>BSBK01002104.1:507500-1047500 GCA_027943335.1 Chamaecyparis obtusa
GAACCTTTAGCACTTTGAGAGCAGAAAATTTCAAGAGCAACCCAGCGATTCAATACTTTTGCGAAAGGTATTTTTTGTGAGCTACCATGGCATCATCCAGCACCTCAGCGAAGAAAGGATCTGATATGTTAGTCCAAGGGGAATGGAAAGCACCAAATTTCAAGATCGTGCCCGTAATTGCAGCAGCCCTAGATCCGAACGGAGCTCAATCTCAGATTCCTCCTAAGGTACTACTTATTAACGATATCTGCAATCATTTCAACCGTTCAATTCATGAAATGGGGAACCTAGAATTAGATACTGTGTGTGAAGAACTGTGTGTGGATGGTATTCTAAAACCTAAGCACAAACATCTGGAAGACAAAGGTTTAGTTCACATTGCACATCTACCTCAAAACTTTCGAGATAAATGGGTTAGATACATTCTCAGCCGTGTACATGATGGCAAGATTTGGCTTGAAAAACCCATAGAGATCACAAAGAAGATGATTCATCAAATCACCGGTCTTCCCATGTTGAACAAAGCAAAAACTACCAAAACCCTAGGTTGGACGGAACTAGAGAAGAAAACCCTAGCCGAGTGGGACGGTAGAGGCATGAACGTTAGCAGCATTACTGATGCTGAACTGAAGTTTGGTACACACATTATTGCCCACAAGATATACAGTTCTAGTCGACAGAATAGTGTCTCCTGTGAAGCTATTGACCTAGCATACAAAGTGGTCAAGAATAACTTAACATTTGACCTAACAGACTTATTGTTAAAGTAGTTTAACAAAAACATGGAAAGCATTCAAACTTCCAAAAACAATCCATGTAAGTTTGGATCCTTATTGGTCTATTTATTCTTCTATGTTCAGAAATTCTTCCCTTCTAAAGGAAAAGTTGTATGGAGAAAAGATGTGCCAGCCCTTTATGAAATAAATGAATACATCTCAGAAATGGGTGAAAATTTTGAAAGCATCATGGATAATTATTTTGAGTCTTTCAAAGAGAAAATGAATGACAGATTCCGGATTCCATAGAAGTTGGTGGAAGATTACAAGGATGACATTTGTTTTATGGTGGATTGTGACAATGTATATATTCAAGCAGCTAAACCGAGGACTGTATATGTAAAACCTCTTCCTTATGAGGTAAATATTGATGAAACCAAGAATATCATTGAAGCTCTTCTTAATCAGCCTGTCAATCCCAAAGCTCCATATTTTGGAACATATGATGAAGCTAAGGTGAGAATTGAACTAAGCATAAAGCTTCCACAGGTGGTAAACAAAGGAAAGAAGAGGATAGCCAAAATGCAAATGATAACCGAGGACAAAGGAGAAAAAGATGAAGAAGAAGAGGAAAAGGATGAGAAAATAGAGGAACCAGAACCTGCAAAGAAGAAAGGAAAGGTATTCATCACTAAGGCACCTAAGCCTCCCACTGCTGTATTTACAAGGAGAAATGCAAGAGGCAAGGTAGACAAGGCAGACAAGGCAGATAAAGACATAGTATTCAAAAGGCCTCCTCTAAACTTTCAAGAAAGGATCAAACTCTTTAGAGACGGATCGGGATCTGGAGTAAGTAACATAAAATCTTTTAAATATTAAACCAGATCGGAAACAAAATAGAAGGAAATAGAAGATGCTGTTATTGAAAAGATGGGACAGTGGAAATACTCTCCTGAAAAAATAGCCCCACAGGTTCCAGCAGTTCTATTAAATCCAATAAAAATGAGATGGAGCAATGCAAAGCAAACTGTGATAGACATATTTGATCAAACCCTGAGACAGTTAATGCCAAGCTTGAAAAATGATGAAGTAAAGAAGGCATTAAAAGAAAATGAAAGTAAGATGACATTAAAGTTCAATACTTGTTTGATTCTGATCAACAATATTGAATCAGTTGTGAAGGCTGCAAATGCTACATGGAAAAACATATACCATCTTCACCAACCGAGTATTGAAACAGTCATAATAAAAGACATTGAAGATGACAGTGATGAACAAGAAGAAGCCACTGAGGTAGATGATACTGTGAGGATAGCAGCAGAAGTCATTGCATCACTTCCTACCTCTCCAGTAAAAGTTTCTACATCCAACCCGGAGACACCTTCAAGCATGGTTGTGACAACTTCAACATTTGTCCAATCATCTATAGCAACAACAGAGGCAACTACCATTTCTTCTACCGAGTTGCAGTCTCCCGCATCATCAAGTTTTCCAGCAGTAAGTTTTCCAGTTTTTGATTCTACAAGTGTAAATATTTTAAGCTCTCCAGTAGACAGTGTGCCAGTCTCTATAGCCAGCCCTACTATATCTATTGTCACTACTACTAAGGCATTAAGTACAGATAAGCCTAAGGCTCTACCGAGTATAAAATTTTTGTGTAAGAATATAGTAGAGGATATAGACCTAGATGAAGAGATAGAGATTCCAACATTAGATTTTGCAAATGTATCAATGAACCAAATGCAAAATATAGGTGAGATCCTCCAAAGGAAAGCAAAACAAAAGAAGCTTAAAGAGGAGAGAGACAAGGAATATCAAATCATCAAGGATGCTAAGGACATTTTGTCTGATGCATTAGGTATTAAAGTAGACTCCTCCCAACATGTTTTGCTACAATTAGCAGAAGCAGTTAATAAATACAATGAGGATTCATCTGGGACAGGAAAGTTAGTTGAAAGAGCCGAGAAGAGATTCAACAATAAAGTGCTTGAGCACATTGCTCAGCACATAGCTATTAACCAAGTAGAATTGTCTTCAGTTTTGTTAAACATTGAATCTACCTATTCGAATGCTACCTCTCTTTTGGCCAGATTGTGCAATATTGCCGAGTTCACAAAGGATGTTAAGGATAAAATGAATAAAATGGATGAGGATATGAAGATTAGCATACAGAAGCTGCAACTTGAACCAAGTTCAAGCTCTGCTCATCACATGAAAATCTCATATCTATCAAATATGCAGTCAGATCTACTGAAAGAAGACACAAGGATCCGGTCCACATTGCTAGACATCCAACACATGATCCTTCCCATCATGAATACAATGTATAAGCACATTGAACATTCCAAAACATTGATTCATGACAATCAGTTCTCTATAGTAGATCACATGATTGAACTCTCTGCAGAAGTCCAAATTGCAATCCAAACATGCAAGATTTTGCAAGAAAGTTGGGACAGAACCCTGGCACTAATAATGAAGGTACATTCTAATTTTCTATCAAATTTTGGATTCTCTCTATAAATCACTTGTATATGCACCTTTGGCATTATTGCCAAAAAAGGGGGAGATATGTATAGAGGGAGATATATGTATAGAAGAAGATTTGTATAGAAACAGTTAGCACATTGAAAGGGGGAGACAATGTATAAAGCCCTATAACAAAGACAAATTTTGAAAAATCAAATAAAACTTAGCATGATTCATGTATATAAGTTTTGGCCAATAAGTGTTTTTGTCACTAATGCCAAAGGGGGAGATTGTTGGTATTAAATAGAATTGCCACTAGTGACAACACTTATTTGCATTCTGGGTGCAAACCGAGTAGACAGTGCAAACCGAGCAGACAGTGCAAACCGAGCAGACAGTGCAAACTGAGCAGATAGTGCAAACCGAGCAGACAGTGCAAACTGAGCAGACAGTGCAAACCGAGCAGAGAGTACAAACCGAGCAGGATAGTGTAAACCGAGTAACATCATGTCTACCGAGTCACCAGTATTTACCGAGTTCAAAACCTACCGAGTGGTCAGTATGAACCGTGCCTTCACTTCTACCGAGTGCATGACAATGCCGAGTAATGCAGTGGACGCTGAGTATCAGAAAGTCACTGAGTTAGTTTGCAGGAACCGTGTAACCATACTTGGGCCGACTTAGTAGCACTTATGTTTATTTGTCAAGCCGACTTTGTAATTGTAATTGTAATTAATTGTTTAAGACTTGTATATAAACAATGTTGTAAAAATGTCAAGAAGAATGTAGTAAGCATGTATGTGAAAAAGAAAGAAAGGCAGAGATAAGAGAATTACAAAGGGCTTCAGCAGTATAAGGAACAACAAAGACAAATTCATCACAGAAGGTGATCAGTACATCAGCGAATCTCAATCAGCAATCCAGTTGCAAAGCAAGAGATCTATTGTTTCATCCTAACAGGTGAATCAGTACTAAATCCTTTAACCGGGTAGACTTAACAGTCTTTTGTAAAATCTTTTTACCGAGTGCATACTTCATTGTATGTTTGTAAATCCTTTAACAGGGTGGATTTAGCAATCTTTATTGCTCCTAACAGGGCAGATCATCAAAAGTGATCAAATTGTAAGCCTTAATCGGCCAACTTTATTCTGCAGTATTAAAGCTTTGTGGGTTTCATCCCCACCCCAGTTTTACTTTCTTTTTGGAAGGTTTCTGGGTAACCAAATCTATGTGTCATTATTGTGAATGCTTTTAAGTTTCATGCTTTCTGTATGCAAAGGTTAAAGTAAATTACATGTTAATACATCTGTAATTGAAAGAAAATTTGGAGTTACTGATTCACCCCTCCCCTCTCAGTAACTCGGTTAATTCCTGAATATTTCCAACACTACTATGTTGATCTGTGACTGCCACTAGCTTATATATATTTGTATATATAAAATACCCTGAGTGTAATCTTTCTCAAGGCGTCTATTTTCTTTAAATTGCAAGGTGTAATAGGCACCTCAAAAGGATTACTCTCGGTGTATTATATATAGATAAATATATATAAGCTAGTAGTTATACCATACACATAATCTCATCTATACATTTTACAACCAAATTTATTTGATAACCATTTCTTTGGTGGCATCTAGCCTAATATTGGCATCTATTTCAGCTGAGATACTAAAACATCTTCCACGGGTGTCTTTGGCATTTCCAAGCTAGAGCTACAAGTTAGCCAGGAGATGAATATGCCTACTGCTCTACCTAAAATGGTTATGTTTTTGTTATCTTAAATGTTTAATTCCATTCATATCAATTTTATACTCATCGAACCTATTTTGTTGGTAGCTATTGGAGATGTGAATAGGTGGTTTCACATAATAGGGAAGCTATCTTTTACAACTACTATAGATAGTAGTGAAACTTTTAGAGAGCTTGGGAAGAATCATCTTCTCATCCAACTTTTGATGTTTTCAAGTTGCTTTCTTTTTCTATTAAAACATTGTTGAAATATGGATTTAAGAATCATTATTGAGCGGTTGAATTTGAATTCACTATCAACTTTGAACCTTATGTTGTTTTTTTAATCATTAACCAACTTGGGCATGCTATAACATCCAATGATGCTATTTCTAATGTGGATTGGATCCCATTTTGAAGACCATCTATGATTATTATAGGTTCTCATGATTTTTGTAGATCTTAGGTAATCTCTTTTCTTTTGTCTTCGTATGCACCATAAAATGGGGTAATATGATTGCACAATACATATCCCAGAACCATTTTCTTGGGTGATCATTCATTAGTTTTATTTTTATTGGGTCTATGATCACTTTTCTTTATTGGTGTGATGATATTTACTTTGTGAAAATAATTCTCCTTCAACATTATTCTTTACTCATCCTTATTAGAAATTGAAAATTTTGTTGGTTTCTTTGCATCTCATTTTCTAAAGGAATGTGATAGCAAGTGTGCAAAAGATGATTCACCATTTTTTCCACCACAAATTTTAGGTTATTGATTAGACATATGCATTTATTGTTATTTATTACATCTTTTTTGAAGCTACAAGTAATAATGTTTATTTCCAAGACAAAGGTTTATTTCCAAAAGTCTTTACCTTTCTAATAAGAAGTATTTATTTGCCTAGGCTCTCAACTGGTTGTGCTATTGTAATTTGAAAAACCTGTGAACTATTATAATGCTTTATTTTGTTTCTATTAAGAAGGTGGGTTTGTATGCATAGCATTAGAAAATAACCAATATTGCATTCAATTTTTATAAATAAGTATTTTTTATCTTACACATACTTTTATTTTACTTTTTCAATAAACAAATTCTTATTTAGGTTTACCTTATTGGAATTGTTGTTGTTTGAAGTGTTGAAATTCATGTTTTGTCATTGATGTCAACATATGTTTTAGTTGGTTTCATCAAAAAGATTGGTTATGAGAGGAATAGGAAAGTATGGAAGAGTGGTATGTGTTACAAGTAGTGGTTGTCGTTGCACCAAAAGATCGACCTGTTAATGTCTGATATAGCCACTAGACTTATAGAAAACACAAGAGGTAGTTAATCCATGTAACAAATCTCGAGGGGAGTGTTGACCATTATGCCAACAATATCCTCCTCAGTGTTACCCGAGGGGATTCGAAACTGTGACCAAGATGTGATACCACTCGTTACAAGTAGTGGTTGTCCTTGCACCAAAAGATCAACCTGTTAATGTCTAATAAAACCACTAGACTTATAGAAGACACATGAGGTAGTTAAGCCATGTCACAAATCTTGAGGGGGCTACTAACCATTATGCGAATAGTATAGACATTGTAAAGTATTATAGGATATGCAAGCTTAGATTTATGATGAAGGATGTATGTAGACCTTATGTCTAAAGTTGCAAATTATTATCTATTCTTATACATGAGTTATGATTGTTTTGGTGAAAAATGGTCATAGTGCAGTAATAGAGGATTATTATAGAGATGGTCTTTGAGTTTTCAGGATAACTTGGTTGTGAGAATGGATTATGGTATGCAAACTTGAGGCTTGAAAAAAGACACATGGGAGAACATTCTATGAGGTTTTAGGGTCCCTGTGATCTAGGTGACGTCAAATGAAGTGTGTGATCTTGTGAAGACCTATTGGGGTCGAATATAGTCCAGATAATTTGTTCAGAAGGTTTCTAGCATGAATTGAAGATCTTGGCACATATTTGATGACTTGTAGTTGTTGTGTATTTATTTAATATACCACGTGTATCTTAGCAAGGGTCTCTATATATATTTTTGCATTGGGGAGCTCCTAACATGCCAACATAATTTCTTATTGGACCTTGTATAAAGGAAATTCATTTCTTAGAATAATGGTGTGTGATGAGTGAGAAATAAGGATTGTGAACTTGTTGGAAAGTTTGATGGATGTAGATAAGAAGTAGTTCATTAAGCACTTCATTGGAACTATTTTGGAAAATTTAGTTGTTGTAAGTTAGTTCATTACTATTATTGTATACTCTTATATATTTATTTGGACAGTGGATCCATAAGGTAGGTTTAATCTTTAGAAGGTGGATTTAACCTTCACTTTGAGTAGTGTGCTCAGACAGTGAGCCTATCCTTGTAATCAACTCCTAACAGGGTTGGAAAGACTCCTAACAAGGTGTGTCCTTTAACAGGGACTTGTACAGAATGTAATAATAAGATTCTAATAGGGCTAGGTCTCCTAACAAGGATACAATATCTTTATTGCATTATTAGTGGGTTCCATTCCCACCAAGGTTTTTCCCTTAATAGGGTTTTCCTTGATAACAAATCTTTGTCTTATGGTGTTTTTATTTTGTGGTGTTCTTATGGTTACATTATTGATTTAGTTTACTTAAAGTAATCAACTTTAAAGGAATTTAAAATTTGAGATTTGGCACACAACTGATTCACCCCTCCTCTTAGTTGTGTTGGTGCATTGTTATTTCTAATAGTTGGCATCAGAGCTTCTGGTTCTCAGATATAAAGCTTAAATGCTTGAGGAGATCCTAAGATGGATTACTATACGAAGAAGAGCCCTAAGTTTGATGCTAAAATTTTTGACATCTGGAAGAAGAATATCTAAAAACTCATCTGATCTGCATAGGAATTGACTACTAGATGAATATCAAGATGGGTGAAAATCTCAAGGAAGAACCTGAGATAGTTGATACTCTTGAAGATGAGAAGAAATTTTTTCATTGCAACATGGTTGCGAGGGAATAATTGATTAGTGAACTTTCAGAAGAAATATTCATAGAGGTTAAGGAACTTGATTTAGTACACAAGATATGGACAAGGTTAGAAGCTTTGTATGAAGGAGATCAATACACCAAAAGGGCTAAGTTGTCGAATCAGAAAGAAAAGATGGAGAACTTGAGAATGTGAGATGATGAGAATGTCAGAGCATATGTACAAAGGGTAACTGAGGTTGTTAAAGGAATTAGAAAATCTAGAGGTACATACATTGAGGAAGAAGTGATTTCAAATATTTTGATATTTTTGACTCCAGTTTATAAGCAAAAAATTTAGGTGATTAAGAAGTGATTGTAAATATTTTCTGTTGGAAATATAAATGGGAAAGTAATACTAAGAGGGGGGGGGGTGAATCAGATATTACTTACCTCTATCATTTTAAACTGTTAAAACTTTATGCATCATGTAAACAAATCTTGATCATTCTAAGTAACATAACATGTCAAGCAACATACATGAAATCACACATAACACAATAAATTTTGGTAACCCAGAAACCCTTGAAAGGTAAAACTAGAGTGGGGATGACACCCACAAATCTTCACTACTATAGTAATAAGTTTTTCCTATTAAGGCTTACAAAATGTGATCAAATCATGATCTACCCTGCGAAGGGTCTACTCTATTAAAAGCTAAAAGACTTGTATAGTCTACCTTGTTAAAGGATTTATAACTTACAACAAAGTAAGCACTTGATAAAGAGATTTACAAAAGTTTGCTAAGACTACTCGGTTAAGAGATTTACCCTGATACACTAGTCAAAATGTCTCTGTACCTAATCTTTCAATTTGCACTAGTATGAAGATTACAGATCTCCTCTTTTCTTTATATTTTGATCTCTTCTATCTGATTTTTCTTGATTCTGTCCTTTCACTGCTTAGCTCGGTCATTGATCTCTGTCTGAATACTTGACTATTTTGAATATACTCTCCTGATCATTTCCTCATATTCATAGTATTCATTTGATCTCAATATCTCTTGTTCTCTTTGATTCACACACTTTTCTTTGATCTAGATCTTTCCCTTATATAACAACAAAAATGTTTTACCGTTTCAATTTCTACAGTTCAGATTTATTTCTATTGCCACCTAAACTATACAATTTTATGATTGGCTCTAGGTTTTACATAGGGATCAATGATAATAATATGGATGTGTAATTACCTCAATAGACAAAATAAAAAACATTATTATCACTAAAAATGGTTTACCTCGATCATTATGCCATTCCAAACTTGTATGTCAATTCTGGCTAACTCAACAAAAGTTATTCCTGGCACTCGACATTAACTATACTCGACATCGATTGAACTTCTTTTTCACTTGATAATCATTGATATATGTAACTCGAAAATAGTTATACTCTTGACATATTACAAACATATAGTGACCATGACTTTACTCGACAGTACTACTTCTTGGTAAGTATACAATACAAAACTCGGCCTTTACAAAATGACTCAGTCGCAGTGATGACCGACCATCATTGCCTAGATATATGACTAAGTGTGGAACACTAATGGTCAACAAAACTATAGAGATCTACAATCTCCCCCTTTGACATTAGTGGCAAAAACACTTTGTCATGACATTCTTATTTACAATTACAAAAGTATGTTTGTACTAGCCTAATACTCCCCCTGAGATATATATACATATTCAAAATTGTGTTACCTATCCTTGTTCTATCCTTGTCCATACTCGTGTCATGATGATTCCCCCTTGTTTTTGACATGACTAATTTCTTCATCAATAGGTAGGTCACAAATTTTCTCTAGAAAAGGTTTATGCAACACCGTGATCATGTATAGTGCATTCATTTAGGTAGTTGAAGCAAGGTTCAAAACTTCTATCTATACTTCTAAATCAGCAGCTAAACTGATGAGACCTTTAGTTGTGGACAAATGTGGATCACTCTGGAGCAATGTTATAGCCTTTGCTAATTTTCTCTGTATAGCCTCCAAATGTGGTGTCAAAATAGTTTGAATAGAGAGTAGGTGAGAACAAATCTTGCCATCATTAGCCATCAGCTCGACTAACTTATCTTGTGTCTGCATGACTTTCACATAATTTCCAACACTGGTGTCTACATCCAAGGTCAAGGACTGACTTGTAGCTTTAATCTCTTGCTTGAGAGTCTCAAGCAAGCATTGATTCTCATCTGTGAACAGTTCAACATTACATATTTTGGCCAATAGAGACTGTCCGTTCACAATTAATCCCTCGGTTTCCTTTACCAAATTTGACAAATCAACCTATTTTACTGCTATCTCAGTAGATATCTTCTCTAGCATTTTGGTCTCAAATCGCTGTTCTAGCCATTCAAATAACTTATCAATTGCACAACTAACTTCATTATTGACTTTCTGAACAATGTGTACAAGTTGTTCCAATATGGGAATAGAGCTATTTACATCTGATAATTCATATACTTCATTAAATATGTCTTTGATTTCATGAAGAACCTATTTTTGTTGATGCTCTCTTCAGAGTTTTGCTTGCCTGCTTTTTCTTGCCAACAAATCTTTCATTATCTGTAGTTGCTCATAAGAAAGGTTATCTGTATACCATTTAAATAACAATTACTTCATCAATTGTTACCTCATCTTTCTCCTTTTTTGTTCTCAGTGGGGTGCTTCCACTCGACATCTATACAAGGGCTTTGATTGCCTCTTGTTCCTTTGGCTCTTGTTCTTCAATGAATTTTCCTTTGATGTTTTCTTCTCCTTTCTCCTTCTCCTCGGCATGAGGACTAACAACTTGTTCATCTAATTTAATTCCGTGTTCTTCTATGCTGTGTTCTTCCTTAGGAGGACTTTGAATTTTGTCTTCTACTTTGACTTCTTCCTCGGCAAATTGGGTTAGTGGTACCAACTTGATGGGTTCCTCGGTAAGACTTGTACTAACTAACTTATCAATAGTAGCAACTCTAGGTATAGTAGGATTCTCATCGGTAGATTGTGTGCTCGTGATGGTGGGATAATCCATGACTTGCAATAGTACTATGTTGCTACCTGGCATGGGTGTGTCAGTTGCTTTTGTGTTCTTTAAATCATCCTTAGTTAAGAATGAATTCTTAATGGGGCTCTCCTCTGGTATGTCAACAATGTGAAACTCAAAAGTATCATGTGATTTCACTTCCTTAGGAGTATCGGTCTCCATTTTATTTTTATTTTTGTTAGGTTCAACAACTGTTGAAGTGGTAGCATCTTTTCCTTCATTCTTTCCTTCATCCTGGGTGGATAATAATCCAAACAATACCTTCCAAATTTTTAAACTTTCTTGTACAACATCTTCAACCTTGTGTTGAAGAATTAGATAGGCTCTAAGTTTAGGATCAAACTTACCTATGTATTGCTTAATTATCTATTTGGTGTCTATAGGAGTGAGAGTGGATTCAACTTGTGCTAATGTACTCTCTCTTATTTCCTTCTCTATTTGTAGAGCATACTCCTATTTTTGTCCGACCCTGTTGCATAATTCCTTTGGAATTCTGTTTTCAATCTCAATTGGTAGCATCTTGAAAATGCATAACATTTCAAGAATAGCATCCTCAACTTTCTCTTTATCTCCAATGCTCATTTTTCCAAACTTTAATCTTTTCACCTCATCTACTGTAGTTGTGCTAGTAATCTTAAGACATAATTCATCAACAGTGAGTTGATGTGTACCCTATTGTGTAGCCTTCCCCTTTATTGCTTCATCACTTTTAGTTTCTTCATCATCATCTTGTGTTAGAAAAAGTTTCCTTCTCAGCTTCTTCATAACCTTGGTCAGCACTGCCTTGGGTTGAGCAGATTTTCACTGTGCAGATGCAGGAGGCATCTTAGGAGTCTCGGTAGTAGTTCTTCTAGTCCAAGGCCTTAGTGATGGTGTCACTAACACTTTACGTTTCAACACTAGTTGCACTCTTTTCATCTTCTCCCAATCCTTGGGTCAACTCTAGTGGTGCATCCTTCTCAGATTCTTTAACATATTCTTCTAGATTTTTCACTATTTTCTTTCTTTTCCTCTTAGTGGTGGCAACCAATAATCCCAAAGAGATCTTGGATTTGGCCTCCTCAAATGTACCAAAGTAAGCTACCTTAGCATCAATTTCCTTAGCTAAGAGGGCTATGATTGCAGCAATAGCTTCATTGATATTGAGTTCATAGGGTAATGGCATTAACCATGAAACCCTAGGTAGGACTGCCTATGCATAGGTAAAGTCCGTGTCTACTAGAAAACATATATCTTTACTGTATTTCTCAATCAAAGACATAGGGACTCTAGTCCTATTCATCATCTTCTTCTTAAACTCAATAAAATAATTATCCATTATCTGTTAAAAATCATCACCAATTTGGTTTATAAAATTATTTATTTGAACAGTGATGGGCTTCTTCTTATCCCATGTCACATTGCCATGTGTAGGAAAACACTTCTTAACATAGAAGAATATACAAATCAGTAGAGAATCAAACTTACACATAAATTTCTTTGTCGTACAGATGGAGTTCAATTTCTCAGCAAAGTTGAGTCAGTTGGAGCTCGACAAGATCATATGTGTTCCCTTTCTTAATTATCTTCCATGCTTGGTCCACTGCCATATAGGGGAGACTGTCCAACCAACTGGATTGGTAAAACTTGTGCGAGATGACTCTAATAGAGAAGTCAATTTTTGGATCAGTGATGGTGGAAATTTTCATTTTGTGTTTTTTCCAAACTGCCTAGGTGTTTTCTTCAATATCCTCTTTTCGTGCACATTTCATCATTCTCTTTCCGTCAATTATAGGGTAACTAGTGACTTTGTGTATCATTTCTTTTGTGATCTTCACCGGTCTATCTTCCAGCCATAATTGCATGTCGTGTACTCAACCCAAAATAATCTTTATCCATTCTACTTTGAAATTTTGTGGGAAATTTAGGGTATGCACTAATCCTGTATTAGCAACAACCTTATGTTTTGGCTTCAACACTCCATTGACACATAATTTGTCATATGCTTCCCTAATCTCATAATCACCAATTCCTCCAATTTTGCACATATAGAAAAACCTAATTTCATTCATCAATAACATATTCTCTAGAATAGAAGATAGGGCTCCATTCAAATCTCCTTTGACAATGCTTTCGGATATTGCCTTGAATACCCTTAGTTTGCAAACTTCGTTCCTTACAAGTTGCACATTGAAAACTTCCATCCCTTGTTTCTTGACTAGTGCAGATGAAGATGATGCCATTTTAAACTGTAATTTTTGAAAAGAAAATATTTACTTGGTAAAGTACCTTTTTGTCAATAACCCTGTAGATGAATTTTGCTGACGGCACAGTAATAAAATTTGGAATCGCTTTGCTTGATCTGGTTGCACAAATTTTGAATTGCTCTCTAAAATCTCGAATAGCCTGGTGAAATGAAATTAATGGAAACTTTCCACTTTATAGAATCTGAAAAAATAGGATTAGGGCCTCATAAATGCTCTGTATAGATTTTGGTGGAATACAGCTATCTCGAAAAACTCATGTTAACCTTGATTAAACACAAGCTCGATCGATATAACCATTGTGATACAGCTCAGCATAGCATTTTGGCCATAACAAGTGCTCGAAAAAATTTGATAGCTCGGTCAAGACACCGATGCTCGACATCATAAGTGAAATTTTCTATTTTGCTCAGATATGTCCTAATGCATCTTTATCTATGTAGATATGGACTTTTTCTCGATTCTATGTTAGGAAATGATGTAAGGTAAAGCTTTGCAAGAATAAGTTCTAGACATACCTTTCATGTTTAGTTAGAAGAAGTGTGATCACTTGATCCATTAGATTGGGTGACCTCAGATGTGCTTGCTTCACTTGTAGTTATTTCTTCTTTCTTCTTCCATGTCTGGTTCATCCAACTCTTCAATTTCTCATGAATATCTTAATTTTGGTTCGTATCATTACTTAGCATGGGTGATCTACAATCTTTCTTTAAATGACCGACCTTATTACATTTGTAACAGACCATGCTTCCATTCATCTAATTTTTAGATTTGCCTCTAAAATGAGTCTTCATGCAATTTTCTCCGATGTGTCCATATTTTCCACAATAATGGCAATTGTACCAAGTTTTGTAATCCCAATTGTAACAGTTGTGCTTTGTGATTGGCTTTCTTTTCTCATTAGATGACCACCTTGGTCTAGATCTGTATTCAAATTCTTTGTGCCCATATTTTTGACAATTGAAACAAATTCCTTGAAACTTAGGTGAGATGGATGGATTACTAGCCTTGGATCTACATTCATGTGCTTGATGTCCATGCTTCTTGTAGTTAAAACAATGTCCTTTGAACTTAGGTTTAGGATTAGACTTACCATGTTTGCATCTGCATATGTTGGTTGTATGTCCTGGCTTTTCACAGTGATGACAAGTGGGCTTGGTGTTCTTTGGTTTAGCAATCTTCTATTCTCCATTCATTGATGATTCTCCTTCTTTAGTAGATGAATGTTCATTCAGTCCAAGTCCAGATCTGTCACCAAATCTTCTAGGTGATCTCAACATCTCTTCAAAATACTTTACAACTTCATTAGGTTTGTTCATCCTTTCATTGATTTCTTTTGTTAGAAAGTAAAGATCACCAAGATAACTGAGAGGGGGGGGGGGGCGGTGAATCAGTTATCTGAGAATTAAAATTTTTATCAACTTCAAAAACATTTAACCATGTAAGCAATATAATTACCAACCATAGAAAGATATTCATCTACAATGACAAAATAACACAAGATATGTTGACTAGGGAACCTCTTGACCAAAGAGTAAACCCCGGTGGGAATGATGTCCACAAAAGATGCACTAATATGAATATTCCTTGTGAAAGGATGGACTTTGTTAAGAGTCTTATGAAATACATTCAGTACATATGAATACCTCTTAGGAGATTTTGAATCCCCGATAAAAGATTCTAACCCTATTAGGAGTTATGGAAGACAGAAGGACCCACTGCCCAAACAGCTTCAGGGTAAGATCACTAAACACACTGTCCAAATGACCTTAAGATTATTCAATAGAATAATATGATATATGTTACCTCCTCACTATGCCAAATTGCACTCACTGCTACATCAAATCTCAATCTCAGATCTCTGTACTTCACATGTCTTCCTTCATAATTTCGCTTTCACAACTTCATTAGCTCTTTTCTTCACCTCATGCTTACATTGGCATGCTCACACACATCTTTCACTTTTCTTCCACTACCAAAACAAGGAGAAACATTCCTTCCTTTATACCACACTCAAATAATTACAAATGAGTCAACACACAATTACAAAACAAAAGTTTCCACATGCTACATCAAAAATACACAAAAACTGTCAGCTTCCAAATGCAATAACTCTTCACTCATGTGACCTTGAATTTTGTGTTGTGAACCATGTCACTATCAATGTGTCTCAAACTTCCCTTTAACTGCGCAAAACTAGATTCCATCCCGATTAGGAGATATCATCCGATTTCCACAAACCGCTACTTAGGAACACTGCCTGAATACTGCTTCCACCAAAATGCTTATAACTTTCATGAATAAATGAATTACTATTTGTGCTCTTAACCATAGACATATAATATATCAAAGAGTATAACCTCAATGTTGCATATCACCAACTACAATATCCCATGTGTGCAAAACAAAACACTGTCTACTTCTCTCCGAGTCTCCAGAAGATAATTGTGTTGACATCAATGACAATCATAGTCATGAATGCAACAACAACTGCTATAGAATGACTACCAAGCATTCATTCCTAACAATCTCCCCCATTGGCATTGATGGCAACATAGATGAAAAACATCCAATGTTCCAAAAATCCAATACCGTAACACTGTTGTACTGAAAATGCTTCAAGTCTTCATCAATCAAATCTTGCTTCATTTTCCTATTTAGTTCTCTCCAATAGATGGTACAATTGGTATAAATGGTTTTTCATGTACACTTCTCCCCCATTGACATCAATGATAGAAATTTCATCATTACGTCAACAACAACTCAATGTCAAAAGACACTGTTCAAAAAATACAATCACAAGAGTCCTCATGACTCAGCTAAGATACACATACTCCCCCATAGAGGAAGTACCAACATCCAATCCAGAAGAAAAAAAAGGATCATATACCACTAGACAGATTGAACCAACTACATCATTACTCAAGAGTAGGCTGGGGCATAACCCCAAGCATAATTCTCAAATACTCAAATGTATCCTTAGGCAATGGCTTAGTAAATATGTCTGTTATTTGTTCCTTTGTGTTTATGTACTCCAATCTAACTTCTTTCTCAACAACTTTCTCTCTTACAACATGATACTTGATCTCTATATGCTTTGTCTTAGAATGTAATATAGGGTTCTTAGACATACTAACTATGCTGGTGTTGTCATAATGTATGACAACAGGCTCAACAAACCTAATTTCAATATCCTTCAACATTTGCTTCATCCAAATTATCTAGTTACAATTGTTTGCTGCTGCTACATACTTTACTTCTGCTATGTTTTGTGAAATACAATTCTGCTTCTTGCTTAACCAAGAAACTAATCTTCCTCCAAGAAAAAATGCTCCACCACTGGTGCTTTTCTTATCATCAACACTACCTCCCCAATCAGAATCTTTATATGCACATAGGGTAAAATCATCAGATTTTTCATACCACAATCCATAGTCCATTGTGCCTCTTAAATATCTCAGTATCCTCTTTACTACTGCATAATGTGATTCTCTAGGTTCAGCTTGAGATCTTGCTACCATTCCAATTGAATGTGCTATATCAGGTCCAGTGTGTGTCAAGTACTGCAATCCTCCAATCATGGATCTGTATTTCTTATGCTCAATTGTCGGTGTCTCATTTGTGCTAGATAGTTTATGTCTTGTAACCATAGGTGTTCCAACTAGTTTACATTTCTCCATTCCAAATCTTTTTATCAAATCATTCAAGTGCTTTGTTTGACTTAAAAAGATACCATCATTGTTCTATGTTATCTATAATCTCAAAATATATTTCATCTCACCAATCATACTCATTTCAAATTTAGTTTTCATTTCATCAGCAAATTTGTCACTAGCTTCATCTTCTCCTCCAAAGATAATGTCATCAACAAAAATAACTATAATTAATAAACCATTTTCAATTTCTTTTGTGTACAGGTTGCTATTAGCTGTTCCTTTTGTACATCCCAATTTTAACAAATACTTATCCAGTCTAGCATACCAAGTTCTAGGTGCTTGCTTTAGTCCATATAATTCTTTTTTCAATTTACATACCATGTCTCCTTCTTGAGTCAAAGGAAAACCTTCAGGATGCTCAATGTAGACTTCTTCCATTTCACCATTCAAAAATGTGGACTTCACATCCATCTGATACACTTTAAATTTCTTAAAAGCTGCATAAGCCAAAAACATTCTTCCTACTTCAAGTCTTGCCATAGGTGCAAAAGTTTCTTCATAGTCAACTCCTTCTTACTGTGAGTATCCCTTACATACCAATCTTGCTTTGTTTCTTACAACTTCTCCTTGTTCATTCATCTTGTTTCTGAATACCCATTTAGTTCCAATCAAATTCTTGTCTTTAGGTCTAGGGACCAATTCCTATGTCTTGTTCTTTTCAATTTGATCTAGTTCTTCTCTCATAGCATTAATCCAATGTTCATCTTCACAAGCTTCATGTGTAGATTTAGGTTCAATTTGAGAAATCAAACATGAATGTACCTTATTTCTAGTTAGAACTCCTCTGTCCAAACTTCCAATCACTTGTTCAATAGGATGATGTCTTGATATATACCTGTTCGGTGTCATAGTCATAGATCTTGTTTCAACTATAGATTCTTCTCTACATTCTTCTCTGGTTTCTTCTACAAGACTCTCATTCAACAGTTCACTGTCAGTCTCATAGAATAATTTAGTAGCTTCAATATTAGGCTAAGGATGAGCTTCTTCATCAGATTCATATTCAAGCATTCTTTCCTGAATTTTAAACTTTTCATCAACTTTAACATTTGCAGTCTCAACAATAGTTTTAGTTCTTTTATTGTAACATCTATATACTTTTCTCTTCAAAGAATATACAAGAAAAATTCCTTCATCACTTCTAGGATCAAACTTTCCAATATCATCATCTCTCTTTATATAACATTTGGTTCCAAAAATTCTAAAATACTTAACTAAGGGTGCATGTCCAAACCATAATTCATAAGGTGTCTTGTCTGTGTCTGCCCTGATTTGTACTCTATTCACTGTATATACTGCTGTATTCACTACTTCTCTCCAAAATGTCTTTGCCAAATCATTCTCAAATAGCATAGCTCTTGTTGCTTCAGTCACTGATCTATTTCTTCTTTCTACAATACCATTTTGTTCAGGTGTTCTAGGGGCTGCAAACTGTCTCTTAATACCATTCACTTCACAAAAAGTGTTAAACTCTCTAGAAGTAAATTCACCACCTCTATCTGATCTCAAACATTTAATCTTCATTCTAGATTCATTCTCAACTTTATTCTTAATGATCTTAAACTTATCAAATGCTTTAGATTTTTCTTTTAGAAATGCAATCCACATCATTCTTGTAAAATCATCAACAAGAATCATAAAATACCTTTCTCCATAGAATCCTCTAGTCCTGGTAGGACCGCTCATGTCTGTATGAACTATCTCCAACTTCTCTATTGATGTGAACTTCTTACTAGGAAATAAACTTCTCTTCTATTTAGCCATCACACATTCCTTGCAAATCATGTTAGTAGGCTTCATAATCTTAGGCAAATCCCTTACCACAAGTGTAGTACTTACTTTCACAATATTATCAAAGTTTATGTGACAAAACCTTCTATGCCATAACCAACTGTCATCAATCTTAGTAATCAAACATGTCATCTTAGTAGGATTCAACTAAAATACATTACCTCTAGTTCTAGATCTAGTTCCAATCAGATTTCCATCTTTATTCTTTATCACAGAAGTTTTCTCAGTAAACCAAACTTGATATCCCTGATCAACTAATTGTCCAACACTCAAAAGATTATGTTTCAATCCATAAACAAAGTAAACATCATCAGTATTAGTCTTTCCATCAAGAGTAATAGATCCTATACCTTTAATCAAACAAGGTGCATTGTTACCAACTCTAACAACTCCTCCATCATAATTGTTAAACTTTATGAACTTCTTCATGTCACCATTCATATGATGTGAAAAACCATTGTCTATAATCCAATCAAATTTCTTTTCAACTTGGGAAACTAAGGTTTTTTCTTCCTTAACATCAGATTCAGGATTCTCTTCTTTAATTGCTACAAATCCTATTTCATCATTATTCTCAGTATCACTTTCACTGAAAGTTCTTTCTATACTAGCTTCAGGATCTTCAACATTAGCATAATAACATTCCTTAGATCTTCTAGGCTTGAAATTATTTCTATACTTCCTAACTCTCTTAGGACATTTAGATGCAAATGACCATATTCTTGACAAGTCCAACATTTAAAAAATTTCTTACCATCTGGTTCTCTCTTCACAAGCAAGGCAATACCTTCTTCAATCTTCTTGTCTTCTTCATTTCTAGATCTGCTGCTGCTGGCATAATCTCCACTCACACTAATGCTTCTTGACAAATTAGGGTGAACACTAAGAGCACTGAATGCTGTCTCCATTCTAGGTAAGTCTCCTGATAACCTCAGGTTCATCTCTACTACTTCCAATCTTCCAAGAAGAGTTTCTCTTGTAAAGTTTGTTGTACAAGGTATAACTTGTTCAATCATTTGTGTTGTCTACTTAAATATAAGAGTCAATGTCCTCAAAATTTTCCATATCACTTCATTCTCTATCTTTTCTCCTCCACAAGATTTTATCCCTGCAACAATTTTTGACATTCTGCCAATATAGCTTCTAATACATTCATCTTCTATCATTCTTATATCTTCAAATGCACATATCCAGTTATTTAATCTAGCTTTCTTTGCATGTTCATCACCTTCAAAAGTAGAATGTAAAGCTTTCCAAATTTCATGAGATTTGTTTAAACATTTTACTTGATTGTACTCATTTTCTGGAAGTGCTATCAAGAGTGCTTCTCTTGCAAGTATGTTACACATGAATAGATCTACCTCATCTTTAGAACTTGTTTCAAGATTATCTTCTTCAATGATAGTGTTATTATTCTTTGTAATCAAACAATAACCTAGTCCTAGACACAGTAGATGTGTCTTCATTTTCTCCTTCCAGCTGCCAAAATTTACTCCATCAAGCCTAGGGCTTTCTTTCCTGAAATTCACCATGGATCTCCTTAAGCTGTTAAAATTTTCTTTCAAGGACCTCCCATTGTGATACCAATTGTTAGAAAGTAAATACCACCAAGATAACTAAGAGGGGGGGGGGGGGGCTGAATCAGTTATCTGAGAATTAAAATTTTTATCAACTTCAACAACATTTTACCATGTAAGCAATATAATTACCAACCATAGAAAGATATTCATCCACAATGACACAATAACACAAGATATGTTGACTAGGGAACCTCTTGATCAAAGAGTAAACCCCGGTGGGAATGATGCCCACAAAAGATGTGCTAATATGAATATTCCTTATGAAAGGATGGACTCTGTTAAGAGTCTTATGAAATGCATTCAGTACATATGAATCCCTCTTAGGAGATTTTGAATCCCTGTTAAAAGATTCTAACCCAGTTAGGAGTTATGGAAGATAGAAGGACCCACTGCCCAAACAGCTTTAGGGTAAGATCACTAAACACACTATCCAAATGACCTTAAGATTATTCAACAGAATAATATGAAATATGTTACCTCCTCACTATGCCAAACTGCACTCACTGCTACATCAGATATCAATCTCAGATCTCTGTACTTCGCATGTCTTCCTTCATAATTTCGCTTTCACAACTTCATTAGCTCTTTTCTTCACCTCATGCTTACATTTGCATGCTCACACACATCTTTCACTTTTCTTCCACTACCAAAACAAGGAGAAACATTCCTTCCTTTATACGACACTCAAATAATCACAAATGAGTCGGCACACAATTACAAAACAAAAGTTTCCACACGCTACATAAAAAATACACAAAAATTGTCAGCTTCCAAATGCAATAACTCTTCACTCATGTGACCTAGAAGTTTCCTCTATGAACCATGTCACTATCAATGTGTGTCAAACTTCCCTTTAATTGTGCAAAACCAGATTCCATCCCGATTAGGAGATATCTTCCGATTTCCACAAACTGCTACTCAGGAACACTGCTTGAATACTGCTTCCACCAAAATGTGTATAAATTTCATGAATAAATGAATTATTATTTGTGCTCTTAACCATAGACATATAAAATATCAAAGAGTATAACCTTAATGTCACATATCACCAACTACAATATCGCATGTGTGCAAAACAAAACATTGTCTGCTTCTCTGCAAGTCTCCAAAAGATCACTGTGTTGACATCAATGACAATCATAGTCATGAATGCAACAATAACTACTATAGAATGACTGCCAAGCATTCATTCCTAACATCTTTCTCAGTTCTCAACTCATGTTTCAATTGATCATTTTCAGATTTTAGCTGATTCATCTCCATGTCTTTCCTGCCCAATTCTTGGTTGGCCAGCAGTAGTTGGTTTACCATATCTAGGTGATTATTAGTCAACCTTTGTATGTCACTTGTTCTTTCATCTAGCCTTATTGCAATTTGTCTTTTGTCTTCTTCAGCCATTACCTTATCATCTTTAGCTTTCTTTTTCTGCTCCACTACTTCATAGAGTCTGATAGATTGAATTTCCTATTCTCTCTTTAGAGTCTTGATTTCATCATTCAGTATGTTATTTTTCTCCAGCAATTCTTTGATGGCTTTATCACTTTCTATAGAATTACTAATATCAAATAGTCCAGTGATTTCTTCTTCTTTGTACTGTGGCCCATTTTGTTGAATAGAAATTTCTCTTCTTTTGCTCAAGGATTTCTTCGATTCCCCCATGGCTGCTTCCAGCTATTGTAATGCTAGTTGTACTTCAATCTTTTGATTCTCTATGACCTTCCCCAGTTTGTAAGCTTCCATCTTAAGATCTTTTTCCTCAAGTGGTTAGACTTCCTTGTGAGAAACCTTATGCTCTAATACCAATTGTTGGAAATATAAATGGGAAATTAATACTAAGAGGGGGGGGGGGTGAATCAGATATTACTTACCTCTATCCTTTTAAACTGTTAAAACTTTATGCATCATGTAAACAAATCTTGATCATTCTAAGTAACATAACATGTCAAGCAACATACATGAAATCACACATAACATAATAAATTTTGGTAACCCAGAAACCCTTGAAAGGTAAAACTGGGGTGGGGATGACACCCATAAATCGTCACTACTGCAGTAATAAGTTTTTCCTGTTAAGGCTTAAAAAATGTGATCAAATCATGATCTACCCTATGAAGGGTCTACTCTGTTAAAAGATAAAAGACTTTTATAGTCTACCTTGTTAAAGGATTTAGAACTTACAAAAAAGTAAGCACTTGGTAAAGAGATTTACAAAAGTTTGCTAAGACTACTCGGTTAAGAGATTTACCCTGATACACTGGTCAAAATGTCTCAGTACCTAATCTTTCGATTTGCACTAGTATGTAGATTATAGATCTCCTCTTTTCTTTATATTTTGATCTCTTCTATTTGATTTTTCTTGATTCTGTCCTTTCACTGCTTAGCTCGGTCATTGATCTTTGTCTGAATACTTGACTATTCTAAATATACTCTCTTGATCATTTCCTCATATTCATAGTATTCATTTGATCTGAATATCTCTTGTTTTCTCTGATTCACACACTTTTCTCTAATCTAGATCTCGCCCTTATATAACAACAAAAATGTTTTACCATTTCAAGATCTACAGTTTAAAGTTATTTCTATTTCCGCCTAAACTATACAATTTTCTGATTGGCTCTAGGTTTTACATAGGGATCAATGATAACAATATGGATGCATAATTACCTCCGTAATTACCTCAATTGACAAAATATAAAATATTATTATCACAAAAAATGGTTTCCCTCAATCATTGTGCCATTCCAAACTTGTATGTCAATTCTGGCTAGCTCGACAAAAGTTATTCTTGGCACTCGACATTAACTGTACTTGGCATCGGTTGAACTTCTCTGTCACTTGGTAATCATTGATATATGTAACTTGGCAACATCTATACTCTCAGCATATTACAAAGATATAGTGACCATGACTTTACTCAGCAGTACTACTGCTTGGTAAGTATACAATATAAAACTCGGCCTTTACAAAATGACTCGGTCGCAGTGATGATCGACCATCATTGCCTAGATATATGACTAAGTGTGAAACACTAATGGTCAACAAAAATATAGAGATCTACATTTTCAAATCTTTACTTAACCACCTTTGAGACCAGAAATCTACAAGATGCATTACCTAAAGTGGAAACTACATTTAAGCCTACTCTTCACAATGACAAGAGGAATTTATCTAGCCTTGCAAGCACTAGTAGAGGTAGTAGACATGTAGAGCTTGGGGAATAAATTGATGATTGGGTTGAAATAGATGAAGAAGAGAGGAAGATGGATGAGCTCGTAGATCTGATCATAAAGAGGGAAAATAGAGGTAAGGGTAATTTTGAAGGCAAGTTTCCCCTAAAATGTTTTTCTTGCAATAAAATTGGTCACTTTACATCTAGATGTCCTACTAGGGTGCCTAAGTACAAACCTAAGTTTTTCAAGAAGGATAAGGAATGTTATTATGCTAGTTATTGTGTTTTTGATGATTCTGCAAATGATGAAGATGATATTGGATTTGTTGTGTAATTAAGGATGAAGAACTTGTTCACAAAGATAAATCTTTAGTTTCACTTATGGAAAAGAAATCATAATGGATTATAGATAGTGGTTTCTCTTATCATATGACTGGTGATAAAGAAAAGTTTGTTCACCTAAAAAAATATGATGGTGGAGTGGTTAGATTTGGTGATGACACTCCCAGATTGATCATTGGTAGATGATCAATATATCTTGATGGAAAAGCTAACATTGATGATTTTTTGTTTGTTGATAGTCTTAAACATAACTTTTTGAATGTTGGACAACTTGTAGACAAGGGTTATCACTTGTAGTTCAAGGATGGGAAATGTGCTATTAGAAGTGAGACAAGGAACATGATTGCATCAGGAACAAAAACAAGAGGTAATGTGTTTCAATTGATTACTGTAGAAGGTAGTTATTTTGTGGCTAAGGTAGATGATAGTTGGTTATGGCATAGAATATTATGTAATATCAATTTTGACAACATTGTGAAGGCCATCAACACAAATGCAATCATATATCTTCCAAGGATTGTCAAGCCTACTAACACTATGTGAAGAGAGTGTGTAATGGGGAAACAAACAAAGAGAAGCCTCCATAACAAACTATTTTCAAAAAAGGGAAAGCTAGATTTGGTGCATAAAAATATCTCTGGTCCTAAAAAGACAAGGTCCTACTGTGGTGAAAGGTATTTTATTCTTTTTGTTAACGATTATTCCAAGATGATGTGGGTTTCTTTCCTTAGAGAAAAGTCTAAAGATTTTGATAAGTTCAAGATTTATAAGGAAAAAGTTAAGAATGAGTCAGGTCTGAAGATAAAATGCTAGAAGTAAGATATAGGTGGATAATTTACATATGATGCATTTAATTCATATTGTGAAGAACATGACATATGTAAACAAACTTATGCACCTAGGACTTCACAACAAAATGGGATAGTAGAGAGAATGAACATAACCATATTGGATGCTGCAAGGACTATGTTAATTGAAGGCAATGTGGAATACATGAATTGGAGGGAAGAAATAAACACTACTGTTTACACCTTAAACCACATTCAGATAAGAGAGGGTATTGGTACAAGACTCCCTATGAACTATGGTTTGATCACACTCCTTCTATGAAGTATTTTAGAAGTTTTGGTAGTAAGTGTTATATCAAAAGAGATGATGAAATAGGAATTTTTGATAAAAGGAGTGATAAAGGTTATTTTATTGGATATTCCACCAAAATTAAGGCATATAGATGTTTCAATCTAAGATTGAGGATAATAATTGAAAGTGCTAATGTAAAGATTGATGAGAAGTTTCAGATTCAAGAAAGGATGTCCATGAGCATGATGATGATCCAATACCTAAGAACAAGACTAAGAATAAAAAGGTAGGACAATTTTTTGAGATTGACAATGGTGTATAAGTTTTCTTAAGTGAACAAAAGAAATCTCCTAGAGCACCAAGGTATGTTTTGATGAACCATCCTGAAAATCAAATTATTGGTGATGCTAATCATGGTATGACAACAAGGTTTAAGGATAGAAATAAGCTTTGTTTAATCTCACAAGTTTAACCTAAGCCTATTGATGAGACTTATAAAGATGAATCATGGATGAAAGAAATGTAGGAAGAGTTACACTAGATAGAGAAAAATAACACTTGGGAAATAGTTCCTAGGCCTAAGGACAAAAATGTGATTGGAACCAAATGGGTTTTTAGAAAAAAAATGAATGAAGAAGGAACAATTGTAAGGAATAAAGCTATAAGAATTGTCGACAAGGGTTGTTCACAACAAGAAGGTATAGAATTTGAAGAAATATTTGAACCTGTTGTGATATTAGAAGTAGTAAGGTTGTTCCTTTCTTATGCAACACATAAATATTTTTAGGTATATTATATGGATGTGAAGTCTGCATTCCTGAATGGTGATCTTGAAGAAGAAGTATACATAGAAAAACTTGATGGATTTCCTTTGATAGATGATGGTGACATGGTTTGCAAGTTGAAGAAGGCCTTGTATGGACTAAAGAAGGCACCAAGGGCCTGCTATGCTCGACTTGACAAGTATTTATTACATCTTGGTTTCATAAAAGGTAGTGTAGATAGTAATCTATAATTGAGAACTAGTAAAAATGGTATTTTGATTATTGAGGTATTTGTTGATGACATTATCTTTGGAGGTAATGATGAGATGAGAAATAAGCTTTATGAAGAAATGAAAAGTGAGTTTGAAATGTCAATGATTGGTGAAATGAAAATTTTCAAAGGTTTCCAAATAATTCAAAATAAACATGGTATTTTGATATCTCAAACCAAGTATCTTAAGGAGTTGCTAAAGAAGTTTGGAATGGATGATTATAAACCTGTTGGGACACCTATGGTGACTAGGTGTAAGATTTCAACTATCGATGAATCTAAAAGTAACTTAAATTAGACAAAGTACAAGTCCATGATTGGAGGTTTCTAGTACTTGACATACACTAAGCCAGACATAACAAGTGTAGTTGGAATTTTTGTGAGGATCCAAGATGATCCTAAGGAGACTCATTTTATTATTGTTAAAAGGATATTCAGATATCTAAAAGGAACAACATAATATGGTTTATGGTATGATAAATCTAATGATTCCACATTGTGTTCTTATACTGATGTAGATTGGGCACGAAGTGTAGATGATAGGAATAGTACTTGTGGTGGAGCCTTTTTCCTTGGTAAAAGGTTGGTATCTTGGTTGAGCAAAAAATAAGATTGTATAGCTTAGTCTACTGCTAAGTTAGAGAATGTGGCTACTGCCATAAGTTGTACACACATTGTGTGGATGGAGAAAATGTTGAAGGATATTGCGGTAGGCTTTGAAGAGCCTATTGTAATTCATTGTGATATTAAAAGAACAATGAACATGTGAAAGAATCCTATTATCTATTCAAAAAATAAACATATTTCAATAAAATATCACTTTTTGAGAGATAAGGTTGCAGAAAAGGAAGTCAGATTGGAGTACAATAGTATAAAGGAGAAAATAGTAGATATATTATCCAAACCTTTGCCAAAAGATACCTTTGAAAATCTCATAGGTATGCATGGGGTGAGAACCCCTCCTTTTATGAGCTATATGATGTAGGAATACATAAATCCAATAGTTATCATAGCTACATCATTCTCTAGATTTGATGCTTGGATGCACTCCTCAAGGGGAGTGATCAAAGAACATAAAAAAATACATTTGGATGATCAAGCATGTAGTTTTTGCAGGCATGAAGATTTGAGAAAGATGCATCTTGCAAAAGTGGTATGTGTAGAGATGGAGAAAAAGAAGAAACTTAGGACCCTTTTCCATTGATGTCAAAGGGGGAGTGTTACAAATGAAAAACCCTTACTATGGTAGTGGGAGCATTGAAGAGGTCATTGAGAGGATCTTTTGGGTTGATGGTTTTCCACATATGTTGCCATCAATGCCAAAGGGGGATATTATTGGAATTTTTTTTGTTTGAAGTGTTGAAATTCATGTTTTGTCATTGATGTCAACATAAGTTTCAATTGGTTTCATTAGATAGACAAGTTATGACAGAAACATGCAAATCTGACAGAGCGGTACAAACATTGCATGACATTATAGGATATGTGAGCTTAGATTTATGATAAAGGATATGTCTATACCTTATGTCTAAATTTGCAAATCATTATCTATTCTTATACATGAGTTACGACTATTTTGGTGAAGATTGGTCACAATAAAATAAAAGTGGAATATGACAGAGATGGTCTTTGAGTTTATATGATAACTTGGATGAGAGCATGGATATGGTATGCGAGCTTGAGGCTTAAAAAAAGACACATGGGAGAAAATTCTATGAGATTATTGGGTTACTAGGATCTAGTTGACATCAGATCAAGCGTGTGGTCTTGCGAAGAACTATTTAGGGCTGACTAGAGTAGATAATGTGTCCAAAAGGTTTCCAATGTGGATTGTGGATCTTGGTGCACATTTAATGACTTGCATTTTTTGTATATTTGTTTAAGATAGCATGTGTATCTTAGCAAGGGTCATAATATACATTTTTGCATTGGGGAAGACCTAACAGGATGACCTAATTTCTTATTGTAAATTGTATAAAGGAAAGTCATTCCTTAGAATAATGGGGTGCGATGATTGAGAAATAAGGATTGTGAACTTGTTGGAAGGTCTTCTAGATTTATAGAAAAAGTAATACATTAATCACTTCATTGGAATTGTTTTGGAAAAGCTAGTTGTTGTAAGGTAGCTCATTACTTTTATTGTATACTCTTATACATTTATTTGCGAAATGGATCCAAAAGGTGGGTGTAAGCTTCAGAAGGTGGATTTAACCTTCAATTTGAGAAGTGTTCTCAGGAAGTAAGCCTGTCCTTGTAATCAACTACTAATAGGGTTGGAAAGACTCCTAACAGGGTCTTTCCTTTAGCAAGGATTTGTACTGAATGTAATAATCTACTCCTAATAGGGATAGGTCTCCTAACAAAGACATAATATCTTTAGTGCATTATTAGTGGGTTCCATTCCCATCGGGCTTTTTCCCTTAAC
The DNA here is from genome assembly GCA_027943335.1 of Chamaecyparis obtusa. Lineage (NCBI taxonomy): Eukaryota > Viridiplantae > Streptophyta > Pinopsida > Cupressales > Cupressaceae > Chamaecyparis > Chamaecyparis obtusa. The sequence goes on from BSBK01002104.1 coordinate 535,830, forward strand.
ATGGTTTTCCTCTAAAACAAATCTTTGTGTTATGGTGTATTTCTTTTGTGGTATTCTTATGGTTACATTATTGATTCAGTTTTCTTAAAGTAATAAGCTTAAAATGAATTTAAAATTTAAGATTTGGCACACAACTCATTCACCCCCCTCTCATTTGAGATGGTGCATTGTTATTGCTAACATACCTAATATAATCTTTGGATGGGTAGAAGTGTAACAATAACATAGGTTTTACATCGCAATATTGTCTACCATTGAATTGGTTTTCCATGTAATAAATCAATGAATTTTTAATATATTATATACCGTTAAATACCTATTTCTTTTTTTTTCCATGCAGATCATTGGTTACCTATCAAAGTCACTTCTTTGATCAATTTCAGGTAATATTATTTTCTCTTTAAAAAAAAATATAATTATTTCTTGATTTGACATTGAATTGGGTGTTACTCCTAAGTGCATTAGCATTTTTCATTAGTATTCATCTATATAGTCGATAAACAGAGTAGGATAGTTTAATCGGTCATAACTACAGAGTAGTTGTATGAACCCTAAAATGGTCGCCTAGACTTTCGGCCCCCATTCATCAATTCATCAATTTTCTGAATCAATGCTTTACAATATTTTCAATTCAAATTAATTTCCTTGATCAAACTGTAATTAATTCAAATATTTCAATATTTCCTAAGGTTTGATCATTTTACCCTAAGCCACATTTAATTAAAAGAACAAATCTCTTTTAAATAAATAAAAAATCTTTTAATTAAATAATGGAAACCACTTTGCTAAAAATAATAAATAAATAATAAAATAAAAAGAAAAAGAAAAAGACTTTTTGTCTACACATTGAATGCACACTTTCCAAGATGAGTGGAACCTCCTTTTGCCTCTTAATCTCTTCCACACATCTTTTTGCCTCTTAACCATGTCCACCGATTTTGCCACTTGAGAATCTTGAGCACATGGATCAACCAAGATTTAATCTCCACCATTGCTCATTTCTTTTTGCCTCTTAATCTTGACCATCCATTCATTTATAAAATCCTTTATAAGGAGCCCTCTCCTTCTCATTTTAAGTATCCAAGTTTTAGGCATCTATGCATGAAGATTTTGGAGATCTAGATTTTATGTTATTGTTATGCAGGTTTTGAGAGCGATTTTGGAGAAGAGTTTGGAGCACTCGAGCTTGGATATTGCAACTTCTCTTTTCTTATCTTCTTCTCTCATGCCTCCATGACAATTCATTTAGATTAATATTTCACTTTCAAATTAGATTAGATTCATATTTCTTTTTATAGATTAATCTTAAATAAGCATTTCCTTTTATAGATTAGTTTGCTTTCATGCATTGTTATAATATAGAATAGCTTTCATTTTCATTTGCATGCATATTTGATGATCATGAAGACTAGCATTCTTTCTTTTCCTCTTTGAATCTCTCATTTTATGGTGTACTTGCATGGGCACAAACTAGGTCTAATCTGAGGGCCTTCATCACAAACCCTTGCACTCCATGAATAGAGAGCTATGAGTCACCATTTGAGATCTCATTCTCAAGCAATCTTATATATAATGACCTATAGAAGTGTTTCAACATTTTACAAACATTTTTGGTGCTCACCATGGGGAAACCCACCTTTATATGCTTGTTTTGGTTATTTTTGGAGCTAACCCCCTTGTGAAAATTTGCTTGGAGACTAAAACCCTATATTTTCAAAGATTTGATCATATCTCCTAAATGGCTTGTATTTTTAGTCTAAAATTATTTTTACAAGTTGGCGACATATCAGAGAAGCTCCAATAAAAAAATCATAATTTTTTGAGGTATTTTGAAATTTTTATAATTTTTTCTTTATTTTTCATAAAAAATTAATTTTCAGTGCAAATCAACATTTTTTTGAAATTTTTTTACATTTTTGGAAAGGTATTTAAATTCTACAAGGTGTCCATTTTTTGTATTTTAAATTTAGATGCAATATAATAGTTCAAATAGTCGATTTACAAAAACTTGTCTATGTTGGTAAAATGGGTCTCTAGGGCACAAATGAAGAGATTTTTCTAAAATTTTTACATTTTTGGAAATATCTTTATTTTTTAACAGGGGTCTCTATTTTTCATTTCTATTTTTGTGGCCAAAATCTATTAGAAATTTGGCTAAGTTAGATATTTAGATGTTGTCATTGTGGCAACATATGATCTATATGAAGATCGCATATGTCGGAGAGCAAGTATGATAGAGCACAAAGAAAAATTGTCTAAGTGTGAAAAAATGTTTTTCCCAGTGTACCCAAAGATAGTTTTGATTAGCGATGATGACTGAAAATATTTCAGTGCTTGGGCACTTGAACATAGATACTATGATGACTATAAAAGACTCACCTGAGAGCGCAAGTCAATACAACATGTATGGAAGAAGTTATGTGTAATACCCTCTCCAATGATTATACTTTGAGTCTTTGATTTGGACATTTTGCATTATGATGATTAGAACTATATGTTCACATTTATGTTTATGGATAATGATATGCTTATCAGATGGTTAGATACACTCATTTATGATTATTGTTTAATGCTTATTAATCATTTATCTTTATATGGTTATGAGGAAGTAGAGTGAACCCAAGGATTTGAATCTAACCATTACTATCTATGATGTCTCATGTTTCATATGTGATTGATGTGTTCTCATGACTTAGGATGAAGTAGTAGTTACTCACTTAGTTGAGGTCCACATGATGTATCGATCTTGGTCACCTCTTTGCATATGTCTTATTATGTATCTATACACATGTATCTCTTCTCAGTGATGCAAGCTAGTAGGTATGAGGCTTCGTCTCCACCTAGCTTCATAGGTCTGAGAGATCCCTCAAAATCTTCGATCATTGTTGTTGTTCAAAGATGGTCCATAGTTCACACATGGGAAAACTGTATAGTTTTGATTATTTTGCCCAATCTCTTGGTTTGGTTTAGGGTTGATTTGAGTTCCTTATTTTATATAACTTTTGATGTCAGTCTCATTTATTTGGTTATGAGATGTGTAGGATAATGATGTTATTTTCTCTTCCTATGTGTTAATCATATATACAAAGTATGCATATATGGGTGCACGTGTATATGCATACCTGTATATATTTGTTTATTGATGTGTTAGTAATTATGTTCTTATGATCGTATTAGTTATAATCACGATTCTATTTATTTTGATGTATAATGTGACTTTAGATAAATCTAATAAATGCAAAGTGAATAAACAAAAATAATAAATATAATATAAAAGTAAATAAAACTAATTACCTACTCCTATATTTACTCCTAATTTATAGACACTCTCTCTCTCTCTCTCTCTCTCTCTCTCTCTCTCTCTCGTATGTCTTGTTAGTATAGAGGGTGGGAGTGGAACTTGAGACCTCTAGTTTGTAAGGGGTCCCAAGTTTCCATTGGGTTAGTGTCTTCTTTGAGAAGCATACCCACATATATTTTATTTATATAAACGTTAGTTGTTATTAATTATAAAAATAATAATAATAATGAAACTATGTTATTTTCATGGATGCAAAATATGTTTGGTAAATTATATTACCTTAGTTAAGTAACTTAGTAAATTTATTCTTAAAATTAAATTATCTATTGTCCTCCTTGAATTAAGGGAACATAAATCTAAAAATATTATTAATATTATTTATCTCTCCATAGGAATAGATCTACTAATTATATTTATCCTAAACTATTAACTAATAGATAGTTAGGATAGTTGCACCGGTTGATTTTCCCGTGCAGCTACTCCCTTTAATCTATTTACATGAGAGATTCTTGTGTGAGAGCGGAGTGGAGATAGGAAATTGGATTTGAGGAGAGGACATAATTTTTGGATAGAATAAGAAAACTATAGTTTTGAGAAGAGAGAATTTATTATTCTCTGAGAGGATCATGAATTAGATTGCCTCCTAAAGAGGCTGAAGTTTGTTTACAGAAGGAGGAGTCTGAAGAAGTGATTGAATTGGGCTGAGACCGCTTGGATCTTTCTCTCCCCAACAATTTTTGCTTTGGAGGAGTTTAAGTAGGATCTATCCTGGAGATGATCCTTCTATTTGTTTACTTGTCTGCATTGATATTGTTGTCTTCTATGTGTTTTCTATCTAAAGGAGGAATTATGCTATTATAGTATGTGATAAAAGATTTATATGTTGATTTTGATAATTTAATAATTTGTCTATGAGTCTTATTTTTAATTTGTGTAATATAATAATTTAATTTTTTTGAGCACTATTTCTTTATGTTTTAGATATTGTAATGAATTACCTTTTGGATTAAATTAGTGAGTTTTGTTGTAGAAAAATCTGCTCACACTTGGTTATGATATTCTAAAAATTAATTCCATTTTTCTCTTCTTCACATTCTCCCCTTTTCGAAACATATTTAAGTTTTTAATTCGGTTAACGTATGTGAAAGTTATAGCTATTTTAAGTCAAGGTTATTTTATTGAAATGTATAAGTAGTTAGATATTTATATAATAGAGTTTCAAATGTAGTTGTCCATAAATTGTTGGATATTTTTGGATTCTCATAACTAGGGCATTTTATACATTTTCTTCCCCTCTAGAATCATATTAAAATCTTGAAGTTGGCTAGGGTTCATAGAAATTATACATAATTAACTTTGTCTATTAAAATTTGTAAATGTAACAATTACCACAAATTTTAATAGAGTATGAATATTTAGAAACATAGTTATTTTGTTTAATATAAATTAACACTATATAAAAAAATATTATCTTTTGGATATTTACAAATGACTTGGCATAATAAGAAGGTGCTGGAATATTTATATATGCAATAGCGGTATTGGTTGATTTTGAATTTTATTTCTTTAAATGAAATAAATCTTTTTTTTCTATTAATAAGAATTATAGATAGTTATAAAATTATTATTTTGTATATATGATCAACAATTTTCAAATTAAAACAATGAGGAAATCCTATGTCTTGAGGCTTTGCTTATTTCATAAGTTTAGAAAGATAATCTTTTAAGTCATCTCTTATGAATTTGAAAGTTATTGAAAGATAATCTTTTAAGTCATCTCTTATGAATTTGAAAGTTATTGAAAGATAATCTATTTAGTACACTCACTTGTTATATTATAATAAAAAATTATTTATCATTCATTTCTCAATGCCTTATAGAATAGTCATATTTATTGAATTATTATTTTGATAGGGTTGCTAAGTTCACACTATTATGAAAAAAATAAAAATAATTATTACCAGTGGTGAATCTTGCTAAGATATTGACTTTATTTTTAATTATATAAGAAATGACTATTAGAATTATAATAAAAGGGTTGGACAAAGCTCCCTTGTATCTTTCTTGTTTATCTTGTAAGCTATGGTTTAGGATTGGTACTTTATAAACTAGATACCTAATCAAAGAAAATGATATATTATTTTATAATAGAATAATTTTAACTCAACCTTGAGTTATAGAATTAGTATCATGTTATGGATTAAGTATAGGACTTTATTTAGGTTCCACCTAAGTGGGTGGCAGCCGATGGAAAAACTGTCTACGAAATAGGGCCCTAGAAAGGGTTTCTTACCTGTTTTCTTGATTTTATAAATAGATAGTCTAGAATGGGGAGAGTCGAACTACAAAGTCTCTGAGCATGAACGTAGGCAAGGCCATCGATGATGAGCCCTCAAGGCTTAGGTCCAGTCCGTTAGGGTTTGTCTTTATGTTTATAATACAATGATTTCACTTCTTCTTAATAATGATTCTCATAGCTAAGCTAATTAATAAAGCATTTATTTATGATAGAATATATCTAATGTTTACATCTAGTTGTTTAGACATGCATGTAGTTACAGGTGTTGGACATGGTGGTGATCATGTAAAAGAAAGTTAGCAATATTTAGGTATGCAAGAATAATAATTTGTTAATTGAGCAAGACAAGTAGTATAATCTCTTTATTCTCTTGACTTTTAGTAACATTAAATAAATCAAATTAGATTATGTTCTGCTACTTTATTAAAAAAAAAATATTGTGTACGACTTAAAGAGTATAATGTCCTTGAGCCAAGGGTTCCTTGGTAGGGCATTACATCTGGTATTAGAGCCCTAGGTTTCCACACTGGGAACTCTAGGTCTCTTAGCTCATTTATTGCTCAATATTTTACATAGTTTTATTTTGGTTTATCATTATAAGATAAGATTCTAGAAATAGAAACTATGTTCTTGGTATTCATGCTATAGTATTTTTGTAAAAGTGTACCCATTCTTCTAAGATTAGGTTGTCGTACATAAATTACTTCTATTTTGAATTCTAGAAATAATGAATGAGCCTCCTATGTACTTTCTTAGATAGTGAATATCTTTCTAGTAAATAAATAAATAATTAATTCCTCAAATTTTATGTCACCTTTTTGTTGTACTCCTAGAAAGACTCAAATTAGTATTACAATTTATTTTGTACCATAAGTGTTGACAGTAGCCAACCATATCTCCTCTAAAACTTGTCATCATGAGTGCTTGTTATAGCAATTATAGGTTTCTTGATTGACTTGAAAGGGCTTAACACCTTATTCTATTTTAAATATCATAATAGCTATGTGTGATCAGTGAATCTAGTTAATGATGTTACCATGGTAGTTCTCCTTTTTATAGATTCAAATGATAAAGTTACTACATACATATTATAGGCTATTGTAAGGACTGAAATATTATGTGTGTCTCTTTCTTTTTCCGTACGTTAGAATAGAATTGAAAAATAAATCCTTGTACAAAACATGAATTTAGGATGTTATTAATTATGTTGCAACATTGGAATTCTTGGGTAATCCTTTTGGTCATGTTGTTGTTGAAGAATTACAAATAGTGGGGAACATCTGCTAAATTAACATTGTGGGTATTTCTCTTGGGTTTTTTATGCAAATGATAATATGACATAATGAATGATTGATTTTGTTTTTATAACACTTGAATGTTTACATGAATTACATTAGGGTTATTTGATAATAATAACCACAAATTAGAAATAAATATCTCTTCTCTATTCATGATGAATGACCATCAAATGATGTTATCTATATAAAGTAAAAATATGATTTAATTTGTTGATTTTGGAAATTCTTGGCTAAAAGACCTAAGGTCCATTTGTGACTATAAGCCTATGTAGGGATTAACCATAAAGATGAAATTAGGATTTTTTCATAATGAAAGTAATATGTGTTCTTTTGGTACAATTATTGAAGGAATAGGTAGGGTTGATGTAATATTTTCTTGACTATCTTTCTGAAATTGTTTGTTCTTGACTTGGTGAATAGGTAATATTTAGATAAAATATGAATGCTATGGTAAGTCCAGTAATGATGTGATTATCCTCCCCAAATTGCAATATTAGGAAATTGAGAATTCAATGTATTAGTATTTATGTTAGTGAAAACTAGTGTCTTGATATGTCTATATGGTGTGTTGTGTCTTTATTGGAAGGATTTATCATGTGTAATGAAAGTACCTAGCTAATTCATTGGTTTGAAAAGATGATACTTGGTCCACTCTTAGTGTCCCTGATTGGGTGAAAAGTAAATATCCATAATGGTTTATAATGATTAGTTGTGAATTTATTATGTGACTAATAAATGTATGTAGTACAAGTTTATTGTTTCCTTTCCTTAATTAAAAAAAATATGTGTTGATTCGATGACTCTTGAAGAAATATAGTGTATCATTTTTCTTTGTGCCTTATATTATATAAGTTAAAGTCATCTTGCAAATAGATGTTATTGTCTCATATTATGGGAATGACAGAGGTTGATATGTGTACATTGGATATTGGCATATGCCTGTGAGGAGGTGAAATGTGATTATGTCATTGGTATTTTGTACCAGGTAGACAAAGTGAGTTGTGAACATAAAATAAAATAAAATAGAAAGAATATATGGATACTATGTGATGTTATTGTGCACTTCCTTGTAAATGTGATAAAACCAGTGCTAGTGCTTATGTTGGGTGTTGTGTATAACCAGTAATTATTTGAGTTCCATGGAGTGGTGCAATATAAGTGCCATCCATGAAAGTTATGTTTTAGATAAGGGTATGGGAGAACCATACCACTCATGTGTTGCTTTCTTGTTTGTCACCCTACTGAGTGCCAACCCATGAGTGTTGGTAATTTAGTATGTGGAGGGGTAGTAGTAGCACCATTTTCTTTGGTATTTATGTAGCCTACATATAATGGTGGCACAAAGTGACCTTAGCTTCCACTACTCAAGGGAAAAGAGTAAACTATGCTTCCCCTTATGATGAACCTAAACATTTGGTTCATAAGTGTTTATCCTAATTTCCATAGTTCTTGAGCACAATACTAGTACTAGATATGAACCTCTATGAGGAGATATATGATTTATGGAGATGTACATTTCTATGTGGTCCAACATGTGGAGGGAGATTTTGTTAGCCCATGCTGTGATGGATACCGTATTTGCACATGTTCTAACATGATGTAATGAATATGATGCCACGCCCCACTATTGTTCTGACATAGTGTGAGGTGATGATGTCGTGTTTCTGATGGTAGTGAGCTGAGCTTGAGAACATGATACCACATACATGATTACATGAAGACGTAGTATATGTATGTATTTTGTGTCCTACTTGATGCAAAGTATATTGGTGATTCTTGCATACTTGTAGAGGGGCACCCATGGATGCTCAGTTTTTAGACATGGTAGGTATATGCATGGGCCCAAGCCATGTATACCTCTAGCTACGACGATGATCTATATGAGACATTGTTATGTAGGGTGTGTCCCGTGTGTGCCTACTCCATAAGGAACATTGCCATGCAACATGTGACTAGAGGGTGCTTACTCCATTTGGTGTATGATCATGCCGGGTGGGTTGGCATGCTTATTTTGTACCATCTGATGCAGGGGTGTTGCTGAGGTGAACCCCCTATTCCATGTGGGTAGTGTTTCCCAGGCCCAACCACATGACGGGCTATTGCGATAGCTGGACGTTGTTCCCTCCTTCCTTGTGAGGTGACTAAATATAGTCACACATTGATGTGATGTGCAATTTATGATGAATTTATTTTATCTTCAGTTGTGTAGACCAACAATTTTCTTATCTTTTTCTATAATAGTTTAGCCAAGACTTATGAAATTTATCTTGTATTCTTCTTATCTTATTGTTGAGATTGATAATTCTATTTTATTTATTTATTTAATATTATTGTTGAGCTTTGATGGCTAAACTATCTCCTTTTGTAATGTTGGTCTTGTGTTGTGTTGTGATTCCTCACTAAAAGATGCATGAGGCAGACTTGGTGAGTGTATACGAGGAAGTAGACATAGGGAACCTTTGAGGATGGAGGTATGTGAGGCTGTTATGTAGCTAGTATCCACTACCTTCCTATGTGTGGTGTATGTTCCTTGGAGGCTAACCACCTTACACAAACAAGGGATATGAAACATGGAATTGTATGGAGGGTCTTCGTGACAAAGGCCCAAGACACCATCAAGCCACTATGTGAGGTATTGATTATGGATTTTGGATATAGAAGATACTAGTATTGTATCCCAAAGTGAGAGTTTGTCCAGAGAGGCATATCCACTCCTAATCCTTGTGATGTGTAATCCCAGTGATGTGGTCTGATATGATTGTTTATGAGGCACATTTGGATATGCTCAATATTTTATTTTAGATTGAAATGTATCATTATGTCGGATGCAAGTAAAAATTTGATTTACATGTATTGAAAGAGAAGGAATTTGTAACACCTTGATATGTTTTAAGGCAAATTGAGTGGTTCAAGCTAGTTACCTTGGTTCTTACTTTCTAAAGTAAAGGAAAAATTATATTCATATTGATATTTGATCAAGATAGAGTTATCCTTGTTGGTGATAGTAAAATTGATTGGGATATATATTTCATACTTAATCATATTATGAGGATTATTCTCTATATAGTGCATGGACTCAAGGATTAGTTATGCATGTGATATGAATTAAAATGTGTTTAAGAGATAATGTCTAATGTATTTCAATTTCTAACTTGCTGACTTCTAGGAGTAAGTTTCATCTTAGGGGGGAAGGATGTAATACCCTCTCCGATGATTATACTTTGACTCTTTGATTTGGACAATTTGAATTATGATTATTAGAACTATATGTTCACATTTATGTTTATGGATAATGATATGCTTATTAGATGGTTAGATACAATAATTTATGATTATTGTTTAATGCTTATTAATCATTTATCTTTATATGGTTATGAGGAAGTAGAGCTAACCCAAGGATTTGAATCTAACCATTACTATCTATGATGTCTCATGTTTCATATGTGATTGATGTGTTTTCATGACTCAGGATGAAGTTGTAGTTACTCACTTAGTTGAGGTCCACATGATGTATCGATCCTGGTCACCTGTTTGCATATGTCTTATTATGTATCTATACACATGTATCTCTTCTCACTGTTGCAAGCTTGCAGGTACTAGGCATCGTCTCCACCTAGCTTCATAGGTCTAAGCGATCCCTCAAAATCCTTGATCGTTATTGTTGTTCAGAGATGGTCCATAGTTCACACACAGGAAAACCGTATAGTTTTGATTGTTTTTCCCAATCTTTTGGTTTGGTTTAGGGTTGATTTAAGTTCCTTATTTTATATAACTTTTGATGTCAGTCTCGTTTATTTGGTTATGAGATGTGTAGGATAATGATGTTATTTTCTCTCTCTATGTGTTAATCATATATACAAAGTATGCATATATGGGTGCACACGTATATGCATACCTATACATATTCATTTATTGATGTGTTAGTAATTATGTTCTTATGATTGTATTAGTTATAATCATGATTCTATTTATTTTGATGTATAATGTGGCTTTAGATAAATCTAATAAATTCAAAGTGAATAAACAAAAATAATAAATATAATATAAAAGTAAATAAAACTAATTACCTACTCCTATATTTACTCCTACTTTATAGACTCTCTCTCTCTCTTGTATGTCTTGTTAGTATAGAGGGTGAGAGTGGAACTCGAGACCTCTAGTTTGTAAGGGGTCCCAAGTTTCCATTGGGTTAGTGAATTCTTTTAAAACCATACCCATATATATTATATATATATAAGAGTTTGTTGCTATTAATTATAAAAATAATAATAATAATGAAACTATGTTATTTTCATCGATGGTAAATATGTTTGGTAAATTATATTACCTTAGTTAAGTAACTTAGTAAATTTATTCATAAAATTAAATTATCTATGGTCCTTGAATTAAGGGAACATAAATCTAAAAATATTATTAATATTATTTATCCCTTCACGGGAATAGATCTACTAATTATATTTATCCTAAACTATTAACTAATAGATAGTTGGGATAGTTGCACCAGTTGATTTTCCCATGCAACTACTCCCTTCAATCTATTTACATGAGAGATTCCTGTGTGAGAGGGGAGTGGAGATAGGAAATTGGATTTGAGGAGAGGACATAATTTTTGGATAGAATTAGAAAGCTATTATTTTGAGAAGAGAGAATTTATTATTCTCTGAGAGGATCATGAATTAGATTGCCTCTTGAAGAGGCTGGAGTTTGTTTACAAAAGGAGGAGTCTAAAGAAGTGATTAAATTGGGCTGAGACCGCTTGGATCTTTCTCTCCCCAACAATTTTTTCTTCGTAGGAGTCTAGGTAGGATCTGTCCTGGAGATGATCCTTCTATTTGTTTACTTATCTCTATTGCTATTGTTGTCTTCTATGTGTTTTCTATCTAAAGGAGGAATTATGCTATTATACTATGTGAGAAAAGATTTATATGTTGATTTTGATAATTTAATAATTTGTCTATGCGTCTTATTTTTAATGTGTAATATAATAATTTAATTTTATTGAACACTATTTCTTTATGTTTTAGATATTGTAATGAATTACCTTTCGAATTAAATAAGTGAGTTTTGTTGTAGAAAAATCTACTCACACTTAGTTATGATATTCTAAAAATTAATTCCATATTTCTCTTCTTCACATTCTCCCCTTTCTTAAACATATTTAAGTTTTTAATTCGGTTAACGTATGTGAAAGTTATAGCTATTTTAAGTTAGGGTTATTTTATTGAAATGTATAAGCAGTTAGATATTTATATAATAGAGTTTCAAATGTAGTTGTCCATAAATTGTCTGATATTTTTGGATTCTCATAACTAGGGCATTTTATACATTTTCTTCCCCTCTAGAATCATATTAAAATCTTGAAGTTGGCTAGGGTTCATAGAAATTATACATAATTAACTTTGTCTGTTAGAAATTTGTAAATGTAACAATTACCACAAATTTTAATATAGTATGAATATTTAGAAACATAGTTTTTTGTTTAATATAAATTAACACTAGATAAAAAAAATATTATCTTTTGGATACTTACAGATTACTTGGCATAAGAAGAAGGTGCTGGAATATTTATATATGCAATAGCGGTATTGGTTGATTTTGAGTTTTATTTCTTTAAGTGAAATAAATCTTTTTTTTCTATTAATACGAATTATAGATAATTATAATTATTATTTTGTATATATGATCAAGAATTTTCAAATTAAAATAATGAGGAAATCCTATGTCTTGAGGCTTTGCTTATCTCATAAGTTTAGAAAGATAATCTTTTAAGTCATCTCTTAAGAATTTGAAAGTTACTGAAAGATAATCTGAATTAAAAAAAATTATAATTATTACCAGTGGTGAATCTTGCTAAGATATTAAATTTATTTTTTTATGACTATTAGAATTATAATAAAAGGGTTGGACAAAGCTCCCTTGTATCTTTTTTGTTTATCCTGTAAGCTATGGTTTAGGATTGGTACTTTATAAACTAGATACCTAATAAAAGAAAATGATATATTATTTTATAATAGAATAATTTTAAGTCTACCTTGAGTTATGGAATTAGTATCAAGTTATGGATTAAGTATAGGACTTTATTTAGGTTCCACCTAAGTGGGTGGTAGCCGATGGAAAAAATATCTAGGGAATAGGGCCCTAGAAAGGGTTGCGTACCCACTTTCTTGATTTTATAAATAGATATTCTAGAATGGGGAGAGTCGAACTACGAAGTCTCTGAGCATTGATGATGAGCCCCCGAGGCTTAGGTACAGTCCCTTAGGGTTTGTCTTTAAGTTTATAATACAATAATTTCACTTCTTCTTAATAATGATTCTCATAGCTAAGCTAATTAATAAAGCATTTATTTATGATAGAATATATCTAATGTTTACATCTAGTTGTTTAGACATGTTTGTAGTTATAGTTGTTGGACATGGTGGTGATCATGTAAAAGAAAGTTAGCAATATTTAGGTATGCAAGAATAATAATTTGTTAATTGAGTAAGACAAGTAGTATAATCTCTTTATTCTCTTGACTTTTAGTAACATTAAATAAATCAAATTAGATTATGTTTTGCTACTTTATTAAAAAAAAAATATTGTGTATGACTTAAAGAGTATAGTGTCCTTGAGCCAAGGGTTCCTTGGTGTGGCATTACATTATGACAGTTTTACTAGAGATGGTGTTAAGCCGATAGGACAAAATATGAAGACAAAATTGGTAAAGAGTTAAGGGATTATTTTATTTATCAAAATAATGTCTTAATAATATAAAGGGATGACATCCTAGATGTTAACACTTGGGTAAATATGTATTTTGTATAAGGCTTTTGTCAAGCCGACTGTAAGAGTTATTAGTCTTAATAACTTGTATAAATGTAAGGCATATGTAATGTGAAGATGCAATGAAATGTAATAATGTAATGATAGTGTAAAACAAGCAAAAATATATTAGTGCAAAGTTGTGAAAGCAAAGAAAGCAGCATAAGGTTAAGTACCTTGCCTTATTTTGTAATTAGTAATCATTTTACATTACTTGTTTGGGTAGTGGGCTCATCTAGTAATCATATTTTGCACTACCATTTCTTAGCAGGGTTGAGGCTTCTAACAATGCCTAAAGTCCCTTAATCAGTACTCAGACATTATATAAATGTAATAAGCTCCTAACAGGGTCAACATCCCTAATAGCATACTTTTGATTAGTGAATCTTTATTGGTACTATCCCCACTGGGGTTTTCTCTTGGCAAGGGTTTCCTCGAGAATAAATAATGTGTTATGAGTTCATTTTCTTTACTATTATGCATGTTCTTTAGTTTACTATGTTATGCATGTATCAAGATAATCTGTTATATCCATAATTGAGCAAAAGTAAAAAATTTTAGAATACTGATTCACCCCCCCTCTCAGTATTCCCTATTTTTAACAAAATCATATAAAAAAAATTAGATCTTGTTGACTAGGTCAAATGCAAAAAAAATAAAATTTTGTGATGAGTATGCACTTATTTTTCATAGTTCAATGCATGATATGAGTTGTCATTTGGATTATTTTCTAGCTATTATTACTCCTAACAATTGATTTTCAGATCTAACCCTAGGGTTTGCATAAGTTGGATATACATTACATATCTTGCTTTCTTGTTTGCTTGTTGGAGAGTTTGTGGTTTGCTTGCACAAAAAAGATCAACAAAAATCTACTAAGCACGTTGCTTTGGACTTGAGGTATTTTGTTGCATCTCTATAACATTTTTATTTTGGGAATAAAATGAATCTCTTATGTGTCTAGCTTGAGTGTTTATTTCTTTCATAGATCACACTTCAATTTTGGGCTCTAAAAAGAACATAGATTTACTTTCTTGCATATTTGTTTCACATAGTAATTAGGCCCTATGAACACTATTTATGGCATTCTTGAGAGAATGGATTTCTTGTGAAGCTCTTCTTGATGATAGAACCCCTTGTAGGTAGGGAGGATATCATTACTATCTCATGGTCTTACTTGGTTTAGTCTTCAACATTGATCGGGACGTTCTCTCTTGGTCCCACTTAAAGAGCTCAGTAGATATTGTTGTTGACATCATGAACCTTGGTGAGGTGGTGTCAATCTTAGCGTGTCAATGAATTTTCTTTCTATGTTTGGGTGAAGCAAAGAGGCTAGAGGATTATGCTCTACTCCCTTTTTGGGCAGTATCAGAAACTCAGATCCTTGAATCTAAACCAAGCCCCCATGTGATCTTTTTTGTGAGTCACCTTGTTAGAGAGGGTTAACCATAGTGGACATTCCCTTTGTTGGGTAAACCATGTGGATGGAACCTCAAGCGATAATAGCCATTTTTTCCATGGTATAAACAACCGCTATATAAATGTCCTTGTAGAAGAAATATCCACAGGTGTAGTTTCTTGTTGGGCTGTCAGATCTCCTCAGCATCTCTGATTGATTAAATTTTTGGAATGTGTCAAAACTTTGGTGCACCTGGATTGGAGTTCACCCTCTTGAGATTGCAAAAGTTGCAGAGTCAAACCATTACTAAGAATCATAGTGAAACCAAATTTTTATTTGCTAGGACTATGTACATGATTGGAAAAACATTTTGAGAACATACACTAGTAGAATCTTTAAGGAGTAGAATACTACATCACTATTCTTGTTCATGCACAAGGTTGCTTTGTCCCTTGCTCATTGTTTGAAGATAATTGTTTGCTTGAACTCCCTGATTGCTATCTTATGTGCCTGATTAGTGATAAAAATCTATTAATGCATCTAGTTGGTCACATTAAACAAATAAATTTGAGTTCTCGAGTGATAAAAACTTTAAAGATCTCCCCAAAAGTGCTATGACATGTTGCTCAACATCCAAATGAACTTAAATGGTATCAAGTTGCACAAAATGACTCTTGGTCTTCTTTCTTCCACATCTCCCATGTCTTCCTAGTCTCCCATTTCCATCCTTTCTCTTCTTCCTTCATGCTTCTTCCTCTTCTTCCTAAACTCTTCAAGTCTTCTTGATTCTTTTCCTCTTATTATCTAGTCTACCTTCTTCTGTTCATCTCTTCTATCACTTCCATTCTTCATTCCTCCTCTTCCAGAACCATGAATTTCAACTATCTTGTTATGGAAGCTCTCTTGAAAATAGATGATCTCGAACTCATTGCTCAATTCGAAGAGTTTTATTCCTCCAATAGTCCTAGATATTGCATGGGTGATAAATTTAAGACAAAAATAAAAGAAAAATTGATTAAATCAGATGCTTTTTCTAGGATCAAATGCATGATCCTATCATGACCTCCTTCTTCTAAACATTTTTCATCTTCTAAGTCCTCTCATCCTTGTCTTCCAAGTCTTACCATGAATCTTCTAGACATTATTTGCATTCCTCATTATCCAAGTCTTCTTCCTCCACTAGGTCTTCACTTTTCTCTTCTTCATGATCTTGTTCCTCTTCTACTTCTCCCAAGAGTCTTACTTCTCTTCTCAAGACATACCATAATGAGAAACATGAAAATCCTTGTGATACCTCTTCCATGAAGAGTGACATGCCCATCTTTGATGACTATGATGATGGACAATGTAGTGATGCCTATGACACCTCTATTCCTAAGAGTCCTCCTAGTCATGTGCTTGTGCTTACTGGAAATGGGTCATCACATTGGATAGATTGTGATGGTGATCCATATGATTCTAATTTTGAAAGAGACTTTGATGATTTTTGTGAAAAATACCTAGATGATACATCTACTTCATTGAGGAAGAGAAATCTTTCCGTGCTGATTATAAATGTAAATACTATAAGAATCTCTCTTCTAAGAACTCTCATGTTGAAAATAAAGATTACACTCTCGAGAAAGATTATGTTAATGATGGAACTTTGTCTTGTGATGGTTCCCTTCCATCCCCTACTTCCTCCAATACCCATACATTTCCTAAAGCTTCCAAGTCTTTCAAATATTTCACAAATCCTTCATCCAACAAAGGTCCTAATACTTTTCATGGGGTTCCCTATAGTTGTCCTCAAGGGCTACCTCTTAAAGAAACTCAAGCTAACCTTCAATTGGTTGCAAATACTTTGAATAATGTTAAACCTAAAGAGCCTAAGCCTTTATACGCTATAATGCCTACTTTAGCTAGTCCTTCACCATCTCCTCCAAAGTCTTCCATACAATTCCAACATGCTTCCTTGTCCTTAGAAGTGGCTCCATGTCAAGAGGACTCTAAAAATGATAAAGAAAAGAACATAAAGAAAGATCAAGATAAAGAACCCTCCATGTCATCCAATCCTTTTCATGATGTTTCTTATCTATTTTATGGTTCTTTTGATTCTGCACGCCCTTTCTCATTTATTCCACCATGTCTGAAGTCTTCTCCTAAGAAAGATTAAGTTACTACTTACACCGTTGAGCTTATTGACAATCAAAATAACCTTACTACACTTGCACTTTCCAAAGATGACACTTCCATTAAGGTTATTAAAAATAGTGTTGTTACTTCCAATGTTAATCCTATTGAAAATCAAGAGAAAAATTATATGCTTATGCTATCCAAAGCTCCTTGTCAAGATCAAAGTCTTCCATCTTCTTGTTCTACCACTCCATGTTCGCTTCCACTTTCTACTCTTCCTAAGTCTTTTAAAGCTTTGACCAATCCTATAAAAGAAGTTTCTCCTACTCAAGATGTTCATGATCCTATTGCAAATCCTAATGCTCACTCTAAAGATGTTGATGTCCTTGGTTTTCATATAGATGTTGATGAACTTATTGATTATCCTTTTGTATCTTCCACGTCCATCCTTGGACCTCCTCCACCAATACTAAGGGCTTCATGTATTCCTTCCATATTTTTCCCTTATGTCCCTTCACTTTACCCTCCTAAATATCCTAATTCATCATCCTTCTTGGGTCCTTACATGATGTAGGAGCATCTTGGGTCTTTGAGCAATCTTGCATCAACCAAAAATATTTCTTGATTTCTGTACCTATTTTCTATTGTTTGAATTATAATCTTTGAATTTGATGGTTTCATGTTGTGAAAAGATTAAATTATGTTGAGAACCTATTTTGGAACCTTCTCCTATTAGCACATAAAGTTTGGATGGACTGTTTCAAAGTTAATACTATTTTCCTTGTCGTCGGAACCGCATTTTCCAACAGTTTTGGTGTTGATTGTTCATAGTGGTGATCTTGATCCATAAGGAATCAGAATTTTTTCTCTTAATGATGTTTATAGGACATAAATTAATATCATTTCCCAAGATCATAAGCCCTAATTCATTATGAGTAAAAGGTTATGCCCATTTTGGTCGAGGACCTATTTTCTGCCAGTTTTCGGGTGAAACATGTGGTGTTTCTTCTTGCGATGTTCTGTGTGATCAAATGGGACCTTGTTCCCTTTAAGGAATGTTATTAGGTCATGTGAGGACCTAAATCCAAAGGTTCATCAATTTATATTCATTCTACCATTAGTTTTGGTTTAGATCTTCCAGACAAGACCTATATTGTAATTAAATGCTTGACTGGCTGACCTCTGGCTTAGCTGGCTATATAAGGAGTCTAGATTGATGTAGTAAGGAAATAAAGGAGATCTAAGAGGGATTATTATCAAGATATATCATTAGAGACAAAGATAGGATGTGAGCTGTGACTCTTAATTCATAATTCTCATTGTATAAAGCTGAAACCCGGAAGGCCTCACAGCCGAGCATGTTGAAAGAAATAATATAAATTCTTTGTTGTTAGTGCCAATTGATTGTCTCATATCCATTGTGATTTAATTTATTTCATGTGATATTATATTTCTTCCTTTGTGTAACTCTGAGAAAGGCTTGTTGTTGATTCAAGTGGACTCAATTCTTCTTGATTATGTTTGTATCTACCCTACCCCTGCATCATTACATCCCTCCATCTCCTATCTTTTCTCAAGATCAACATAGATGAATACCCTTGAACCCTTTTCATTCACCCACCCATCTAAACCAGTCATATCCTCCCTCTTCTTCCACAAGTCCCAAGTCTTTTGGAAGTAACTTGAATGTTCAATATAAGAAAAAAAAACAATACAAGAATCCATCAAAAAAAGATCACCATGTCTCCTCTAATCGACATGGAGGCATAAAGTTAAAAGAGATATCTAAGAATAAAACTACAAGACAAGTATGGGTTCCAAAATCCATCATTGAAGATATTCTCTCTAAATCATCAAAAAAAAATGAAAAGCCTATGGTTATATGGATTCCAAAGTCTCTCTTGAAAGAGTCTGATGTTGAGCAAGAAGTGAAGTTGAAATTCAAGCTTCCAAAGGCTTCCACTTCATCTTCTTCCAAAAACATTCTTCCATTCCATGCACCTAAACCACAACCTCTGCTATCCATTCACCATATTCCTTCATGTATTCCTTTATTCATATTTCCTCCATCCTCTCACCACCCTTCAAGGTGTGTGTTGGTGTTGATCTTTCCTTCCTTTCCATATACCCTTTCACAATCCTTCCATTCATTATCCTTCTACCTTCTATCATTTTTCCTCATGTGCTTATTCCTCCTATCTTCCAACCTCACTCACTTTACATAAAACCTTATCCTCCATTTTTCTCTTCCATCTTCCTTTTCCTATCAGCATCTTTGAACATATCATTTTGAATCCTTGGCATATCATGGTTCATCCATTCAAGGAGAATTATAAAAAAATCTTGCCTTCTTCCAAAAATTAAAAAAAATAAAAAATTCAAAAAATAGAAAAATTCAAAAAGAAAACAAAAAAAATGAAAAAATTGAAAATGTGCCTTGGTGGAAACCTGGAAACAAGTACCTTGGTAGCAAAAGTAAAGAGAAATAAATTCATCCTATGGTGAAAACCACTCCCTTGTGGTGCCTTGGATAAGTACCATGATGAAAACCAAGCAATTAGACATCATGCATAGTTCTTCTACATATTCATCCATTCTGTCTTCTCTCTTTGATCTTGACAATGTTGACCTATACATGAACATTTGGCTATCTTGTGAGATATCTTATGATGATCTTGCTTTCATTCCATTCATGTTTAGCCTTCATATTTATTTTCCTCCATTCATTCTAGGCTTTTGTTATCCTTTTCCCCTTTGGTCTTGATCTAATAAAAAAGAGTAAAACACGATGCTATGAAGCCTCTTGACATGTCTACTCCTTTGGACTACATCCTTTCCTTCTTTTGCATTACGCCTTTATGACTTATCCTATGTTGGCCTTTCATTGCTTGTGCAAATGTGCTTTCCATGAAAATGTTTCCCTAGCTTGGGTATTCTTGAGGAGTTTTCCCTTGAGGATTTATTCCCTTCATTCTCCTTTATTCTCTTGTCTTCCACTAGCTTGCTAATCCCTCTTGTTCTCCAACTTCCTAGACATTGGGACTACACAATGTGATCTTGCTTGGGAGTTTGATGCCAATTTTGTCTAGGGGCATCCTTTGTACATACTTATTGATCCTGAAAAATCTTCCAAAAAATGATATATTGTCAAAAATTCAAAAAATTATAAAAAGTCTTGAAAAAAAAAGAAAAAAATTGCAATAAAATCTGAGTGGTGAAAACTTTGAAATGGACGCTACTTGAGGCCTTTTCTCCCTTTGATTCTTAGCATGCATCCTTGACACTTAGCCTTTCTCCATCATGTCTTGTCCTTGTTGCCTTGGTTTGGAATTGGTCTTTGTCTTTGTCTATGGGGAATAACTATGTTACCTTTGGTCTCTTGGATGCATTAGTCTTTAGGACACCTCACAAATTATGTTTTTCAACACAACCCCTGGCATCAAGTGTTTCTCAACACTTCTTAGTTTGGTCTTACCCAATTTTGTCATGTGATCTTACCTTGTTGCAAGCATTCGATCCTTATCCTTGAAACTCAATATCAATGAACACACTTAAATATTTAAATGCAACACATAATGCTTGAGCTATGTCATGATATCTTCTTTGTGTGCTGACTATTATTAATTTTCATTGAGTGTTCTTGTCTAATAAGTCTCTCCGGGATGCATAGCTAGAGGACTTGGGGCATGGGGCATATTTTTATTTTCTTTCTTCTTGTAGGTGTGGTCTTGAAGCTCTAGAGTGTCTTTTTTTTGTCCCCTTGAAATACTTAGGAGATTTGAGGGATCATCCTTCACTATTTTTGCACAACCATTCTTATGGTCATCTCGACATCTATGCCTTGATGCGAGCATGGTTTTGCTACATTAAATTAGGTAAGCTAACATCGAAGTCATCTTGACCTTTATGTCTTTGATGCTTATGTTAGAATCTTTCCACATTCTAATATGATATAAATCGCATTCATATCTTCATAGTTGTGCTTGTGACTAGTGATGATTGTGTGATTTTCCGATGTCTATTAATAATGACCCAATGATGAGAATAAGTTGCTTAACATTCTCTAATGAATGATGAACACAAAATCCTATGTTAAAGTTTCTCTATTGCAAGTACACCTTTGCATTTTCATGTAGCTTGCATTGTTAGACTTCATGTTAATTATTTGCATGTTTAGGTTGCATTATGAGCTTGAGAGGGTTTTCCTTCATCTTTCTTTTGGAATTTTAATCAACTATGGTCATGTTTTGATCTTCATTTTCTTATCTTCTTTTGTGATCTCAATCAAAATCTCCTATCTTAAATAGTTCATTGATTTTGAGGCATTCTCTTTCTTGAGGAAAATTCTCTTTCTTCTCTCTATTTCTTTTCACCTCTTCCAAACTTCTATCTTACATTCGCTTTCACCCCACTTCTTTTCTTCTAATTCAACCTTGGGGAATAATATTTATTTCTTGATGATCTACCTTGGTTCAAGTGATCTTTATAATCTTTCATCTTACATCAAGAACCTTATTTTTAGTTCGATTTGATCAAATTTATCAATTTACTATTTCTCCTCTATCTCATTTCAATTTTGATCATGAGGGGGCAGTAGCTATCAAACTTCAATCTTTGATTCAGCTTTAAATTAAACCTTTCTTGAGACTTGACAATTACCTATTTACAGGGGTGTTGGCCATGTCTTTTTCAATCAACTTATCTTTTTCTTGATGTGTTCCCATCTGTTGATCACATGTCTGGGTTGTTTTGTGATCCCAAATCGATCTCACATTTCAACTTCATTCTTTGACTACATGTGTTCCCATAAAGATCACACATTAGTGAAAGAGGGGCAAATGTATGCACCCTAAAATGGTCACCTAGACTTTGGGCCCCCATTCATCAATTTATCAATTTCTTGAATCAATGCTTTACAATATTTTCAATTCAAATTAATTTCCTTGATCAAATCATGATTAATTCAAATATTTTAATATTTCCTAAGGTTTGATCATTTTATCCTAAGTTTTATTTAATTTAGAGAACATGCTCCCTTTTAATTAAATTAAAATCCCTTTTAATTAAATAAATAAAAAAATCTTTTAATTAAATAATAAAATCACTTTATCCTAAGCCACATTTAATTAAAAGAATAAATCTCTTTTAAATAAATAAAAAATATTTTAATTAAATAATAGAAACCACTTTGCTAAAAATAATAAATAAATAATAAAAAAAATAAAAAAAAATATACTTTTTGTCTACTCATTGAATGCACACTTTCCAAGATGAGTGAAATCTCCTTTTGCCTCTTAATCTCTTCCACTCATCTTTTTGCCTCTTAACCATGTCCACTGATTTTGCCTCTTGAGAATCTTGAGCACACAGATCAACCAAGATTTAATCTTCACCATTGCTCATTTCTTTTTGCGTCTTAATCTTGACCGTCCATTCATTTCTAAAATCCTTTATAAGGAGCCCTCTCCTTCTCATTTTAAGAATGCAAGTTTTAGGCATCCATGAATGAAGATTTTAGAGATCTAGATTTTATGTTATTGTTATGCAAGTTTGGAGAGAGATTTTGGAGAAGAGTTTGGAGCACTTGAGCTTGGATATTGCAACTTCTCTTTTCTTGTCTTCTTCTCTCATGCCTCTATGGCAATCCATTTAGATTAATATTGAACTTGCATATTAGATTAGATTCATATTTCCTTTCATAGAATAATTTTGCATAAGCATTTCTTTTCATAGATTAGTTTTCTTTCATGCATTGTTATCATATAGAATAGCTTTCATTTTCATTTGCATGCATATTTGATGATTATTGAGACTAACATTCTTGCTTTTCCTCTTTTAATCTCTCATTTTATGGTGTACTTGCATGGGCACAAACTAGGACTAATTTGAGGGCCTTCATCACAAACCCTTGCACTCCATGAATAGAGAGCTATGGGTCATGATTTGAGACCTCATTCTTGAGAAATCTTGGATATAATGACTCATAGAAGTGTGTCAAAATTTTAGCACATAACAGTCACCGAGCATATAGATTACCAAGTACAGTAGTCATCGAGAACATAGGATTACTGAGTGCTAGTATAATATCGAGGCAAAGACAACATTTATCAAGCAATCCAAAGTTCACATAAAATTTTGTAATGACACATAATTCAAGGTGAACAAATTTTTACCGAGCTAGAAAAGGGATTGTTGAGATCTAGGTGAATATTAAATATGGATGTAATCATTTAATGAGGGATGATTCCTATGTAAAGATTACCTAGGCTATTCATTTGATCTGTTGATCTTAGGTCTTCTATATATTGTTACAACCCTAATTAGGTTAAATAATTTTGATTAAAGTATTGTAGAGATATCATTTTGACAAGTATCACACATGAAGTAGCTGCCATTGGCAAACATCTGAAGATCTGACAGGGTTATGTTGAAGCACTGACAGAGTATTCAGTTTATTAGAAATAGGTCAAAGGCTACCAAGTAGTACAAAAGGACACATTTCATCACAACAAGGTGATTTCATTATTGTACTTAATGGATCTAATATCATCAAAGTAAGTTGTTTTCAAATAGATCAAACTTTATTGTTACTCTCTATCAATTGTAGCAGACTTAAAATCTCCTAAAAGAGTAGACTTAACAGTCTTATGTAAAGTCTCTTAATCGAGTGCACACTTGATGAGTGTTTCTAAAATCCTCTAACTAGGTAGATCTAGCTAATCTTTTTGTTACTCCAAACATGGTAAGATCACCAAAAGTGATGAATATTTATAGCCTTAACTAAAAATTTTATTTACTGCAGTAGTGAAGCTTTGGTGGTTCCATCCCCACTACAATTTTTACCTTCTAACAAGGGTTTTTGCAATACCAAAATACAAGTCTCATGTGTATGAAGTTTCATGTTTGCATATTTTATTAGTTTACAATTATTTACATTTCAGTTATGTTCTTGAAAGTATGGTGAATATAAATGCTACAGTCGGTTAATGAATTTCATTTCTACAAAGATTCAATAGAAATTTTTTTAGGGTTATTGATTCACCCCTCCCCTCTCAGTAACTCACCTTTCCATAATTCCAAAAATTGGTATCATAACTAGTTCTCTTGTTGAGGAAGTTTAATCACTAAAGAGAAAAGATCTTAACGATGGAAATGGATAAGCTTGATAAGACTATTGAAAATAAAAAATTAGAGATGTAGATTCTCATGGAATAATTTAAGGAAGCCAAATAATAATTAAGAGATTTACTAATCAAAAGGAAGGAATTGGTATTTCAGCACAATGAGACTAATTATCAAGAAGAGGGGATAGATGAACTATTTGAAGGATCTGGATCTAGAAGCATATATGATGCATTTGAAGGAACCATATCAAATCTATCTGAAAATAATCAACATCTTACTGAACAAGTGAAAGAATTGCAAATTGGACAAGAGACTCAAATGGTAACAATGATTAATGTCATGAAATATGAAAGATAGTATGAACAAAAAATGAATCTAGCTATTGAAGATCAAAGACAAATGACCAAAAAATTGGAAGAAAAGGAATTTGAAATACTAAGACTCATTGAGCATCATTTTGAAATTTCCAATTAGATGGTTGTCATGAGTCAGGAAATCAACCAAGTAAATAGTGAGATTACTAGAAGATTCAAAAATATTGGTGAATTAAGGGAAAAAAATGATAGACTAAAGAATGAAGTTAAGATTCAACAACAACATAATAAGATGATAAATAAAGTTGAAGAAAGTACAAAAAGAATGGATGAATTTCTAAACAATCAAAGAAGACTTGACAACACTACTAGTTTAGGTTATACTAAGCAAGGAGAGTCATCAAAACAAGATGAACCAAATAATGCCTATGTAAATCCAAGGCTAAAGAATCCTTCATGCTATCATTGTGGGAAACTAGGTCACACATTCAATGTCTGCACAAGAAAAGAAAAAGGTATTCCTAAATCTAATCCTAAATTTGATGGTTATTATTATAATTGAAATAAGTATGGAAATAAAGCATGTGAGTTAGATCAAAGCTGAATAAGTCACCTAAGAAACACTACATGGAAAATCACTATTGCACTTGTAACGTGCATGTACATATATCATAAAAATGTATGACAAATATGAAACAAATATGGAAACTGAAAGGACAAAACAAGACATATCAACCGAGAAGAAAAGGTAATGCAAATACTTGGGATAGTTATACAACATGTGGTAGATATGGTCCTATTGCAGCAAATTTCATGAGAATGCACTGGAGAGGAAGATCTCAAAACTGGACAAATTCTAGAATGGCATGTCTACACTGTCACAAGGTTGGTCATTCAAGAAGAGACTACAGAGACCGAGCACCATAATCAAGTATTGATGCAAGTGAGAATGCCCTTGAAAGAATCATGAGGATAAGGAGCCAAATGTGGAGAAGAGAAAAAAATGACAATTTTGGAACAAGCATAACAGTCGGTGACGCCTCATCCTTGAATTAGGTGATCTCACCACCTCCACCTAATAAAAATGACTAAGTATGGAACTAAATTTTAATCGACTATATCTTACAATAGTTCCTTGTATCTATTGTATGAATACCATATCAACATGAATTAAGATGTGTAGGGTGTTGTATGTTATTAACTTGATATGAGCATAGTCGGTTAAGTTGGATTGAGTAAAAAATTTCCAGTCAGTAAAAGTGTTAGAGGCAACCGAGTTGCCTAGTCAACTAAGAATTGATAGTGTTCATTGAGCTAAAGTATCTATTGATTTAATCAATTGATTTTATTATTGATTGAGTAGTAGCTGGAAAAGCATTTAATGCACTGCACATAAGCTAAACAAGGTTTTTGGTTATAAATACATAGGAAATGGACTCATTTGATCACATTGCATTCAAGAGTGAACCAAAGCGATTTGAGCAAGAGTTGCGAGAAGAAAAGACAAGCCATTCACAACTATTTGAGCACATCACAACTAGTTTGAGACTGTATCAAGTAAGTTTGCAGCTAACCAGGCCTTCTATGCATAGTTTTTATGAAGCCCTAAATTTACAATCACGATGGCATTGTCTTCATGACCTGTTAAATCCAAGGAAGAAAATGGGAAGAAGGTAACATTAGTCAAGAAATCAACTTGCACAGAGCCTAACTAAAAAATTCATTTGGAATTTTCTAGACAACTTGATGAAAAAGGTGTGTTTTCTTTGATACCACCTAGGGTTCTACTAGTGAAAGACATAAGGTCATACATTCATTGCAAAATTGATGAGATTGGTGACTTTGAGATCCAGGCCACTTATAAAGAACTTTGCACTGATGGAAAACTTAAGGACAAGAAAAAACACTTGGAGGTAAAAGGGTTAACTAATGCATTGCATTTTCTAAAAGAGTTTAAAACATAATGGATAAGAATTGTACTGATCTGTGCACATGAAGGGAAAATGTGGCTCAATGAACCAGTGAATATTTCAAAAGATGTTATACATGTGGTTACCAGGTATCCCATGAATGACAAAGAAAAAACCCTAAGACACCCTGTAGACACCTGAAATCCCTTTGTCAAATAAAAATATTTTATTTTGCAAAAACTCCTGATGATATCATCATTTATTAATTAATTATTTAATTAATAAATTAACTAATTTTTATTGTCATTATCTCCTATTTTAATTAAACAATCCCTCCCAAAATCATTTGAATCCAATTTGAATGATTTTCCCTCCAATTTATTAATTAATCCTTAATAAATTATGTCACAATCCTTAAATAAATTAAATATTTATTTAAACCCTAAAAACTTAGAAACTTCTAGAAACCCTAAACCTATCTACCCTTTCATAATCCCATCCTAAACCTTCTTAGAGGGTGATTCTTAACCCTGTTAGTCTAAACCCTCATCCTTTGACTTCTAGTCAACCCCCTCATTAATGAGCCTTACATACCCATTAATGACTCCTTACACCCTCATTAAGCCTCGTACAACCTCTTAATAAAGCCTATGTCTCCTCTTCCACCATTGTTCCCTAATCACACTCCCCTACTGTTTCTCACACATGTTTGAGCAACCCTTAACCGTCATCCCCTTGAACATACCTCTAACCATACCCCAAACTCTATCCCTAACCCTGACTCTAACCCTAACTCACCTTCCTAACCCAACCCCTTCCTCAAATCCTATAAATACTCTTCATTCTAAGATAAAATCACCAATTCATCTATTTCATATTAAGTATTGTTATTCTTGGTGCTCTCAAAATTTGATACAAATTTGGAGTGACAAATTAATTTTTTTATATAAGGCAAAGTGGGTACTCCTAAATTTTGTGAGAAGGCCTAACCGGTATGCTTGTAAAGGTACCTTGATGATTTTCATGAGCTACACCTTGGAGAATAGGTTCAACACCTTTTATTTGTCATATACAGTGGGTTCCAACTCCTAAGTTTCAAATTTGACATGTCTAGGGAGTAAGCATTTTGAGGTGTTCTCTCAAATCTGCTTTTGTGCCTGAGTGTCAAATTATTGTACCAGGCCTAGTTTGCATTTGAATATCTTGTACCCTATTAGGTTTCATAGCCCCCCACTTTGGGAGTGTTTTAAATGTGTATCACTCAGCTTATGTTTCAGAGCTCAAGCCTTTTTGAATCTATTTGACAGGTTTTTGGATCCCCCAAAGTTGGCTTTCCAGATTTGTCCTGTTACTCTATTCTGCCCAATTTTTTGAGTGGCCCTGTTTGATTGATCATAAATTTTGACCCTATGACCCAATTGAGAAAATTACTTTTGTAATATATTTCTGTGGTCAAATAATCCTTATGTTTCTATTTTTAGGTCTTGATGAATCCGTTTGCTCTTTTTGCCAATCTGATTCTGAATGAAGTTTCTAACATTTTGATGAAGGTCTGTTGCACAGTTTGGTCGGAGGCCCTATTTGGATGATTGTATCTTCTATCTTGTGATTGATCATTATGTGCCAGTTGTTTCCTCATGTTTTAGACATGGAAATGCATCATCATGCCAATTTTTAGCCTCCCATGTGCCCATTTAGTCACTTTGCCAAGGCATTTCTATTTCCAATTTATTAAAAGTTTCACTAAACATGTTGATCTAGAATTAAGTGGCCTACTTTGAGGCTTTGTAGTTTGTGCTCTATGAGAGATCCAGTATAATTGAATATGGTTCCATACTAAAGACATGGAAGAATACTTACCTGTGGATTTTGAGGTCCTTGCCAATCCATCTGATCACTTTCCTAGCTCGTTTCCAAATTAGATTTATTCTTATTTCACTGTTTTAAACTCTAAGTATTCCTGACAAGTTGACTTTGGCATTTTATTGTGATTGGATTACAAAATTTTTGAGGAATCTATTGATGGATCTATATTCCTTGAGTGAGGGTGAATCAATGCCTAAGTCACCGAGTTATGAAAGTTTCAATCGGTCAATTTTTTAGGCCAGTTCCAGAGCCAATTTATGTTATTTGACAAGTGCAGACTAAATGGGTTTTCAATTGGCAATATTTGATCATAAATAACTTTGAGCTCAAATCATTTTGAGCGATCTCCTCTGACAGGCATACTGGAGTGTTGAAGTTGAACTGGTGTTCTTGATGGCATGCTCATGTGGGGTCTTTTGGTCAAGTTTTAAGGCCATATCTGAAGGCCAGTTGGTGTTGGTTTGCAATCTTGCTGAGATGTAAAAGGAGTGAAATGTGTGGTTGCAATTTTTACTTGGTTTGTTCTGATATTATTTAGGTGATTACATTTCATAGATGTGCATTAAAAGTTATGTCTTGTGCATTATATTTTCAAGATAATTTATATACACTTAGCAAGGACTCAACTGATGCATTTAGGGGAAGCCATCAACAGTATGTGAAAATGACTATAAATCACTTATTGGTGGAGCTTTTGTAATCCAAGGGAAAAGCTTAGTTTGAGTCCTTGGCAATTAATGGAATTATGTTGCCTATTGATCCACAGTTAGAAATCAGAGAATCTCAAGTCTCACAGGAAGCATTGAATGGTCCTACATATAATTCGGTAAGAAAGTTGATAAGAGTGAAATGCTAATGGAGAGTTTGTTACAAATGAAGTAGTAGATACATTTGAAACTTTGGAAGGTGAGATTCTTTTAACCAAAGTAGCAAGAGTGCATCATGTCCTCAAAGTGACAAACTTCTTATATAGACTTCTTGGAGCATATGACCACACATAAGTGTTGTGATGCTTCTACAAGTAAGGTAGAGGATGTGCTAATGATAGGACAAGCATCCACAATGAGCATGATGTAAATTTTAATCAAGGATTTTGACTCTGATCATGTTGAAAGGAGGAATTGTCTTCAATTCTGGTGAATGGCAAACAAACAATTTTAATATCATGATGACAACTTAAGGGAAGAAATTGGGTATTTGTGAGTTACAGTAGATGCACTTCACTCAAAGCATAAGCATTATGGGAGTGAGCATTAAAACCCAGTGTGTGCTTGCCTGTATGCGCATTAGGCAAAGGCAGGTCATTTTAAATTGAGCATAGGCTAAGTTGAAATAAATATTAAGAATGGTGCTTGCCAGTTGCTTGCTCACTGTTTGAGATGTCAATGTAGTTGCTAGCCAACAATATATTTGGGAGTTGCCATTGTAAAAGAGGCCTACCCATGCAAATGAATTGGGAGGACTACCAGTCACACCTTGGCTCACACCAAGTGTTAAGGGAGGAGCTTGCGAAGAGTTGGGAGCTCATGAACAAGGTGAGAAATCATGTAATGCCGATAGGCTCATACCTTTCATTGGAAGCTACCTTGTGCAAGACATATGGAAATGCCAAGCACATGATATACTTATGTATTGCTAGCATATTAGGTAGAACTCACGCATGGTGTGTGGCACCTTGAAAAATCTCAAATATGGAGCCAACGCATGATGTGGTATGCTAACAGCAGATGGAAATGTGCCTCACATAGCAAAGGGAGTTTCACATTTATGAAAAGAAAGCCTCATGCTTTGAATAGGCAGCTAATCTAATAGGAATTTGCATGACGTGTAGGCTGTTGTTGATATTTGAAAGTCACGTCCCAACATATGTGGCTACTTGTCTAAGATATAGGTGATCTTACAAAATAAAAGAATGCCCAGCGCTAAGCAAGATAAGTCAATTGTTTTTAAGAGCCAATGTAGATGGAATGGAGGTTTGCACAAGAGGAGTATGCCTGTGACAATGAAGATAGGAGCATTTTGCACTCTATATACTACTATTTGGCCAAGATTTTATCAGATATAGGTGCACATGGTATAAGCACTGGTGGTGGAATACTAGCTCTTAAGTGGGATGTTCTTCCTGACTTGGATGAAGTTGGAGGAGTGTGTGAGTTTGGGGCCCTGCGTAGATGCTTTTCGAGGGTGCCAGCATAATTAAAGAAGCTTCCAATGCATGAAGGAATAGAATGGAGGAACTCATGACATAGTGGCAAGAAGAATTTAGAGCAAAGCTTTATGTTAAAATGGACATGCCACTAGCAAGGTGAACTTGAGCATAAAGAAAGAGCACAAGGAGAGTTGCGTAAACATTAGCCAAGAAGTTACGCAAACCCAAGGTAAATGCCTTATGTAAATGGGAAGTGTTGCTTGCATTTTCAAAAGAAGATTCCCCATGAAATAAACAATAGAGGATATGCATTTAGTTTATGGAGGCGCACAGGCCAAGAAGAGGAAGAGGGAGCTTTCAGTGTTTCTTTTCTTCAATATTCATTATCCCACATTTTCCTCATAGCCTTGTGGGCCCACTTTGGGGCATGTGCCAGTTGGGCACATAGAGGCACTTTGATAAGATATTTAAAAATCTCCAAGATATATATCCCACATGCATGCTAAAAAGAAGCTTTGAGGTATTTATAAGAAAGAACACTCACATATGAAGTAAATTGAAATGGAGGAAGCTATGTTTGCGCCAGCTTGTCCAGCTAGCTTGATTTCTGTGCAGGTGGGCCTAGAATAAATTTTGTAGATGACCAGCGAGGTGAGATGGACATGTGGTACCTGGTCATGTAGTCATGAGGAGATAACCATGGGGAGAGAAAACTGCAGTGATCCAGAGATAACCACTAGTCGCCCAGTCGGGAGATGTTAGTGGTTAGAGGCCACTCATTAAGAGATTCAGAGACCAGTTAGTCACCCAGTCTCGTGAGGTCCAATAGTTAGCAGAAAATGTTTGGAGACTTAGAGACTAACCATGGTCACTAGATCTCTCAATACAAGTAGTTAAGTGGCAGGGGTCTAGATATTGTGAGATGGCACTTGTCGCCAGGTCACTAGAGGAACTATTTGGAGATTCAGAGACTTGGAGATCTGGAGACTGAAGTTAGTCGCATGGTCTCCCAATCCAACTGTAGTTAAGAAATCAATTAGGAGATTAGGAGACAAAGGATTTTCTCCAAGTCTCAGAAAGGAACCATGGTTAAGAGGAATCCCTAGAGATTTGGAGACTAGTGTAGTCTCCAAATCTCCAAATCAACTAGGGTTAAAGTTGAGTTTGTAGGTCAAGTCTAAGCATTCACTTATAGTGCAACACATGGTGAAATCTGGTGAAGTCTAAGCATAAAAGCCAGAAATAAAAGATTTAAAAAGTGACAAAGTTCAACATTAGGGATAATTTTGAAATTTTTTATGCTAGAAGCTGCTCGAAGTTTTTAATGTTGCAAATTCATTTTTTGTTCGAATATAGTAGTATAATATCTTTTCAAAAATGGCAGAAGATGACGAAGATGATGGCAGTGGATAGAATCAGATTTGATCGAGCATCTGAGAGTAGTAGTTAGTTTTAATCTGATGATCAGATTTTTCCAAACAAGACAAACTTGCAAGTGGGAATATTGTGAAAGCTATTTGAAATCAGATTTGCCAGATTAAAGGATAAGATGAGAACATTTAAAAGAGAAATCAGATATTTTGAAGATGCCTGAGAAGATCAAATTTTAGAAGAGATAGAAGGTGGATAAAATTAGATTGTTCAGAGAAGATAGGTGTTGATCAGGCATGATTTTGAAGGGTTTCTTAGTCTATTTATTTTCTTCTCCTCTCTATTTTAGTGGTTCCTGTTCCTATTTTAAGAGGGCTCCTATAGTTGCTTTGTTATGAGCAGGTCCCTTGATGCTAAATATTGAAAATATCTTTGTAGAGTAGACTTCTCATTTTGAGTTTAAGTCTTTGAGTAAAGAGTCTTTGTATGTATTGATACACTTTTCATAAAATACAATACAGTTTCTATCTTATGTTGTTACTGTCTCTTAGCTTTGTGTTTGTTCTTGTATGTTTTTATCTGTAAGGCACATAAAACATACTAGTTGTCAGACAATTACTTTAGTTGTTTCATGAGTTTCTTTCAAGGAAGGGATTAAATCCTCATGTGCAATTTTAGAGAATGAACATATCTATTAAGATCTTGATGATAACAATCTAAGATTGAGAAGATAGTCTATCAAGCATTCTGTCTAAATTGTAAGTAGTTTGCAAGGCACACTATCGTATTTTCTTGAAATTCCTCTGTTGATTCACGTTAGACTCTTCTGCCCAAAGGATTAGGCACTGGTCTAATTTTTGTTCATGCAACTACCTTTTTGTCATCAAGCACAAAATAATTATTACCAGTTCTTTTATGTTTTTTAAGTTCATGCATAGTGTGAAAGGACTGCATCCAAGTGATATAGTTCACATTTGCTGATTCCTTGAAGAGAGAATCCAGAGGTTAACCTTCCTCAAGTTGTACTCATAATAGAAGAAGGATTCACATCCTTGTCCCATTGTCTATGCTATTACATTTATAGTTTCTATTGCCAAGCTCTGAATTAGGACATTCTTAGCTGTTGACAGAGTGATCTTTTGTTGAAATAGTCGGAAGCACAATAGCATGATAGTAAAGAACCTAATCAACTAATCAAAAGTTTACTTGAAACATAGTAACCTATTCGTAGGCAATACCCACCCGAGTCCTGTGGAGCTTGAAGCAGAAGGAGGATCTTATCCAATCCTCATCAATTAGGCTTTTCTTGCAAACTTGGAATCCCCTTTTAACTAAGAATCTAGCCTATATTTATGCCAAATTTGATCCTATAAGAAAAATCCCTAACAGTTATCATGCTCATTTGCATCTATACTAAGCTTAAATTCTAATATTGTTAGATTTAACTCATTTCTATGCTTTCATAACTAACACTAGCTTAGGTAAATGGATTAACTTATCTTAATTCATTTGGTTAAAATCAACTAAGCATAAGCATTCTTCCATCAAATCCACATCCTAGCTTCATTTGGTTCCATTGGGCTCTAGGGGCAAATTAGGTTCACCATACCTAATTCTATGCCACTATGGGGTATCCTTGGTCCCTAAATGATGCTAAACCTTCCTAATCTACACTGGGGACATGCTCCTAGCATTTCGAGAGCACACCCATATCCCTAATCAAAGAGAAAATCATATTGTGACATTCTGCTCCCATTTAAGCTCTATCTAAGGTATTATGGAAATAGATTTACAATATGTTTAGTATATGTGATGAAGGGTGCTTCCCTTAATACCACAAAGACATAACAAAAATAGAGAAACAACAACAATTTGCAAGAATAGAAAATAGGCTTCTTATTATCTCCACAAGTGTGGAATTACAAATTTCAGATTTACAATATGCAAAGCCACATGGGCATTCCCTTACAATATTCGATAGGAAAAAGCCTTAGATCATTACCCAGATCTACCTAGAATTTCCCTAGACAAAGCTACGAGCCTTCTTTATATAGGAAATTTTCACCGCTCGAAAAGGTTCTAGAAATTCATCCCTAAAGGCTGACCAATCTTAGAATTATTTTATTTTTCAATTTATTACATCAAAGTCAACTCAAAATAACTTTTGAAACTCGAACAAAATTTTTGAAGTAAAATTATTTTATGCCATTTTAGGTGGCCTGACTTTTGGAGAGCATAAGTCATCACCTATTGACCCAATTGACTATTATGACCCCAATTCAGAAAGGCCGCGAGGAGCTCTACAGTGCCTGACTCGTGCTAGCTCTAGTCAACCCAATTTTTGACCTCATTTGGGGCCTCTAAAGCCTTCAAAACTGAGTTCAAAGTTTATGTACCCTGTTTCCAATACTGACAATTTTCAATATCTTCAAAACTAGACTTGATCTAGCAATGAATCCTTACTGGTAGGCTCATATGACTAAGATGAACCTCCACATGTGAAATCAGAACATTCCAAGATCGTATGACCAGCTTACCAAAAATAGTAAGTTTCTATAAATAGAAAATCTACACAAGATAACCCTTATTGAAAAGAAACCAGAAATATTTTTGGGTGATGCAAGATTGCTCTTACACCCAGGATGCTCCTGCATTAGACACCTGGGGTAATTTGAGAAGTGACCTTGTCATGAATTAGGTGTGAAGAGGGAAACCAAGACAATTAACCTCCTCCTTTGTTAGCCATGATGAATCTTCAATAGGTCTTCCTTTCCATTTGACCAGATATTCTTCATATGTCTTGTTCCTTGTGCTTCTGCCATCATGACTATCTAGTATATCCTCAATCTCCTTGACATCTGAACTAGTTGTTGGAATACTCCACTATGCTTCTCTGATCTCATTTCCAACACCTCCTTCATGATACTCTATCAAATCTGAAATGTTAAACACTAGTGAAATATTCAGCTCAGTAGGCAATTCTACCTCATATGCATTTCTTGAGTCATGCTTCTTCAGTATCTTACATGACCCAAACTTCTTCATTTTTGGCTTCTTATATGTACCAACTAGAAATTGCTCCTTCCACAAATAGACCATAACTTCATCTCCAACTTGAAATTCCTTATGCCTCCTTTTCTCATTTGCCTTAGCCTTATACTACGCATTCATCTTGGTAATGTGCTTCCTCACCTCCTCATGGATGTTCTTCAAGTGTTTTGCAAAATCCTCAACTTCAACACTACTTATTTCTCCTTTGTCTATCTTCCTCAACTTAGATACATTTTTGGGACTACTTCCATATACAATCTAGAATGGTGATTTACTAGTGCTCTCATTGATAGAATTATTGTATGCAAATTCAGCTTGTGGTAAAATCAAATCCCATCCTGTCGGCTTATCTCTAACCAAACATCTCAGCAATTATCTCAAACTCCTATTCACCACCTCTATCTATCCATTAGTCTGTGGATGATATGATGAACTAAACTTCAAATTTTTCTTCAACTTCTTCCATAATGTGCGGTAGAAATATCCAAAAAACTTAGTGTCTTGAGCTAAAACTATGCTCTTTGGCAAACCATGTAGTCTTACCACTTCTCTAAAATTTTTTTTCTGCTACATGAACTGTATCATTAGTCTTCTTATAGGGAATGAAATGTGACATCTTTGAAAAATTTTCAACCACCACAAAAATTAAATTATGTCTTTGCTGAGTCCTTGGCAAACCAAGAACAAAGTCCATATTGATATCCTCTTAAGGCTTCTCTATTATAGGTAATGGCTGATAGAACCCTATATTCTACTTCACTCCTTTCACCATCTGACATACTCTACAACTCTGTACACACTTCTTGACATCTTGCTACAACTATGGCCAATAAAAATTCTCACTAACCAAAGTAAGGGTTTTATCATGACCAAAATGTCTAGCCAATCTATTAGAATTAGGAGAGATAGGATACTGAGAGGGGAGGGGTGAATCAGTGTCCACAAAAACTTTCACTTATAAACCTTCAGATCTGAACTAGTAATCAATGTAACCTTCCAAAATAAGTTGAATCTAATGCATGTTTCATTCATTCATTTCACTTGTAAAAAGTAAACAACATGAAATCAATAATATAATTGTCCCATAACACAAGTATTTTGGTAATGCAGGAACCCTTGTTAGAAGGTAAAAACTATGGTGGGGATGACACCCAAAAATTCTTTACTACTATAGATAGAAAAGGTTTTCCTATTAGGGCTACAAGTGTTGATCACTTCTGGTGATCTTACCCTGTTAGGAGTAACATATCAGATCAACTAGATCTACCTAGTGATAGGATTTTAGCAACACTACTTGAGTGTGCACTTGGTTAAGAGATTTACAAAAGACTGTCAAGTCTACTCTATTAAGAGATTTAACCAAAACTCTATTACAATTGTTAGAAAGCAATAGGATATTATCTGCTAATGGAAACTTAGTTTTTCTAATATAGATCAATACAATACTAAATATATATCACATTTACTGTGATGAATCTCTGCTATGAACTTTCTCGGCTAGCCTGCTTTGATTCTTCTCAATCTGATTACCTCTATATACTGTTCTTCTCTATCAACTGATAATCTTGAAGTCTAGGCAAGTACTTCAAGTGCTTCTTTGATCATACATCAGTTCTCACCAAAAATGATGTAAACATACAATTATATAGCATACTATTTTATGCCGCTTACAAAATTAGGTTTACAAATCTTAGACAAAACCCTAAGATCTACAGTGTACAAAAATAACCTAGATAAAAAAAAATTACATAAGATATACATTGCATTAAATGAATATCTCGATAATAAGGTCTCCTCAATCTTGGTAATACATTTTTTGATCTATTGTAACCGTTTGCATAGAAGAATGTGTCATTCCTAATTACTATGCCATTTTTTGTGATCCTCAGTAAACACTTGTATAAACTACTCAGTGTTCATTCTAATGCTCGGTGTTTACTGTCATTTGGTATTGGTGTCTACTGATGCTCGATAAACTTACTGATACTCAGTGTATACACTATAACCGACTAAACTATTTTCTTGTAATTACCGACTAACTTAATATAAGTAACCGACTGATGTTATTTGATAACCTTTGATACTAATGACAAACTTTAATGCTCAATAGAGATAACAATCTCCCCCTTTGGCATTAGTATCAAAACTTGAATGTATATAGATGAAATTTATCAAAAGTTTATATCTCTGCCATATACATATACATATCACAAAATTTCTATATACTCCCCCTCGGTGCATGCTCCGGTAATGTGTAGTATACTTAGACAAAAAGTTACATATTTGGCATATACATTGATTATCCCCCTTTTTTATATTAATACCAAATGCAAAAACTATATACTTACAACTTGTCAAAAATGTGCTGATGGGTTTTCTTCAGTGACTCCAAGAGGTTTTCCTATTCGTCTTTCAAGTTGGTGAGAGAAATGTTCTCAAGACCGACTTGTGCACGCATGTCAAAGATGTTTTCCAACACATAAATGTCTGGTGTTGCAAAAAAAATTTCCGCTTTGACAATATGTCTCTCAAAAGTTTTTAGGTATGGAAGGATTTTTGTCTGCAACTCAGTAACCTGATCATTTATCCTCTCTTCTTGCTTCTTGAGATCGGCTATCAACCACCTGAGTTCTTGAACTCTGAGTATATTCTTTGAGAAAGCTTGTGGCTTAGTTGTAGCAGCATTTGCACTAACTATGATTTCTTTTTCAAGTGATTTTATCTTTTCCCCGATCTCAGCAGTGAATGTTTTGATAGTGCATAACTTTAACAAGATCTAACAAATGGAATGAGTAATAGACTAAATCTTAGTTATTTCCTCTAAAAGCTTTACCTTGTTAACTGCCACTTCTTGGTTGATTCTCTCAGTGAATTTGTTTTGAATCTTAGATTCTCCCCTTTCTTCAATTCGTCTATCAGCATCAATGTCTGGGCCATTTATCTTCTCAATAAGTATAGCAAGTTGATCTATAATAGGGGTATCTTCATCAATGTTCACTTCAGGTACTACATGTTGTAAGATATCCCTCACATTTGTTAATATTTCTTTGTGTTTAGTTTCTTGCTTCAACTTCTCTTGTGCTTCTTTTCTTGTACATAATTCCCCATATTTTCTCAATTCCTCAGGGCTAAGGGTCCTCAGGTCACACTTTGGTATTATAATCACTTCATCAAGAGTGCCTTACCCTTTTCCTTTACTCTTTTTTTTTTTTTTTTTTTTTCTCGATCTCTTTTTCTATAACAACTATAGCCTTTTCATCTATTTCCCTTGGTGTATTTTGTCCAGTAGACACATTATCATCCTTTTTCTACTCATTAGTAACATGTGTGTCAGTAGACTGAGTCGGAGCCTCTGAAGTTGTGTCTGATGGGGTAGGCTCTATAGCTATAGGCTCTTTTGATTTATTGGCCTCTTTCTCTTCAGGCTTGTTTGTCTCAGTAGGAGGTTCCTTTTTTGGTTCCCCAGTTGTGTCTTGTGGTTGCTCAGGGATAGAGCTTTTGGGTTGTTCCTTAGATAAAATTTCAATAGCTTCAGCTAGAATTGGAAGCTCACCCGGTAAAGATGTGATTGCACACTTGATAAGTGGTGCCTCATCTCGTGCATGTGCAGGTTCAACATTCACCTCCTCATCATTTTCCCTATCATCAAGATCACCATTGGTGATGTCCTTAATGAGTACATCATTGTCATTTTTATCTATCATCTGGATCTCTACAAGATCCAGTGCATCCTGTGAACTATCCTGAATTTCTTGCACAACTGTAGTATCAATTACCTTAGTAATCGATATATTTGCTTCTTGATTATTTTGTGCTTTATCATATGCAATGAAAATTCCCTTGTCTTTGGACTTGTGTCTCTTCTTAGAAAAATTCTAAAAAGGAATTTTCTCCTTTTATTGTTTCACAGCAAGAACAGATGTCCAGATGAGTTGACCTGGTTCGTCAAGATCTGCAAGGTTCTCATCTAGTACTTGCATAGCTCATTTTTTGATTGGAGATATTTGCACCAATGAATCCATAAGTTCTTTTATCTCCTTCATAGATAAATTTGGTGCTATCGAAGCTAGGAGTTGTTCTCTCATCTTCTTCTTAGTTTCTAGTGCATAAGTCCATTTCTAGTTTATTCTTTCATCTAGTGCAACTAGGATTTGTGAACTTAACTCTATCAGAACTCTTTTGAAATGTATCATCATCTAGATGATAGCTTCCTCTATTTTATTTTGATCTTCATTTGAAATTTTGTAAAAAATTTTAAGTTCTGGGTCTGAGATATCTCCATTCTCCAATATGTCCTCAATGACATCATCAACTGATCTTTTCTTATTGCTGACAATCTTGAATTTTCCTTGATTGTTTTCTTCCTCTTCATCCTCTAAATCTTCCTTGCCTCTTATTAATTTTCTTCTCTTCTTTGGTGGTTCTGTTGCCTTCTTTGGTCCTTTATTGACATAGGTTTTTATTGGTGTGGCAACTTTTCTCTTTGTTACTTTTACTGCTACCTTCTTCTTTGGTGGTGAAGCTACAGTAGATGACCTTGTGCATGCATCTATCTATACTAGTAACTACCTCTTCTTTGTAGCAGGGGTAGGAGGAACTGGTGTGGGATCTTGCTCTTTTTCAGACTCGGTCTCCTCACTATCATAAGGTTTGTCAGCTAACATCAACTAACCTTTGGTTGCCTATTCAATCGGTGACTCCTCAGATGAGTTAGATAAATTTCCAAAATGCTTAGTTAAGTCTTTCTTCATTTTCTTTTCTTTTCTTGTCATTTTACCAATGACCAAACCTATCTTGATTCTAGACTTAGCTTCTTCATAGGTTCCAAACCTAGTGGCCTTGGGGTCTTTTGGTAGTGCTAGTAGTGCCTGTATTGATTTAAATTTGAAATCATGTTCCATTTCATAGCCCATTGGTGCTAGTCATTTGATTCTAGGTTCAACTACTTTTATCATAGTATGGTCGGTGTCTACTAGAAAAAAAATGTCTATCTCAAATTTCTCAACTAATGTACTCGGTATTTTTCTTCTCAAATTCATTTTTATCTTAAACTCCTCAAAATAACTATCTATTAAACTCTCTGCATCATCTCCCATGCCTTTCATTATATCAAATATCTGTGATGTTATTGGTTTTTTGGTAGGCCATGTTGTATTACTAAAAGAGGGAAAATAATTTTATAGATAGAAAAACAAACATACTAGGAGTGAACCAAATTTACATGTATTTGACTTTTGTGTCCTGATGGTCTTCATGTTTTCCTCAACTTGTCTTAGTAACAACTCGGTGAGATCTATCTGATGTCCCTTTTTGATTGACTTGTATGCCATGTCAAATGCACTACAGGGTACACTATTTTCTTGGTTAGATTGAAATATCTTATACCCAATGGCATGTGCTACAAATTTGACCTCGGGATCAGTAATTGTTGAGATTTCTAGAGCTCTTCCATCCCATACTGCACTAGTGTTCTTCTCTACATCGGCTCTTAATGAACTTTTGAATGCTTTGGCTTTATCTGTAGTAGGGTAACTAGTAACCATACTTAACATTCTCTTTGTGACCTTGATCAGTTTGTCCTACCAGAATATATCCTCGTGATAGCGGCTCAGTACAACCCTAATCCATTTATTTTTGAAATTCTTGGGAAAATTTAGGACATTTGTAAGACCAAGAGTTTCTACCAATTTGTACTCGGGTTTCAGCTTTATTTCTTTATCACATAGTGTCTGAAATGTCACATACATATCGAAGTCCCCAATTTCTCCAATTTTACAATGAATATATGATCTTATGTCTTCCATCAACAAAACCCTAGGTGGGATGCTATAAAAAGCTGCCACTGAATCTATTTTTCTTGTAACTTTGGGGTGTAACTTGTAATGGGGTTCTTTATAACTTGTTGACACAATAAGATTTACTTCTTACTCTACAACCTTAGATGTACTTGTAGTTGCTGTCATTTTCACAAACTAGGTTTTTGATAAATTGCAAAGAATTTACTCGATAGGGTTTCAACTTACTCAGAAGTGTCAAAGAATTTTCTTGGTTCGATCAGTAGTAGCTTTGAGTCATCTTGAAGAATTTTTCTCAAAAATGCTCTGGAAAGCTTTAGCTTCTTCAAAATCACAATGTGAAAATGAACTTGTTTCTTCATATATTTATAGAATTTTTTATATTCTTGCTCAAACTTTCTGCAATAAATGCCTAGCCTAATTCTTGGTTCATAATAGCTGTCAGCTCGGTGACGATTAAAAATTTCCATTTTCTTGGTTAACACACGATTTCTTTCTCGGTTGACATTTTTGTCTGGTTAACCTTGTATAGTGATTACCAATGGGTAACCAATGCTCGGTTTGACTTTTTACCAACTTTGTGACTCTATCAACTCATAACATATAATCCATAATACATCTTTATTCATGCAAATTTGGTATTTTCACATCATATATAAGGAATTGTATGTAAGATATGCATATTGAAATATTAGTTCCATACATACCTATATCACCTTAAGTGGAGGTACCGATGTCACCCAATCTAGTGGACAAGGTTTCACCGATAGTATTACTTGACTCAACATTATAATTAGATGCTTTTCTCCACATAGTGTTCCTAATCTTCATTATATCTACAATAGTGTTTCCACTCTCAAATAAATGACTTTCCTCTGGTGCTAGGTCTCTGCAGTCTTTTCTTAAATGACTGACTTTATGGCAATGCAAACATGCCATTCCAGTGCTTGTCCAACTTCTTGATTGTCCAGCCCATCTTTTCCTGTTACAGTTTGTTGTAATGTGCCCATATCTACCACATGCAATATAGTTAGCCCATGTGTTATAATCCCAAACATAAGAGTTACCTTGTATCTTTAGTTGATAAGGCTTGCGTTGTGTTTTCTTCTTAGAAGTACATACTTGCTTCATCTTTGCCTTACACTCTCTTGCAGTGTGTCCATGTTTATTGCAAGTATAGCATATTTTCTCCACAATAGTATTGTTAGGATTTTCATTTAGTTTAGCTTTGCATTCATAAGCTTGATGTCCATATTTTCCATAGTAGTAACAATATCCATTGAATTTAGGAATACCAGGAGGTTTACCTTGTGCTCTGCTTCTACACACATTAGAAGTATGTCTCAGTTTGTCACAGTGATAACATGTCAACACTTTAGATCTTTGGTTTTGATTTTTGTTGACCTGTTTAGCTTTTTGTGATGATTCTCCTTCGCTGGTATAGCCTAATCCAGCTTTACTCCCAAATCTTCATTGATTATCTAGAAAATCATTAATTTTCTTAGAACTATCCTCAGCCAATTTCTTCATTTCATTGTGTTGTTGTTGAGTTTTCACTTCATTTCTTAGCTTCTCATTATCTTCTCCAAGTCTTGCAACTTCTTCAAGTCTTCTTGACAATTCTCCATTCACTCGATTGACTTCTTGATTCACAACCATCACCTAATTGGATGTTTGAAAATGGTGATCAGTGAGTCTCTGTATCTCACTTTCTTTTGCTTGAAGTTGTTTAGTTATTTATCTTTAGTCATCAATAGCTAGATTTCTTTCTTGTTTAGCCTGTCTAGCATTGTTCATTATTTCTACCATTCTCACCATCTGAGATTCTTGATTGATTTGCAATGCTTTCACTTGTTTAGTTTAATGTTGATTCTTTTCAAATAAATTAGTGATCATGTTTTCAGATCCATCAAAGATGCTTCCCAAACTAGATCCAATATGATTAAATGGGTCATCAACCATTTCTTCATGGTAAATGACTTCATTTTGTAGGATAGCTAGGTTCTTCCTTTCAACCAGTAGTTTCTTCAGTTCATCCTTAGCTTGCTTATACTATTCCACAAACATCTGCATTTGAATTTTCTAATTCTCTATAGTCTTATCTAACTTATGTTAGGAATGGGAACACTGAGAGGGGGGGGGGGGGGTTAATCAGTGTTCACTATATTTTAACTTTTCACTTTAATCTGAATACTGAATTATAAATGCTTAAGTAATGAATTAAACATTCACATAAACATGAAACATAAAATCAACACATGAAAACAATATGGTTATGGGGAAACCCAAATAGGTAAAAACCCCCATGGGACTTGATACCCACTAATATTCTGCACTAGTGTTTTTTGATCCTTGCTAGAAGATCCTTTAACCTATTAGGAGTATCTTTACAATGCTTTAAGTATAGTAGAGCTTGTTAAGGGTTAGACCCTATTAGGAGTCTTTTACAGTGATCCCTATTTTGGGAGTGGACTCACTATCCTAGAGCTCACTGCTCAAATGATGAAGGCTACAACCTTCTAAATTCAAATACACACTATATCTACTAGTGAACTGTCACTGTGACACTGCTTGTCAGATCAGTTCCTTTTGTGCGCTGATGATTTGACCTCTAGCAAAGCTCTAATACATCATATGCCTCTTCACATACCTTTGTTCTTCTTAACACAACTCTATTACCACTTCCATACTAATTAGAATGGGTGCATCTTATATTTATACACTCATACAAACAAAACAATTAGGTCAGCCTTATAACTAATCACAAATGATGCTTCCAAATGAATTGGCTTAAGCGTGCTTAAAATTATACATGTACATATGTCAAAAACCTAAATACAATGGGCACATGGTCTCTACAACATTAATTTATAATCACAAACCAAAATAGTCAATGTCGGCTCCATGCTTTGTTCACTATTGGCACACACTAGCTGTGCAACTTCAACTAACTGTAACTTTCACATCTTTGGATATCTACTTTTGCGCTCATAGACTAAGCATAAGTATAGTCTAATAACCTTAACTTCTAGGGAACATACCTTAATTCATCCATACACATGTGCGTCGATGCTTTGAGTCTCTGGTACTCTTTTGACTTCCAGTCTTGAACACTAAACTGAATTTTGATCTCTATACTTAGTGCGTTGACTCCAAACAGCTAAATAAATTTGTTGCCATAATGAAAACACTATATATAGTCATATAATTCAGTATAGACACCTTGCCAATAATCTCCCCCTTTTTCATTAATGGCAACAAAGGAATATGGCCAAGTCTCTAACTGTCCTTAACAAAAAACTTTTTTTCTTCTATACATTTTTATACATAAACTTATATCTCCCAATACATTTTGTATACTCCATATTCTATCTCCCATATTCTATACAACTCCCCCTTTGACATTAATGAAAAAGGTATATCAAAAACTTTATCTACATACACTTACTGAGGGAAAAC
Source organism: Chamaecyparis obtusa (assembly GCA_027943335.1). Lineage (NCBI taxonomy): Eukaryota > Viridiplantae > Streptophyta > Pinopsida > Cupressales > Cupressaceae > Chamaecyparis > Chamaecyparis obtusa. The sequence continues at coordinate 580,086 of BSBK01002104.1, forward strand.
ATCTGGATATGCAATCTTGAGTTTTTGGATCTCCTTCTTCCAAAAGGTTATCAGTGAGTTGACTATCTGTAGATGGGTGCATAATGCATATTGAAGCTTCTCCATCTTCTCCAATTCTATGGTCAAATTGTGATCATAGGTTATCATGTTCACATCAATCTCTTTTATCTTTTGACTGAGAATGTCTAGTGAGGGCGCAAGAGCATTCCTCAATTGAGTCTGTCTAGACCTTATCTTCTCCATTTCTTTCTCTGCCTTCTCAATTATGTCTAACTGGCCTTGATAGACATTGTTACATATGTTCACATTAGTGGATGTGTCTAGCACTAAATATTTCACCTTCTAAATCATTGCCTCTACATCTTTGATCTTCTTAAGATGGGCATCAGTTAGCTTATCCTGATTCATGGATTCTACAATGACTTTTCTTCCTTGATCTGAAAAATGACCAAACTTAAGAGAATTAAAGTCTAGTGCAAAATTACTCATCAGTTCATTGAGTCCCTTCTTTAAGTACTTATCATCTACCACTATGGCTGTAGATTCTTCTAAGCTTGAAAACTTGGCTTTGAACTATGAGATGATTGTTCTCACATTATCAACGGAAAGTACCTTTACCACTTTCTTATCCTCTGGTAGAAAACCATTCAAAATATTTACTAATTCCACTAGGAGAGGATTCATCATTACTTGCTTCTCCTTAGCCTTCTCTATAGCCAGGACACTGAACTTAATTAGGGCTTCTTCCTTCTAGAAGTCCAAATTTCTTGTGTCAAGTGTCAAACTTGACAACAATGCCGAGGAGGGAGTGATGGGAGTGCTATCCATCACCTCTTGGTTCACCTTGACTAATCCAATAGAATTATCTTCATTTTTCCTTTCTACCTCTTCTTCTTCTTTCTTATCACATATATCTTCTATGATTACTTCTTCTTGTTGAGTGGGAGGTGTATTGCTGCATAGGATTTTAGCTTCCTCAGTACTGACAAATTCTTCCTCAAACTTATCCAATTCTATGTTAGTGGCCTCCATGGCTATCTCCACATTATCAATGGTGAATGTACTATCCTTGAGTGATCATGACATGGGCACAGACTTATCTACCTTTGATTGTGCTTCTGCTATGGGCAGTGAGTCCTGAGGAGCTATCACTGGTGCATTGGAGGTCTCTGCTACTTTGCCTTTCTTATTGGATACATGAGTGATGGGCCCAGTAGGTAGTTTTATCTGTTGTTCCAAGAGTACCTTATCAAAAGCCTTCTTTGTTTCTTGAGTTATCAAATCATAGTCTTTGTTCATAATGTGTAGAGTTCTTATTTTTGTTCTCAAGTGCGGCTTCACCAAATTTAATATTAGTGCCTCTTCTTCTTTGGAGCATACTGGCAGAGTATCTTGTAACACTTTTTATCTTATCCTAAGATCCTCTTCATTTTCTTGTCTTTTTAGGTGTTCTAAAATATTCCAAACTTTATCAGGAATAGAGGTCTACAATTCAAGAACTATTTTCTTGAACTTGATCATATGTCTGATAATCATACCATGAATTTATAACTTATCAATTTCACTATATGTCCCATAGAACTTTCCTACCTGATCAATTCTACCCTCATCAACAATTCTTGCACTCAAAGCTTTAAGGCTAGGTCTAAATCCTACCTTAGGAGGTGCTTGAATGTTTCTCCTACTCCTTGTAGCTCATGAGGATGGATGACTAGTGCTTACTTCTTTATTCCTTCTAATCATTGGTTCATACTTTAGAGGAGCAATAGGATCATTGGATTCTTTGGGCGTAGAAGAGATGTCATCATCTTTTTCAATTTTAATCTTTTTAATCTTAGGATCTTCCTGATCTTCTTCTGCTATTGCGCTCTTCAATTCTAGAGAAATCTTCTCTTCTCATGCCTTGTCAAGGTCTACTTGTGATATGCCATGTATTCTTAAGATTTTAGAAGTGACCTTTACAACCTTTCTTTTTTTTGCAACACTGGTCAGCTTTGCATCAACTTCTCTAGTTCTCTCTTCATAGGTTCCTCACCTAGGTTCATTATCATATTTAGGGGCTGATAGAAATACCTGTGCATAAGCTTCAAGAACTTGTTCCTAAACCTCATACCCGAGTGGATGAATCCACTTAGTTCTAGGATCAATGAATTCCATACAAGTAGTATCAATCTCTACCATGAAGTGTATTGTATCTTTATACTTCTCCACAATACTCTCAAGAATCATGTACCTCATCTACATCCTTGCTCTAAAGGTCTTCAATTCCAAGGTTACATAGTCTCTTAAGGTGCTTTCAGTGCATGCCTTGTTGGATATGTAAGGCATGGTAGGAATGGACTTGTCTAGATACAAGTCTAATATTCTTCCAACTATATGTAGGTACATATAGATGATTAGGGACCCAAAGCTGAATATCTTAGTCTTGTTATGTTTGATAGCTTTGATGTTGTCTATCAAATGTGTGCACAAGATCTCACACAAGTTGAATGGATGCTAGAATAGTGCCTACTGAAACACTATTCACCCTACTGGTGTGATGAAATCTGTAACCAAGTATCATTGACATCAATTTTATGTATGCTTGCTCAATTGGCTCAGTAGTCATGTCGTGCTTATCACTCCTTGATTTACACACTTACTCCACCATTTTCTTGACATCCTTACCCACTAGAAGGATGGCACCTATCTTAGAGAGGCCTATCATCTCATGAATCAAGTCTCCTATGATCCTTACTATTACATCTCCAATCCAAAACAAATCATCATGGATTCTACTTAACAAGATTTTAATCCATTCTTCCTCATAGAACTCATATGCCATGGCATATTCAACAATGGGGTGATTGTTCCATTTGGTGTATTCATCCATGACCATTTTGTCTGGTTTCAACATTGAGTTCATGTGCACCCTTAACCTATCTAGTCCAACTGGTTCCTTCTTACAATAGATGTAAGCCCTTATGTCTTCTACATGCATGACACCCATCGACGTGTGGGAGAATGCTCCCTCTAAATCATCTAGGGTTGATTTAAATAGGTTCCTTTTGAAAAAATCTCTTCTTCTTAGTGACATCATAAAAAATAGGAGTGACCATGACTTACTTGATAAATGCTTTCCAATTGATCTCTGAGATGTTCTGATGGATTTTGAATCAGTGCAGCGAGCTACGGTTTCCTAAAATTGATCAAATACACTTGATCTGAATTATTTTGTCAATTCAGAGGACAATACCGAAAGAAGAAACATTGGTATTGTAAATACACAATAAAAAAATTTTAAAAATTTTCTTCATTCATAATTCTAAGAATCTGGTACAATTTTTGGACAATCTCGTAAGTGAGATGGATGCTCATTAATTGATCTACTTGGACAAACTCATAGATGAGTTGTATGTCAAGTTCATAGAAGTTGGGCTATCCTGTGAATGAGATGTATGCCCATGAACTCCATAAGATCTAATAGCAATCTCAGCAAACAAGATGTGTCTCCATTTCTTTCTGCTCTTGAATTTGGCTTCAACCTCTTTATAAATCTTCATTTGAAGTTGAAAGGTCATTACATTTGCATTCCCATTAGAAGTTGAACAGACAACCTAAACTTGAAAGTTCATTATAATTAAAAAATCTCATTTAATGAGATGTTGAATCATTTTCTGATCATTCCTCCTTCCTTAGAAGGTAATGGGCCCCATTGCCCTACCATCTTCCAAATGAGGCAATGATTTTCCAAAATCATAATTCTTTCATGAATTTTTTTTTTCTTTTAGAGCGCTCCTCTGTATTGGGTAGCTGAAATTACAAATGAGTGTGTGAATTTTTCATTGCAAGAAGAGGAGCATAACCTCTGACTGCACCACAGAACCCACTTGAGATGGGGATTCACAAGCGGATAACCAGAACAATCTGTAGAGGAACAAGAAATTGTAGAGCTCTTATGCAAGACTGTCAGACACAAAAGTGAACTTTCAAATATGTTGGTGTCCTGTTCTAACTTGATGGTTCTAAATCTGCAACCACTTAATCATCTTGGCTTCCTTTATAAACATTGATTTCAAAGATCCATATTCCTTTGATATCTTTGGGGTCTTCTATGGATTAAGATTGAAAACACCATCTCTCGGCAACACCCTAAACATGAAATAACTCTGATTCGAAGTCACCAGCAACCATTTTTACACTTACCATGGACTGAGAATATAATTCATTACCACATGGGTCTGTCATAGTATGTACATGCATGTAATACATATTTGCCACCTTTTCCTTGCTGCAAGACCGAATAACCAACATGATAGTCTTCGGCTGTTATGAATGAATGATCTTTAATATCATTTGGTCACTCCAACTATGAATAATCTATAGAATCAAAACTTTCTTGGGCCCTCTTTTCAATAATCGTAGACCCATATTCTCTTAGCGCTGCTCGATATAGTTAGACTGAATAACCAGTCCCGATAATAAAATTAAACCAGTACCATAATGTGGTAACGGTTCTTGACAAAACTGTTTCTTCTTAAATTCAATCTTCAATGAATGCTTAGACTTTAAAAATCAATTCTCTGCTACATGAGAAACCGCCATCATCCCAAATCGACCCTTCATTTTGGGCTAAATCTGATTGTAGACACATTTAAATTGATCGAACTTGGCTCTGATACCACTGATCTGAATTATTTTGTCAATTCAGAGGACAATACCGAAAGAAGAAACATTGGTATTGTAAATACACAATAAACAAATTTTAGAAATTTTCTTCATTCATAATTCTAAGAATCTGGTACAATTTTTGGACAATCTCATAAGTGAGATGGATGCTCATTAATTGATCTACTTGGACAAACTCGTAGATGAGTTGTATGTCAAGTTCATAGAAGTTGGGCTATCCCGTGAATGAGATGTATGCCCATGAACTCCATAAGATCTGATAACAATCTCAGCAAACAAGATGTGTCTCCATTTCTTTCTGCTCTTGAATTTGGCTTCAGCCTCTTTATAAATCTTCATTTGAAGTTGAAAGGTCATTACATTTGCATTCCCATTAGAAGTTGAACAGACAACCTAAACTTGAAAGTTCATTATAATTAAAAAATCTCATTTAATGAGATGTCGAATCATTTTCTGATCAACACTGCAAATATTGATAGTTCAATATCCAAATCTTCTCAACAAGTTCCAAGGCTCAATATTCTCTTCAATCACTCTAAATATGAATGCAATGAGTGAACATACAACTTTCTATGTACTTAAAGTAAGAATTCTACCATTAATGCAACTTGCACAAACCAGGCTGTCACTTCAAATTTTCAAACTCAAGCTCCACTTATAATCAGTATGTGCACTCTTGCACAAAGGTTCCAATACACTCCAAAAGCTTAAGTTCAAAGGGGCATACTCTGAGGATGAGTATACCAGACATGTAGGGGTCTAGAGCTAAATTATCTCCCCCTATGAACCTAAGGGCCATTTATGTAGATGTAGAAGGTGTGTCCACTGGGGATGCATCCAATACATTTGCATCAGTCTTATCCTTCTTCTTTTCTAACCAAATCAAGCTCACATCCTTTGAGGCTTTTACAAACTTGAGTTCTGCTTTAGGATCCAAAACTAGTTTTTCAGTCTTTTTAGGGCTTTCCTAACCTTGTGTCCTTGATCTACAAAACTTTGAGATATGTCCAGCCTTGTTACAAGAGTGACAAATCACTGGATGTCTATTATTCCTCGACACATTGACATGAGTCACCATTTTACATTGTTTTGTTGTAAGACCATTATAGTTACATATCTAACATGTAACATTCTCAGAAATTCTTGTATTGATTTGATTATGATTTCTTTGATCATGCTGAATTCTATTCTTCTTACTAGTCTTACAATTTATTTCTCTATGACCAAATCAATTACATGTATAATAGGAACCATTAAAAGGCTTTACCTCAGTACAGTTCCTTGCAATGTGTCCACGCTTGTTACATGAAAAACATGTGCATTATCCAGGCTTGTGCTCATTCTTGGGAGGACCACTATTGTCTTTGGTTTGATCTTTAGTCTTCTCAGTATTAGTAGACTCCTTTTGTGTCTCATTTCTTGCTCACATATTATCAATCTGATTCTATGCTTCATTATATCCAATACAGCTAGTGTCTCCTTTGACTCTTCTTGCATACAACTGAGATTCTATCAAATCAGAACCGGTGTACAATTTGTCAATGTGATTCTTTGCTTCTTTCAATTTAGACTCCAATTGTGCTTTGCAGTTCTTTAGATCCAAGATTTCCAAATTGGCTTCCCTTAACTCATCATTGAGTTGAAGGTTCTCCTTAACTTTCTCATTGTAGACATCTTGATTGTTCATCAATTTGTCATCAAATTCTTCAAGCTGACTTAATAGAGATGCATTTTCTTCATTCAACTTCTTGAATTTTTCTTCAAGATCACTATTGGAGCATCCTTTCAAATCTTTTCTTAGTCTTTTGATAACTAATTGAGCATCACTGACTTTTTCTTTTATTTCTTCTATTTCTCTCTCTGAATTGTTTAGGTCTTCAAGAGCTGCGTCAAGATTATTCTTCAGATGTTTCATTTCTTCTTTGTCCATGATCTCCTCAAGTGGTTAAAATTATATGCTAAAGACTGGAGCTCTGATACAAATTGTTAGGAATGGTAACACTGAGAGGGTGGGGGGGTGAATAAGTGTTCACTGTATTTTAAAATTTCACTTTAATCTAAATACTAAATTATAAATGCTTAAGTATTGAATTAAACATTCACATAAACATGAAACATGAAATCAACACATGAGAACAATATGGTTACAGGGAAACCCAAATAGGTAAAAACCTCGGTGGGACTTGATACCCACTAATATCTTGCACTAGTATTTTGTGATCCTTGCTAGAAGATATTTTACCCTGTTAGGAGTAGCTTTACAATGCTTTAAGTACATTAGACCTTGTTAAGGGTTGGACCCTATTAGGAGTCTTTTATAATGATCCTTGTTAGGGGAGTGGACTCATTGTCCTAGAGTTCACTGCTCAAATCATGAAGGCTACAACATTATGAATTTAGATACACACTATATCTGCTGGTGAACTGTCATTGTGACATGGCTTGTTAGATTAGTTCCTTTTGTGCGCTGATGCTTTGACCTCTAGCAAAGCTATAATACATCATATGCCTCTTCACATACCTTTGTTCTGCTTAAAACAACTCTATTACCACTTCCATACTAATTACAATGGGAACATCTTATATTTATATGCTCATACAAACAAAACAATTAGGTCGGCCCTATAACTAATTAAAAATAATGCTTCCAAATGAATTGGCTTAAGTGTGCTTGCAATTATACATGTACATATGTTAGAAAAATAAATACAATGGGTGCATAGCCTCTACAAAACTAATTTATAATTGAAAACCAAAATAGTCACTATCAGCTCCATGCTCTATTCACTGCTGGCACACACTGGTTGTGCAACTTCAACTGATTGTAACTTTCACATCTTTGCATATCTACTTATGTGCTCATAGGCTAAGCATAAGTATAGTCTAACAACCCTAACTTCCAGAGTGCATACCTTAATTCATCCATACACACATGCATTGATACTCTGAGTCTCTGGTACTCTATTGACTGTCTAGTCTTCAACACTAAACTAAATTCTGATCTCTATACTTAGTGCGTTGACTCCAAGCTACTATATGAAGTTGTTTCCATAATGAAAACACTATATATAGTCATATACTTCAGTATAGACAACTTGCCAATAACTTATACTTCTCCATGACTTAGATCTTTACCCTTTAGTGATTAAACTATCCAATAAAAGAACTGATCTCTGATACCAATTATTGGAATTAGGATAGATAGGCTACTGAGAGGGGAGGGGTGATTCAGTGTCCACAAAAAATTTTACTTATAAACCTTTAGATCTAAACTAGTAATCAATGTAACCTTCCAAAATAACTTGAATCTAATGCACATTTCATTCATTCATTCCACTTGTAAAAAGTAAACAACATGAAATCAACAATATAACAGTCCCATAACACAAGTATTTTGGTAATGCAGAAACCCTTATTAGAAGGTAAAAACTATGGTGGGGATGACACCCACAAATTCTTTACTACTGAAAATAGAAAAAGTTTGCATGTTAGGGCTACAAGTGTTGATCACTTTTGGTGATCTTACCTTGTTAGAAGTAACATATCAGATTAGCTAGATCTACCTAGTGATAGGATTTTAACAACACTACTTGAGTGTGCACTCGGTTAAGAGATTTACAAAAGACTATCAAGTCTACTCTGTTAAGAGATTTAACCAAAAGTCTATTACAATTATTAGAAAGTAATAGGATATTATCTGCTAATAAAAAATTAGTTTATCTGATACAGATCAATAAAATACTAAATATATATCACCTTTATTGTGATGAATCTCTACTATGAGCTTGCTCGGTTAGCCTACTTTGATTTTTCTTAATTTGATTACCTCTGTATACTATTCTTCTCTATCAACTAATAATCTTGAAGTCTAGGCAAGTACTTCAAGTGCTTCTTTGATCATACATTAGTTGTCACCAAAAATGATGTAAACATACAATTATATAGCATACTATTTTATGCCGCTTACAAAATTAGGTTTACAAAATTAGACAAAACCCTAAGATCTATGATGTACAAAAATAACCTTGATAAAAAAAAATTACATAAGATATACGTTGCATTAAATGAATATATCAGCAATAAGGTCTCCTCAATTGTGGTAATGCATTTTTTGATATGTTGTAACCATTTGCATAGAAGAATGTGCCTTTCCTGATTACTATGTTGTTTCCTATGATCCTAAGTAAACACTTGTATAAACTACTCCGTGTTTATTCTGATGCTCGGTAAACTAACTGATGCCCGGTGTATACACTATAATGGACTAGCCTATTTTTCTTGTAGTTATCGACTGACTTAATATAAGTAATTGACTGATGTTCTTTGATAACCTTTGATACTAAGGACAACATTTAATGCTCAATAGAGATAACACAATCCTCTGCTATGCTTCTCCTTAATAAGATTCTCCCTCATAAAACTTCATGGAATGCACAACTGACTCCCTCTAAATAGAATATCATCCTGGATGATGAAATCCAACCACTTCGTTCTATCTAGAGTAACAAGCTCTGTGAAAGCTTTCTAAGCTTCACCAAAATCAGGATCCTTTGGATACAAATTCTTGAGTTCCCTAAACCCAACCACCTCAATCTTCATCTCTGTCAGCAATAGCTTCCTTCTACTAAGTGCATCTACAACCCTATTAGACTTTCCACTCCTGTGTTTCAAAACAAATGTGTGACTTTGCAAAAACTCAACCCATTTCAAATGCTTTTGATTCAACTTTCCTTGACTATTCAAATATTGCAAAGCTTGATGATGAGTATACAAAACAAACTCCTTAGGAAGAAAATAGTGTCTCCACTTCTTTAATTCCTAAACTATAGCATAAAATTCTTGATCATAAATAGAATATTTCCTCTTGGCATAATTTAACTTCTCCCTAAAATAAGCAACAGGTTTACCTTCTTGGCTCATAACAAGTCATATTGTAGTACCACTAGCATCACAGTCTACCCGAAACACCTTATTAAAATTTGGAAGTGCTAAAATAGGTTGTTCTATAACCTTTTGTTTCAACAGTTTAAAACTCTTATCTACCCCATTAGTCCACTTGAACTCTTTTCTATCCCCTCTCATTGTTTCAGACAAGGGTCCAAAAATACTGGTAAAATTTATGATAAACTTTCTATAAAATCTAGCCAAACCATGAAAAGATCTTACCTTAGTTGCACTCCTTAGAGTAGGCCATTCAAGGAAATTCTACACTTTCTTTGGGTCTATTTTTAGACCTTCTGCTGAAACTACAAATCTCAAATACACTAACTCTTTCTTCACAAAATTGTGCTTCTTCAAATTAATCAACAATTTCTCTTCTCTCAGCTTCTCAAACACCCTATGAATATGCATCATATGCTCCTCCAATGTCTTACTAAAGATCAAAATATCATCTAGGTAAACAATGACAAACTTACCTAGAAATTATTTCAAAACTTCATTCATAAGCCGCATGAAAGTACTCGGTACATTGGTTAGCCCAAAAGGCATGACTAACCACTCATATAGTCCTTCCTTTATCTTGAAGGCAGTCTTCCATTCATCTCCTTCTCTAATCTGAATCTGATGATATCCACTCTTCAAATCTATCTTTGAGAAATACACAGCTCCACTCAAATAGTCCATAATATCATCCATTCATGGCAATGGAAACCTGCACTTGATTGTGATCTTGTTTATTGCCCTGGATTTTGTACACATCCTCCATTCTCCATTATTTTTCAGTGCTAATACTGTTGGTACATGACATGGACTTAGGCTCTCCTGAATCAACCCCTTCTATAAAAACTCATGTACTTGTCTGTTCAACTCTTCACTTTCTGCTAGTGTCATTCTATGTGCTACCTTATTTGGCAAACTGGCTCCTAGAATCAAGTCCATATGATGACTGATCTTCCTTACTAGTGGTAATCCATTAGGAACATTATCGGATACAATATCCTAAAACTCATTCAATAAATCTACAACTTCTATAGGCACATCTTCTACTTCCTCTTTACCAGCTTTTGGAATTAAAGAAAAACACACATGCTCATGCCTCTTACCATTTAGGAATTTTCTTCCACCAAAAAAATTTATTCTTACACTACCACATACATTTTCTTCTATCTCCTTCAATGGATTTAGCTTATGTCACACTCCATTCTTTGTTAAGGAATAGGTATTTGCACAACCATCATGTGCAACACATCTATCAAACTTTTATGGTCTACCCAACAACATATGACATGCATCCATAGTAATGATATCACATAGTACCTCACCATGGTATTCGCTAATCTTGAACTTCACTAGGCACTATTCACTAACCGTGAAATTGTGGTCATCTTGCACCTAGGCAATTTGGTATGGATGTGGGTATTTCTATCTCTTGAGATTCAATTTTGTCACCATCTCTTCTGACACCAAATTATCAGTACTTCCACTATCAATAATCACATCACAACATTTACCCTCACACTTGCATCTAGTGCAAAATAGGCTCCTCCTTTGCTTAGGTTCATTCTCACCACTCAACAAGACTCTTATGTTAATCAACATCTCTCTTCTTTCAACATCTTTAGAATGTGATGATCTAGCATCTTCATCTACATGTGCATCTCTAGCTTGGCCTGCATTCCTCCTATCTATCCTTTCTTGGGATTGAGGACATTCAAATGCCCTATGACCTTCTTCTCCACAATGAAAACATGTTCCATAGAAGCCTCCCCTTCTGGATCCTTGTCCTCTTCCTCTTCCTCTATGATCTCTATTATTCTAATCATGGAAATGATTGAAATTGTTTCCCCTCTAATTTTGAATGCTACTAGCCTCATCCTTCTTTTTTGGATTTTCATTTCAGCCTCCATAAGACCATCCACCAGATCATCCACCATGACCTCTTCCATTTTGTTTTTTCTCAAACTTCTTGTTCAACTTTTCCTCTACTTTTGGCTTAAAATGGCATGCCTCTTTAATACTATTCATTTGAACCAGATTCAGCTCCTCTTGAATGCTCGACCTCAACCCATTAAGGTAATGGAAAACTTTCTCCTTAATAGCTTCCGCATGGCCTGTTCTGATGAAGATTCAATAGAACTCCTCTGTATACTCCTCAACAAATCTTCCTGCTTGCTTCAAACTTTGTATTTTCTTCAGTAGGTCAAGCTCATAATCAACAAGAAGGAACTATCACTTCAATTTATCCGCCATCTGATCCCATCTTGTGATTTACCTTGCCCTCTTCTATTTTGCTCCAATTGAATCTCTTGCCACCAGATACTCACATGACCTTTCAGTCTGGCCTTCACAAATTTTACCCTATCAGGATCCTCAATATCGTCATACTCAAAATATTCTTCACATTCATTGATCTAGTCGATCAATTCTTCTGGGTTGAGATTTCCTAAAAATGTAGGAACCTTAATCTTAGGTCTTTTCCCAATCTTGGAAATGGCACGGAAAAGTATTTCTTCTTCTTTATTCAAAACTTTGACTTCTTCTTGATCAAAATTTCCTTCTTTGGCTTCATCTTCACTTTCGTCTTTGACATTAAGATTCATTCCTCTATGAATCTCTTCTTCTAATGCTCACACTTGTCTCTGGAGTGCTCTAACCTTAGGTGTCACAACACCAGCTCTTCCACCACGTTCCCTTTGTGGAGAATTTTTGCACTACTCACTAAAACCCTAACCATGGTCCTAGTGCAAACTACCTCAGAGGTGGTGATCTATTTACACACTCAGGAACTCTTTCTCTGATACCACTTGATGAAGGGTTCTCCCCTTAATACCACAAACACATAACAAAAATAGAGAAACAACAACAATTTACAAGAACAGAAAATGGGCTTCTTATTATCTCCACAAGTGTGAAATTACAAATTTTAGATTTACAATATGCAAAGCCACATGGGCATTCCCTTACAATATTCTATAGGAAAAAGCCTCAGATCATTACCTAGATCTACCTAGAACTGCCCTAGACAACACTATAGGCTTTCTTTTTATAGGCAATTTCCACCACCCGAGAAGGTTCTAGAAATTTAGCCCTAAAGGCCGACCAATCTTAGAATTTTTTTTTTTCAATTTATTACATCAAAGTTGGCTCAAAATAACTTTTAAAACCTGAACAAAAATTTTGAAAGAAAATTATTTTTGGCCATTTCAGGTGGCCCGACTTGTGGAGAGAATAAGTCGTCACCCATTGATCCGATTGACTATTATGACCCCAATTCGAAAAGGGCGCAAGGAGTTCTACACTGCCTAACTCACGCAAGCTCCTATCAATCAAAATTTTGACCTCATCCTAGGCCTCTAAAGCCTTCAAAACTAAGTTCAAATTTTTTGTACCGTGTTTCCAATACCAACAATTTTCAATATCTTCAAAACTAGACTTGATCTAGCAATGAAACTTGATTGGTACCCAGAGATAGTTTTGATTAGCAATGTTGATTGGAGTAAGTTTAGTACTTGTGCACTTGAACATAGATACTATGATGACTATAGAAGACTCACCTAAGAGTGCAAGTCATTACGACATGTACGAAAGAAGTTATAACAATTTTACCAGAGACAGTGTGAAGCCGACATAACATAATATGAAGACAAAATTGGTAAAGAGTTAAGGGATTATTTTGTTTATCAAAATAATATCCTAGCAATATAAAGGGATGAAATCATATATGTTAACCCTTGGGTAAATATGTATTTTGTGTAATGCTTTTTTCAAGCCGACTGTAAGTGTTATTAGTCTTAATAACTTGTATAAAGATGTAATGATGTAATGAGATAGGATATATGAAAAAGTGAAAAGCAAGTGAAAAGATATTAGTGCGAAGTTGTGAAAGCAAAGCAAGTAGCATAAGGTTAAGTACCTTGCCATATTTTGTAATCAGTAATCATTATACATTACTTGTTTGGGCAGTGGGCTCATATGGTAATCATATTTTGCACTACCAACTCTTAGCAGGGTTGAGGCTTCTAACAAGGCCTAAAGTCCCTTAATTAGGACTGAGACACTATATGCATGTAATAGGCTCCTGACAAGGTCAACATCCTTAACATGATACTTTTGATTAGTGAATCTTTGTAGGTACAATCCCCACTGAGGTTTTCCCTTGCCCAGGGTTTCCTCAAGAACAAATAATGTGTTATGAGTTCATTTGCTTTACTGTTATGCATGTTCTTTATTTTACTATGTTATGCATGCATTAAGATAATCTGTTATATCCATAATTGGGTAAAAGTTAAAGTTTGTAGAATACTAATTGACCCCCGCCCTCTCAGTATTCCCTATTTCTAATAGTCACCCTATCCAGCAACCAAATATCCTCCACAAAATCATCCATATTCACCAGCACCATCAGATCCTTTTCCAATGGGAGTATCCACTCCAACATTGATCAATGTCGAGTGTGAAGAAATGAAGAATGCTCTTAAAGAGCTTAAAGCTGGAACTATAAGAAAGACTTTAAAATTCAAGGAGGTCTATCCCTATCTCTTTGATAGATCAATCATGACAATCCCCTTTCCCAAACACTTTGAGACACCCAAGTTCAAAAAATATCATGGAAAGGGAGATCCAGTTAGCAATACCAAGGAATTCTATATGGCTTTCCAAGAAGTGGCTTGCAGTGATAATTTCCTCATGCTCCTATTCCCCAAGAGCTTGGGAGGAACCATCATTAAGTGGTTCTATAAGATACCCTATGGGATAATTACAACCTTTTCCAAACTCTCTAAAAATTTTGTAGCCTAGTATGCCCATAATGTTGAAAATGAGTTGTCCTTATTTTATCTTTGGAACTCAAAGTAGAAAGGAGGAGAGGGCCTAGCTTATTACTAGCAATGATGGGAAAACCTCACCATAAAGTTATCATACCAACCACCTAAGAAGTATTTGACCAAAATATTTATTGATAACCTACATCCTAAACTATCTCATTTCATGAGGATGAACTATATCCAAACCTATCATGACATCAAAGGAAAAGGGATAGACATCAAAAGATGCCTCTTCGATGAAGGGATCATCTAACACTTCAAAGATGATTCACATAGAAAACCTAGTAATGAGAAACCTTGATACTGGAATAGGAACAATAACATTGTCATTGATGGATCCAATGACACCAAACATGTCCAAATTGTTGTGGCCGGTCCTACACCAACTCTTGCATATCAATAGCAACAACCTCAAATCAATTAGTAGCCTACGCAGAACTATCAATAGTAAGCAAACCAAGGTAACCAAGAAAATCAAGCCAATGCCATATCCATTACCCCAAATTAGAACAGACATTGAGTCTAGACTCATAAAAAATGAACCTTCACCCCTCTTGGTGAGCCATTGGATGTGATCTTCCATCAAATGGCTAAAGCCAATCTCATTATCTATCCTCCATCTCATCAATTCGATGACACAACTCCCAAATTAACATGGTACAAAGAGTATGAATACTGTGACTATCATCATGTTCAAGGATACACTACCCTCAATGGTATGAAACTGAAGCACTATATCCAAGATCTCATTGGCTGAAAAGAGATCCAATTGGACACACCAACCTAGCCTTCACCTAATGCCAATTTGCAAATCTATCAGAATGTGTTCCCTCAACAAAATGTTGGGAAGAACTAAGTCAATACCAATCCTCCACCCTAGAACCAAGGCAAGGCCAAACAAGGAGACCATGCTAACCATAAATACTATACTACAATCCATATCAACTATGACAAATTTTTTGAATGCATAACCCAAGTTGAGACCACTTTCAATGTCATCCATGTCAAGGGAGTAGATAGTCAATCTATTGTTACCACATGAAGAGGCCAGATATGTGTCACTAGAGCTAATTTTAGACCCACTCATAATGCATAGTATAACCTTCTTAAACACCTTGGGAATACACCTCCCCAAATCTCCATCCTCGACCTTCTCTGCACTTTACCCATCAATCAAGAGATCCTCAATCGAGCCCTCCAAGAAGGACATGTCCCCACAAATATTGATACCATCTAGTTTGAAAACCTTGTAGGAAATCTATCCACACCATGTACACTTTCCTTCAAACCAACTGACATACCATCCATTGAGCCAAACCATAATCTCCCTCTTTGCATTTCTATCATGGTCAGAGACTTTGACATAAAAAGGGTCATGATAGATAATAGCTCTGCCCTCAATCTTTGTACTTTAAAGTTCATCTAGCAAGTGAGATTCATAGAGGCTGACATATCACATGATGTCATCACTATCAAGGCCTATGATAACTTGGAGCATACCTTAGAAGCTACTATTTTTTTTCCAATCAAGCCAGTCCCAATGATTTGAGACACCATCTACCATGTTGTTGATCTAGACCTACTATATTATATTGTCCTCGGTAGACCATGGATCTATTCCATCAAAGCCATACCATCTACTTATTACCAGTGCCTCAAATTTCCACATCAAGGCACTAAGATCACCATCCATGTAGATCTTCAACCCTTCACATACTATCATTCATTGGAAGCTTCATTCCCCCATTGCACCCATCATCCTAAAATCAACATGGGCACTTCTATTGCCAGTTCATCCCAATCCCATAGCAATCCAAAAACAATCCTTGCCTCCACTCTCTCCTCCATCAAGATCAACAACATGGGTTGTGGTGAGTACAACCTAAATGATGCATTCGTAGTAGGGGCCTTCCCACTTGATCCACATACACAAGAGCACCCAAGCCACCAAAGAAAGCCAATTCCAGTCGATCATGAAATCAAGTAGTTGGGACCATTAAAATTTATTTCCCATGGCAATATAGATAGTCTTGAGATTGACCTTGACATCAATAGGTGGGTATACAAGGATCCCCCACCTCCTGACATTGAAATCCTTGGTTACTTCAAGGAAAAATATCCCTCATCACATAAATATGCTATAGAGAAATGGAATTATCAAGTCAATGGTCTAGGACTAGAAGAAGGTGGTAGCAAAGATTCAATAGAGGCCTCACAAAATCCAAAGCATCAAGGTATTGGCTTTAATACCCTTTTTCTACACATAAAAGGACCCAATACCACAACAGGGGGCACTAATCCTCTCAACATCACCCTCTTGAATATCTAGGATGACCTTGTAGAAGTCAAAGATATCCTTGAAGAGGAAGAAAATAAATCCTATGATGACATCTTCGATGATGATACCCTCTTGAGAAATTCTATCCTCCATCAAATCACCATAAACATCATTGAACATCCCCTCATCCATCCTGAACTCATTGATTGGGACCAACCAAGTGTCACACATATTGATGAATTCCAAAGAACAGAGGCACTCCTAAGGTTCATAGGAGAACTAGGCTAGCAATCAGGTCAAGAACAAGAATCAACTCATGTTTGCAAGCTTGACCCTAAGGGATACTTTGGGGAAGAGGCAATCTTTAGCCAAAAAATTGAAAAAGAAAAAGAAAAGAATGGGTCCTTATGTAAAAAACCCTCTAGGTGCATTCTAACTCTAAAAAAGAAAAAATAGAGGGTGTATCTTATGCTGAAAACCTTTCTGAGATGCTAGAAGATGTAGACTTGCCTTTTCCTCCTATCTAGGGCTATATGCTAGAGAAATCATCAATCATCTTTGTGGAAACAAATTCAATCAACTTGGGCACTGAAGAATACCCAAGGATTACCTACATTGCAGCATCTCTAACTATAGCAGAAGAAATGGATTTCACAATGCTTCTCCTAGAAGCTACTATCAATTTTGCATGGTCATACTATTACAAGCTAGGGTTTCCATTGCACCAAAATATCAACTTGTTAATGCCCGATATAACCACTAGACTTGTAGAAGACACAAGAGGCAGTTAAGCCATGTCATGAATTCTGAGGGGAGTTTTGACCATTATGCCAACAATATTTCCCTCAGCATTACCTAAGGGGATTCAAACCTATGACCAAGCTCTAATACAACTTGTTACAAGCTAGGTTTTCCATTTCACCAAAAGATTGACTTGTTAATGCCCGATAAAACCACTAGACTTATAGAAGACATAGGAGGTGGTTGAGCCTTATCACAAATTCTAAGGGGAGCACTGACCATTATGCCAACACATATGCACACATGCCAAGACCCTATCCAAACTTAGTTGTTCAATATCTTGCAATGGATCCTAATGCCAAAAAAGTAAAGTAGAAGCTATGAAAAATAAATCCTAAAGTAGCCCTATTAGTCAAAATAGAATTGAAAAAGATACTAAAAGCTAAGATCATAAGAGCCATCAACTATTGAGAGTGGATCTCCAACATGGTGTCTATCACTAAGCCTTCAGGAGAGATAAAAATCTACACAGATTTTAGAGTTTTGAACAAAGCATGTCCAAAGGATGACTTCCCCTTACCCAACATAAACATGATATTAGATCTCATAGCAGGCCATGAGATGTTTTCACTTATGGATGGCTTGTCACAGTATAATCATATCCAAATAGAAGAAGTAAACAAACACAAAGAAACACTCACAACACCATAGGGTACCTTCTGCTACAACATGATGCCATTTGGACTAAAGAATGTAGGAGAAACATATCAACAAGCAATGCCAACCATCTTCCATGATGTGATACATAAAATCCTTGAAGACTATGTAGATGAAATCCTTGCAAAATCAAAGACATGATGTGAATACCTTGACATCCTTGAAAGTGTGTTCTATTGTCTACAAAATTATGACTTAAAGCTAAATCCAAAGAAGTGTGTCTTTGATGTAACATCTGGAAAGATGCTAGGCTTCACTGTATCATAGTGCAGCACAAAGATTGACCCTAAAATGATCAAAGCCATAACAAAAATGCCTCCCCCTAGAACACTCAAGCAGTTTAGAAGCCTACAAGGAAAACTACAATCAGTGTGGCATTTCATATGACAGCTGGCAGATAAGTGCCAACATTTCACACATCTACTCTACAAGGACACTGACTTCAAATGGGATCCCATCTACCAAAGAAGGTCTAAGAAGCTAAAATAATATCAGGCCAACTTTCCCATCCTTGTATTATTAGTATCAAGATGCCCTCTAATCCTATATATCTCTGCAACTACTACAGAATTGGGGGAACTCTTAGCACAACTTGATGACAAGAGAAAAGAAAGAGCCATCTATTATATAAGTTGAACTCTTATCAGCTATGAGATTAATTACTCACCAATGGAGAAAGCATGCCTCCTATTGGTCTTTGCCACTCAAAATCTCATACATTACATGCTTAGCTATACTATCAAGCTCATCTCAAAGGTGGACCCACTCAAGTATCTTCTATCAAGGACAACTCTCACAAGGCATATAGAAAAATGGGACATGCTGTTAAATGATTTTGATATCTAGTACATAGAGAGAAAAACAATCAAAGAGCAAGTAATTATGGATCAGCTAGTAGAAGCACCCCTGGTAGATGCATATTCACTAATCATATAATTTCCCACTGAACATCTATGCATGATTGAAGAACAACCAACATGGAAGCTATACTTTGATGGATCCTACACATCACATGGATTAGGGGCGGGAATCTTATTTGTCACACCTCAAGGTGACTACTCCCCAAATCATTCAAATTGGGATTCCATTGCACCAATAACATTGTAGAGTATGAGGCACTCATCATAGGTCTCAAAATAGCTATCCAGTGGAGCATCACAAAACTACAAGTGTTTGGAGATTCTCAATTGATAATCAAGCAAGTCCTAGATGAATTCAAGATAAAGGATGAAAACCTTCTACACTACAAGGAATTGGTGGATATATTGAAAGAGCACTTCTTGAGTCTATAGTTCACATAGATACCAAGGCTTCAAAACAAAGCTATGAATGCAATGGAAACCATCAGATCCTTATTGGAAATCCCTTGAGACTCATCCCAGTATGAATTCTTAGTTGAGTAGCTACACACACCTACATATGAGAATATTGATTCATCAATGCTATATGTCTTGGTCCTAAATCCTTGTGGTACCATGAAATTCATGCATATCTTAAAAATAGTATCATATCCCCCCACCTCACAAACACCCAATGCCAAAACCTAATTCATAGAGCTTCTTGCTACACTCTTGTAGAAAACACCCTTTATCATTGAGGATATCACAACATCCTCTCTAGGTGTTTAGATTCAAATGAGGCCATATTGGCTTTACAAGATGTACACGCTAGAATTTTTTGTGCCCATATGAGTGGCACGGTCCTAGCAAAGAATTTTCTGAGAGTCGGGTATTACTATCCAAAAATGGAACATGATGCTTGTGAATTTGTCAAGAAATGCTTACCATGTCAGCAACATGCAAATCTTATTCATGCTCTAGCTCAAAACTTGTACCCTATTGCACCACCATGGCCCTTCTCATGTTTGGGCTTCAACCTCATCAGCTTAATCACTCCCCTTTCCTCAAATGGGCACAAATATATCATAATAGTCACAAAATATTTTACAAAGTGGGTTGAAGCAATTCTGATCATCCTCACTAGTGGCATTAAGATATCTAAGTTTATCCTATACCATATCATTTGTCACTTCGAAATTCCTTCCACCATCTTCATAGATAATGGAACACCCTTTGAAAACCAGCATTTGGATGATCTTGTTAGGAATGAGAACACTGAGAGGGGGGGGGGGTGAATCAGTGTTCTATACTTAATCACTTTTTCTAATACATTGAAACTTAACTTAATTTCTTACATACTGAAATGAACATCAATATAAATAAGATAAGAATTCATAACACATGACACCAAATATGATTATGAGGAAACCCAAATAGGTTAAAACCCAGGTGGAAATTGACACCCACTAAGAACTGCACTAGTGTTTTGTGATCCTTGTTAGAAGATCTTTCAACCCTGTTAGGATTTTATCTTTACAATGCTTTAGTACAGTGACTTGGTCAAGGGTTGGACCCTATTAGGTGATTGAATATGGATGAAGTGACTAAGAGCGGGAGGGTGAATCAGTCAACCATAAAACACTTCTCGATTATTTCCTTCCAGATCCCTTAGGATATCTTAATGAATATTATCTGTTTAACACTCGGTAAAATAGATTGCAGTAACTTTGTAGATGCAGAAAGTATTAGCAAAATTATCTTTAGATATTCATCAGCACTTGTATATGATTAAGATAGCAATTAAGAACACAAGAGACATAAGATTTAACATGGAAACCCAATATGGGAAAAACCACCAATGTATCTAGATACTGATTTTCACTTTTCTGAAGTGATGCCCGGTTAGAAGCCAACCCAGTAAAAGGTTACAAAACACACTGTTAGGTGTGACCTTGTTAGAGGATTTAATCACCCTGCTAGGAGTGGCCTGGTAAGAGGTCTTGAAAACAATTCAATGGAATTGTCACCTTGTTAGAGGATTTACAATATGGTTATTAAACCAACTCGGTTAAGAGATTTAGAATTCACTATTACAATGATAAAAAGGTAACAATGAAAATGACCTATATAATAATGCAACTGCCTTGCTAATTACAGATCTCTATTCTGCATAAGTTTGATCCTTCCTGATCGAATATATCTCTGCTACTCCTCAAGGATATCTGATCATCCTTCACAAATTCACACACACCTTTCCTGTCTTTCTTCTATATATCTTCTGCTATATTTCTTTTTTATTTTTCACATTTGACCTTTTATTTATATTATTTTAGATTTGTCAAATCGACATTACTTAGTATAACAGTCGGCTGAAATAAGCAAACTTTATTTGCAAAAAATCCTTCAAGGGCCGACAGTGCTTGGTGACCATAACTTTTTACAATCTTTTGGAGACCGAGGGAAATCGGTAAACACTGACAATCCTTTACCTTCGATAACCGACTGAACTCGGTAAATGCTAACTTTTCTTCAACAACCGACTAAACTTGGTAGATGCTAACTTTTCTTCGACAACCGACTGAACTCGGTAAACACTACTGATTTTCTTTGATAACTGAGTGAACTCAGTACATGCTGATTTTCTTTGATAACTGAGTGAACTCGGTAAGCACTAATTTTACTTGCCAGGAAGACCGACTGAGCTCGATATGTACTGAATGTTGCAGACTATGACATAGTGTGACATCAAAGACAATACATAATTTGAGTAGAAATTTTCTTCAGACAATTGTTTCCAACAATCTCCCTCTTTGGCATTGATGGCAACACAATATGTCATAGCATAAGAAATTTTGAAAGAATTAGCTCGGTTCAGATTCAAATCTCCCTTTGTCAGCAAACTTCCTGTTTCTTGAAAATTCTTCCTTCTGACTACTGAAAATTTCTTGAAGTAATAGAAAAGACATAGCAAACACTCCCTCTTTGACAACATATGCCAAAGACAATTCACATATTACCGGTGTAAATTAATGTACCTCAAGTACTGATTCATATGCAATGATTCCTTGAATATGCTGCATCAACATGTTGATTTTCAATCATGTTCTGGTTAATGCATCGCTAAAACTGTATTTAGTGAGCCTCGGATAGGGGAATGACCCCTAACTTACCTCTTAGATACACAAATGCATCCTTAGGTAATGGTTTGGTGAAAATGTCTGCAATCTACTCTTTTGTATGAATATATTCTAATTTGATTTCCTTGTCCTGCACCAATTCTCTGACAAAGTGATATTTAATAGCAATGTGCTTGGTTTTGGAATGCATCACTGGATTCTTCGAAATGTTTATTGTACTGGTATTGTCACAAAATATAACAACTGGTTCTTTGATTTCAACCTTCATACCTTCTAATAACTGTTTAAACCAAACAATATTTGAACAATTTACTGTAGCAGCAACATATTCTACTTCAGCTGTGGATTGAGATGTGCAATTTTGCTTTTTACTGGTCCAGGATACCAGTCTTTTTCCAAGAAAAAATGCTTCACCACTTGTACTTTTTCTGCCATCAATGTTCCCTACCCAATCAGCATCAGTAAACACTTTTAAATCTAGATTGCCTCCAAATTTATACCACAAACCATATTCTTCAGTTCCTCTTAAGTATCTTAAGATTCTTTTGATTGCCATCATATGATTTTCCTTAGGTTTTGCTGAGAATCTTGCTACTATACCGACTGCTAAGGCAATATCAGGTCTTGTATGTACTACATACTCCAATTTTCCAATCATAGATCAGTATAAGGTCTGATCAACTTCTTTTGAATCATCATTTTTGGTAAGTTTCAGTCCAGTACACATGGGTGTACCAACTGGTTTTGAATCTTCCATACCAAACTTCTTAAGTATTTCCTTAATGTATTTAGATTGAGTAATGTATATACCATTCTTGCTTTGCTGAATTTGAAGACCAACAAAGAATTTTATTAAACCAAACATAGACATTTCAAATTCTTTGTTCATTTTCTCTGAAAATTCTTTGCACTGATCCTCATTCCCTGTAAATATAGTATCATCTACAAATATTTCTGCCAATACAATTTTGTCATCCGGTCCTTCTTTAATATACAGATTGCTGTTATCATTGGCTCTTTTGAAATTAATCTGAATCAAATAGTTATGGAGTCTTTCATACCATGCTCTAGGAGCTTGTTTCAAACCATACAATGCTTTGTGTAACCTGTAGACCATGTCCTTTTTATCTAGATCAACAAAACCTTCAGGTTGTTCAATGTAGACTTCTTCATCAAGAATTCCATTGAGAAATGTAGATTTTATATCCATCTGATATACCTCAAATCTTTTATGTGTTGCATAAGCAAGTAGAGTTCTTACATTTTCTAATCTTGCAACAGGAGCAAAAGTTTCACCATAATCTATTCCTTCTTCTTGAGAATAACTTTTACATACCAATCTAGCTTTGTTTCTAGATACTTGACCGTCTTCATTCAGCTTATTCCTGAATACCCATTTTGTTCCAATTACATTCTTATCTTTAGGTCTAGGTACAAGAGTCCATGTTTTGTTCTTTTGTATTTGTTCTAATTCTTCATTCATTGCTTCAATCCAACTTTCATTTTCCAATGCATCTTTGATATTTCTAGGTTCAAAATTAGTAAGCAGACATGTACCTTTTAGCTTGCTTCTTGTCATAGTACCATCTGATTTGTTTCCAATAATTTGATCTGGTGTATGATGTCTTCTGATATATTTGGCTAGTGTAGGTTCCTTGCTTTTTGAATGAGTCATGTTGTTGTCTTCTAGGATCTCTTCTTCAGGTTGCTCGGGCTCGGTAGATATTTGCTTGGTAACTTCAGGCTGAGACTCGGTTTGAATTTCTTCCTGTGACTCGGTTTGAACTTCTTCCTATGACTCGGTTTGAACTTCTTCCTGTGACTCAGTAACTGTGCTCAGCTTGGTAGATATAGTTTCCTCATTGATAGTTGTGTTTGCCAATGTTTCAGGTTCAATGTAAACAAATCTTCTGTAGTTCTCAGGTTCCCTTTTGCTTTCTTCTTTAGTCTTTTCTACAAACTCATCAAATTTTACATGTATACTTTCTATGACTTTGTGAGTAGACAAGTTCAGACATTTGTATGCCTTACTTTTGCTAGAATATCCTAGGAATATTCCTTCATCACTTTTTACATCAAATTTATTTCTTCTAGATTCTTTTAGGATATAACACTTGCTACCAAATACTTTCATGTAACTTACATTGGGTTTATAGCCATACCATAGCTCATAAGGAGTTTTGAATGTGTCTTTCTTTAATTGTAATCGGTTCAGGTTATGAACTGCAGTGCTGATAGCTTCCTTCCAGTACTTTATAGCGATGTTCTTTTCTATCATTAGAGTCCTTGCACAAACCATAATAGATTTGTTTCTTCTTTCTACTATTCCATTCTGCTTAGGAGTTCTAGGAGCTAATACCTGCCTTTTGATTCCTCTTTCAATGCAAAAGTTGTTAAAATCATGGGAGATGAATTCACCACCTCTGTCTGATCTTAAGCATTTCAATCTTTTCCCTATTTCCTTTTCCACTCTTGCTAAGTACCATTTGAACTTTTCAAATGCTTCTGAATTTTCTCTTAAATACATAACAGTCATCATTCTAGAATAATCATCAATGAAAAGAATAAAGAATTTATCTCTAGTATAGCTTTGTATTCCAATAGGTCCACATAAATTAGTATGCACAATTTCCAAAATCTCTTTAGACTGATAGTTCTTACTCTTAAAACTAGTTTTACTCATTTTGCCAATCTGACAATTCTTACATAGACCAGTATCAGGTTTCTTCAAAGTAGGAATGCCTCTAACCTTCTTGAATTTGCTTATTTTTATCATGTTATCAAAATTCACATGACATAATCTTTTGTGCCATAGCCAACTTTCTTCAATTTGAGAAATAAAACATGAATATTCACTGAGATCAAGATAAAATAAGTTACCTTTTGTTTGTTTGCCTGATCCAATGAGTTTTCCTTTTTCATCCAGCAGTCTTGCTTGACCATTCATGAATTCAACCTTGAAACCAGTGTTGATTAGTTGTGCTACACTTAGAAGATTATGTTTTAGTCCTTCGACCCAATAAGCATTATCACATATGAGTTCTTTGGTTAATGAGATTCTTCCTTTTCCTTTTATACAACAAGGTTCATTGTTTCCAAATCTTACATTGCCACTATCACAGTCTTCTAGGTATTCAAATTTTGTCTTGTCACCAGTCATGTGGTGTGAACATCCACTGTCTATTATCCATATATCATCTTTGCTTATATGAGAAATAAGTGCCATCTTATATTCATCATCATCATATTCATCTTTTATAGCAATAAAGACAATTTCTTCTTCACTATCATCAGAATCTTTAGCCATAAAACATGTTTTCTTACCTTTATCCTTGAATGATTTGAAATTCTTTTTGCCATAGTACTTGTGACCTCTCTTCTCTTCCTTGACTTGCTTGTTTGGGCACCTAGCTGCAATATGTCCAATTTCTTCACATAAAAAATAGATTAAAGGAGTTTTACCTTTATATTTACCTTTCCCTTTAGAGTACTTCTTTGCAAGTAATGCTTCTACAATTTCAAGATCACTATCAGAACTTTCTTCTGATACTTCTTCACTTTCTGACTGAACTTCTTTAATTTTCTTGTTCTTCTTTAGTGAAACCTTGGCCTCAAATGCTGATTCAATATTTTTGGAATTTGGAACATAGTTGTCATAGTTGTCTAATTCAAAGGCTGTCAATCTTCCAACTAAAGCATCCAAAGTTATATTGTGGTTTGTTTCACATCTTCTTTCTTGAATAGCTGATACTCTTATTGCATAGATAGGGAGTAATGTTCTGAGTACCTTACTTATAACAGTTTCATTAGAGATTGTTCCTCTAGAAGCTCTAATTGCACTTACACTTTCTTTGATCCTTTCAACATATTTTGCAATGTTGTCATCTTCTTTCATATTCATCTTGTCAAACTGTCCTCTTAGGCTTTCTACTTTGGCTCTTTTCACATTTGCATCACCACCATATATTTTCTTCAGTGTCATCCACATTTCATATGCAGTAGTGCATTCTTTAATATCATCAAATTCTTCATAGCTGAGAGCTGATGCAATGTCTATCATCATGGTGTTATGATTCTTTTTCTCTGCAATGTCTTCAATAGTTAATGTGCCAGTAGGAACTGTGTATTCTTCATTAATGTATTTGCATCTCGAATCACCAATGGAAGCTAGATGAAGTCACATGAGACCTTGCCATGCTGAAAATTTATCTCTGTTGAGCTTAGGAATTTCCCTCTTGTAAGACATCCTGATCTTTAGCTTAGGTCCTTGAAACCCTTCCTGCAAGCACCAAAAGCTCTGATACCAATTGATGAAATATGGATGAAGTGACTGAGAGGGGGGGTGAATCAGTCAACCATAAAACACTTCCCAATTATTTCCTTCCAGATCCCTTAGGATATCTTAATGAATATTATCTGTTTAACACTTAGTAAAATAGATTGCAGTAACTTTGTAGATGCAGAAAGTATTAGCAAAATTATCTTTAGATATTCATCAGCACTTGTATATGATTAAGATAGCAATTAAGAACACAAGAGACACAAGATTTAACGTGGAAACCCAATATGGGAAAAACTACCAATGTATCTAGATACTGATTTTCACTTTTCTGAAGTGATACCTGATTAGAAGCCAACCTGGTAAAAGGTTACAAAACACACTGTTAGGTGTGACCTTGTTAGAGGATTTAATCACCTTGCTAGGAGTGGCCTGGTAAGAGGTCTTGAAAACAATTCAATGGAATTGTCACCTTGTTAGAGGATTTACAATATGGTTATTAAACCAACTCGGTTAAGAGATTTAGAATTCACTATTACAATGATAAAAAGGTAACAATGAAAATGACCTGTATAATAATGAAACTACCTTGCTGATTACAGATCTCTATTTTGCATAAGTTTGATCCTTCCTGATCGAATATATCTCTGCTGCTCCTCAAGGATATCTGACCATCCTTCACAAATTCGCACACACCTTTCCTGTCTTTCTTCTATATATCTTCTACTGTATTTCTTTTTTATTTTTCACATTTGACCTTTTATTTATATGATTTTAGATTTGTCAAATCGACATTACTTAGTATAACAGTCGGCTAAAATAAGCAAACTTTATTTGCAAAAAATCCTTCAAGGGCCGACAGTGCTCGGTGACCATAACTTTTTACAATCTTTTAGAGACTGAGGGAACTCGGTAAACACTGACAATCCTTTACCTTCGATAACTGACTGAACTCGGTAAATGCTAACTTTTCTTTGATAACCGACTGAACTCGGTAGATGCTAACTTTTCTTCGACAACCGACTGAACTCGGTAAACACTGCTAATTTTCTTTGATAACCGAGTGAACTCGGTACATGTTGATTTTATTTGATAACTGAGTGAACTCAGTAAGCACTAATTTTACTTGCCAGGCAGACCGACTAAGCTCGGTAGGTATTGAATGTTGCGGACTATGACATAGTGTGACATCAAAGACAATACATAATTTGAGTAGAAATTTTCTTCAGACAATTGTTTCCAACATTAGGATTTTTTTACAATTAACCATGTTAGGGGTGGGGACACACTATCCTAGAGCTCACTCCTCAAGTGGTGAAGGCTACAACCTTCTAGATATTAGATACACGCTATATCTACAAGGTGAACTGGTGTAATGACACTGCTTGTGTGATCAGTTCCTTTGGTGTGATGATGCTCTAGACTCTTGTAAAGCTCTAAGACATTCTATCTACTCTTTGCATACTTTTTCTCTACTTATTTGAACTCTCTTTTTCATGCCATGCCAAATTACATAGGCGCATGTCTTATCTATATGCACATATAAAATTATTTACTAGGTGGGCCCTTTAACCTATTACATACAACACTTCCAAATGAATTGGATCAAGTGTGTTTACATATATTCATACTAAAATGTCCATGACCTAAATACAATAGGCACATAGCCTTTAAAAAACAAAATTATAAGTGCTAATCAAAATACATACAGTCAACTCCATGCTCTGTCCTATTCTGTCATTTACTGTCTGTGCCACTTTATTAGACTGTAACTTCCTCATACTAAATCATATCATCATGTGCTCTTAGAATTAGCATGAATATATACTTAGAAGCTTAACTTGTAGGGTGCATGTCATAACTCTATCATACACACATGCGATGATTCTTTGTTCACCTGGTGCTCTGCTATCTATCCAGTCTTCCATACTTAGCCACATTTATGATCTTCTTCAATATGTGCTGACTCCAAAACTTTGTATGAATTTATTGCCATAATGACAACACTAAATAAAGTCATATACTTCAGTATATTCAACTTTCCAACAATCTCCCCCTTTGTCATTAATGGAAAGAAAGGAATATGGTGAAGTTACTAACTGTATCCTTATACAAAATTTTCTTATACATACTCTAGCTTATATCTCCACTTATATACTCTACTTTATAGCATTTAAAAGGCTCCATATTCTTCCTTATACAAACTATACTCCCCCTTTGACATTAATGACAAAGGTGCTCAAAAAATGTATACATGAGTACTTACAAAGTGAAGACATCCAGATATGTTATCTTGAGATTAGCAATCGCATTCTGCCAATTTTTTTTTGGTATGTCTATAGTCTAAAGATGGGCACACAAAGCATATGTTCAATTTTCCATCTTCTCCAGTTCTATACATAGACCTTGACCATATGTCATCATAGTGGCATTGATCTCCTTGAAGTTCTGATTCAAGACATCTAGTGAGGGCGCAAGAACATTTCTTAGCTGTGTTTGCCTTGCCCTTAGTTTGGACATTTCTTTTTCTATCTTTTCTATTTTGTCCACTTGTGCCTGGTAGACATTGTTACACATGTTTACATCTAAAGTGGGATCTTCTACTAATTTCCTCACTTGATCTATCATAGAATCTGCCTCCTAAATTTTCTTATAGAGATCTGCAGTTAGCTTTTCTTGTTTCATGCAGTCTGCTATGATTTTCCTTCCTTTGGCTGCAAATTCTTTCAGTGAAGCTTGATCAATCTTTAAAGAGTTGAGGTCAAGTGTAAAGTTTGCAATTAGCTCAGCCAATATTTTCTTAAGATACTCTTCTTCTGCTATCTTAGTTGCTGATTCTTCAAGGCAGAAGAAGTTTCCCTTGAAGCTTGTTAGGATGTTGCTGTCATCCTCCACTAAGTGCACTTTTTGTACCTTGTTCTCTGCTAGCAGTAGATTGTTCAAGATGTCTATTGACTCAACATATAGAGAATTTCTCATTACTTGTTTTTTCTTGGATTTCTCCATAGAAAGGACATTGATCTTGATCAGGTCTTCTTATCCCCAAGATTCCAAGCTTGTAATGTCAAGGGTCAGACTTGAAAAAAATGATGCTTAAGGCATGGGAGTGGTGGGTGTGTTGTACATCATTTCTTTTTTTTCTTTTCTAGCTCCTCTTCTCCTCATTTCTCCTTTTCATTTTCTTTCTCTTCTTCTTCTTCTTTTTCATCTTCTTCTTCTTGTCTTGTTAAGTACTTAATCAAAACATCTTCTTGTTGCATAGATGAATTGTCACCACATAGTGTTTCTACTTCTTGTGTACTCATAAAGGCTTCCTCAAAATTGTCTAAGTCTTTTTCAGTGGCCACCATTGATATCTCCACATTATCAATCATTATGGTGTTAACTTCTTGAGTTGTGGGCATAGGTGCAGACTTCATTTCAACAATAGGAATTGTCACTGAGGGTGCTAAGTCCCTTGGACCTATCATAGGTGCATTTGTGACCTCGGCTACTTTAGCTTGATCAATAGGTGCTTGTGTGATGGGTGTAGATGTAGGCTTCTTGCGCTGTTCAAGGAATACTTACTCAAAAGATTTTTCTATCTCCTTGGCTATTATCTCATAACCCTTGTTCATTATGTGCAATGTCCTCATCTTAGTTCTAAGGTATGGCTTCACCAAACCTAGTAGCAGTGTTTTATCATCAATTGAACATACTAGCAGATTGTCATCTAGTATTTTCTCTCTAATTCTGAAGTCTTCCTCTGTTGCTTGGCTTTTCAAGGAATCCAAAATTTCCCAAACTTTATCCAGAATCTCTAACTTCAGTTCTAGAACTGTCTTCTTGAACTTGATCCTATATTTGATCAGTATCTCATGGATATGAAATTTGTTAATTTCATGATATCTATCATAGAACTTAGATATCTACTCTAACCTCCCTTCCTCTACGAATCTAGTCCTTAATACTTGAAGACTTGGTAGGAATCCTACCTCAGGAGGTGGTTGTACATTTCTGCCTCTGCATCTTATGGCTCTCACTGAGGGCTAGTTTACAATAGTTTTCTTCTTCCCTTAGGCATCTTGGGAGATGCTTCAGTGGACTCCACATCAAATATATCTATGGGCGTAGGAATGATATTTTCTATTTTAATTTCTTCTTCCTTTTTGTCATCAATTTTCTAAATTTTTACCTTCTTCATCTTGGGATCATCTGTCTTCTCTGTCTTAGCTTCCACAAAGGATGCACTCTCAATCTGCATAGCTATTTTTGTTTCTCTAGCTTTATCTAGTCTTCTTGGGTCACACCATGGATCTTCAATATTTCAAATGTAATTATAGTGGATTTTCTCTTGGTTGTAGCACTATTTAGGACTAATCTACCTCCCTGGTCTTTTCCTCATAAGCTCCCCATCTAGGCTCATTAGGATCCTTGGGCACCGATAGTAAAACTTATGCATAAGATTCCAAGACTTTCTCCTCCACTTCATAGCCAATTGGATGAATCCACTTAGCTCTAGGCTCAACAGCCTCCATATAAGTAATGTCAGTTTCTATCATAAAATAGATGTTGTCCTTGTATTTTTCAACAATGCTTTTAGGTATCCTATACCTCATTTGCATCTTTAACCTAAAGGTTTTCAACTCTAACTCAATGTAGTCTCCTAGTGTGCTCTCAACTGATGCCTTAAGGAATATTTGAGGCATTGTAGGTAAAATTTTATCTAAGTATAATTTTGATACCTTCCCAACTATATGAAAGTACATATAGATTATCAAAGACCCAAACCTGAATATTTTTGTCTTACCATGCTTGATTGCCCTTATGTTATCCATCAACTATGTGCACAAGATTTCAAACAAGTTGAACTCTCCATTCTCCTTTACTATCCTAATGGCTGCAATAATAGTGGTGATGGACACACTATTGACCCTATTAGCATGCTAAAATCTATAACCAAGAATCATAGACATCAATTTGATGTCCTTCTCCTCAATTGGCTCAATTTTCATCCCTCACTTATCACTCTGGGATTTGCAGGCTTGTTCAACCAATTTTTTGACATCCTTTCCAACTGGAAGAGTGGTGCCTATCTTAGATAAACCTATCATCTCATGAATGAGGTCGGTTGTGATTCTGACTGGTACTTCACCTATCCAAAATAGGTCATCATGGATCCTGCTCCATAGGATCTTAATCTAGTCAGACTCATAGAATTCATGCACTGGAGCATACTCAATAATAGGGTGATATTCTAGGTGTACAAACTCATCTATGAATGTTTTATCAAGTTTCATCATTGTCTCAAGATGTGACCTGATTCTGTGTAAGCTAACTAGCTCCTTTTTGCAATATACATATGTGTGTATGTCTTCTACATGAATGATGCCCATTGGGGTTCTTGAAAAGAATCCTTCTAGGTCATCTAGGGTGGACTTAAATGGATGCCTCTTAAAAACATATCTCTTTCTTTTAGCAACATCAAATACAATTGGTGTAGACATGACTTACTTGATTAAATGCTTTCGAATGATTTTTGAGATGATGCGTTGAGCTAGGGCTTCATAACAAACTATTGTCCTTCTTTCTAGATTGATTCAACTGCAATGATTCTCAACTCAACTACTTAGTCTTTTGTGCTCTACAATTGCTCAACTTAGAATGCAATGTGAGAATAATGAATCTCTAATGGCAATAAAGAAAATTTTCTACCATTAATGCTTTCTTTGTAAGTACAAAATGCAACAGTAAATTTAATTCTATGTTTTTGCTAACAATTAGGTAGTGCACTCTTGTATACTGCATCACATAGTCTCTAAATAGTTGTAGTCCAAGCCGCATACTCTGATAGTGAGTATATGAGCTGTACATGGGTCTAGATCTAATCTAGCTCCCCCTATGACTATGAAGGTCTTTTAACCATAAATAGGAGGTGCGTCCATTGTGGATGCAACCTCAATTACTTCATCAACATTATCCTTCTTTTCTTCCTTCCAAATCAAGCTTGCATCTTTTGAAGCTTGCACAAACTTGACTTCTCTTGCTTCTTCTAATATTAAACATTCTGGCTTTTTAGGGCTTTCATGTCTTAGCATTCTAGTTCTGCAGACCCTAGAGATGTGTCCAACCTTGTTACATGAGTGAAAAATGATTGGAGGCTTGATGTTCCTTGGTGCATTCATGTGGGTTACCATACTATACTATTTGGCTATGTGACCAACATAATTACATAATTGACATGTAATGTTCTGAGAGTTTCTAACATTCAGTTGTGGATGACTTCTTTGATTCTGCTAATTCTAATTTCTTTGATTTGATCTGCAGTTCATAGCTCTATGACCAAATTTATTGCATGAATAAGAGTAAACTTTGAAAGGTCTTACCTCTTTACAATCTCTTGCTATGTGACCATGCTAATTAAAAGAATAAAAAGTTTTTTTTACTAGCTTGCACTCATTCTTAGATGGTTTAGCTTTAGCTTCAGTATGATTTTCTATCTTCTTAGCTTTTGTAGATTCTTTTGGTGTTTTCTTTCTTGCTCCCATGTCATTGATCTGATTTTGTGCTTCATTTAATCCAATACCATTGGTGTCTCCTTTAATATTTTGTGCATATAATTGTGATTCTATGAGATCCTTGCTTGTGTAAAATTTGTCAATATGATTCTTTACTTCAGTCAATTTACATTCCACTTACTTCTTGATGTTGTCTAACTCCAAGATCTTCATGTTTTCTTGCCTTAGTTCTTCATCCAACTTTTTATTTTCTTTGACCTTCTCATCATAGGCTTCTTGATTGTTAAGTAGCTTTTCAACCAATTCTTCAATCTGATCTTTCAAAGATGTGCTTTCCTCATTTATCTTTTAGACCATTTTTCCTAAGTCACTTGTGGAATAGTCTTTCAAGTCTTTTCTTAGTTTCTTGATGACTACTTGAGAACCACTAACCTTTTCTTTCTGTTCTTCAATTTATTTTTTAGATCTTTCAAGGTCTTCAAGAGCTTCTTCAAGATTCTTATTTAGATGTTTCACTTCTTTCAAACCCATGATCTCCTCAAGTGGTTAAACTTGTCTTCAAAGGACCAAAGCTCTGATACCAATTGTTAGGAATGCAAACACTAAGAGGGGGGGTGAATCAGTGTTCTATACTTAATCACTTTTTCTGATACTTTGAAACTTAACTTAATTACTTAGATACTGAAATGAACATCAATATAAATAAGATAAGAATTCATAACACATGGCACCAAATATGATTACAGAGAAACCCAAATAGGTAAAAACCCTGGTGGGAATTGACACCCACTAAGAACTGCACTAGTGTTTTTTGATCCTTGTTAGAAGATCTTGCAACCCTAATAGGAGTTGATCTTTCCAATGCTTTAGTATAGTGACCTAGTCAAGGGTCAGAGCCTATTAGGAGTCTTTTAGAATTAACCTTTTTAGGGGTGGGGACAAACTGTCCTAGAGCTCATTGCTTAAGTGGTGAAGGCTACAACCTTCTAGATATCAGATACACACTATATCTACAAGGTGAACTGGTGGAATGACACTGCTTATCTGATGAGTTCCTTTGGTACGCTAATGCTTTAGCCTCTTGTAAAGATCTAATACATTCTACATTATCTTTGCATACTTCTTATCTTCTTATTAAAACTCTCTTTTTCATGCCATGCTGAATTACAAAGGCACATGTCTTATTTATATGTGCATACAAAATTATTTACTAGGTCAGCCCTTTAACCTATTACATACTATGCTTCCAATTGAATTGGATCAAGCGTGTTTACATATATTCATACTAACATGTATATGACCTAAATAAAATAGGCACATAACCTTTACGAAACAAAATTATAAGTGCTAATCAAAATACAAATAGTTGGCTACCTGCTTTGTCCTATTCTACCATTTACTATCAGTGCCACTTCATCAAACTGTAACTTCCTCATACTAAATTATATCATCATGCACTCTTAGACTTAGCATGAATATATAGTTATAAGCTTAACTTGTAGGGCACATGTCATAACTCATTCATACACATGTGTGCTAATGCTTTGTTAACTTGGTGCTCTACTATCTATCCAGTCTTCCATACTTAGCCATATTTCTGATCTTCTTCAATATGTGCGGACTCCAAAACTTCATATGACTTTGCTGCCATAATGACAACACTAAATATAGTCATATACTTCAATATTGTCAACTTTCCAATAGATCTATGTGCTAGACTCCACATCCATCATCATTTTTCCAACCCATACTTCTCTCAAGAAAATGGCCAAGCTGAGGCAACCAATAAGACCATCCTAAAAATCCTCAAGAAGGTTTTCAATGACTCTGGTCATGATTGGAACCTCCTGTATCATCTTAAAATGGAAGCACTTCCATGTTCATAGCATTTATCTCTCTGAGTGAGTGATCTAGGTCATGTCAAGCACCTTGAATCAGCTCTTTGCTTGGATCAGACTTGTTCTCCTCATACTACTTCTTTCCATCTCTGTTTTCAGTATATTTCTACATTTCCTGACATTATGGACTGAGGTCCTGAGGTTTTGGACCTCAAGGTCAAAGTTGACCTTGAGGGTTAAATTCAACCTCAACTCTGACCTAGGTCAGGGTCAACCTTGACTCTAACCTAGGGTAGAGTTGAGCTCATCCTTGACCCACAATTCAGATTTCAAATTCCCATGATTTTCGGGTCTCGAGTTTCAGAGATATTTGTTTTCCTGCCACTGGGTCGACCATTTTGGGTTTTAGAATGGTAAATCCTTAAATTTCATTTAATGTGGGTCCATTTCTAGGGGTTCAGGTTAATTGGGATTTAATTCTCCAATGTCAGCCTTCTCTAGAGGTTTGTGCCCTAGTTCACTATATAAGGAGGCCTTCCTCTCTCATTTTCTCCATCAAATTTTGTGAGATCATCCATTTTCACCAAGAAATTTTGTGATCAAGAGCTCTCAAAGAGATATTCACAAGCCATCAAGTTTCCTCTCAAGAAAAAGTGTTCAAGAATTCATCCATTGAAGATCAATGATTCAACCTTTCAAGCCATTGAAGGGATTTGGTTCAAGCATGAAAGATTCATCATTCAAACCCTAGATCTAGCCATCATGGTGGTTTGATCTTCCTTCAAGATCCTTCAAGATCCTTCAATTCATCTTCAACATCCATTCATTCTTCTATCAATGTGGATTCCAAGCATACAAGCATAAAGGTTTTCTATTTACTTTCATGATTATACACTTGCCATTATTGTGTTCAAGCTTTCATATCAATATATTTGTTTACATTCAAAATATAATTGCATATCTATCAAATTGAATAGCTTCATTGTTAGATCTATTTCTACTACTTACTAGCATTCTCCATTTCAATTTCAATATTAAGGTTGATTCCAAACTAGGGTTTGACCAAGGCAAACCCCTCAAACAAACAACAAAAACCACCTTTTTCTTGCAGGTATAGGTGTGGAACTTCGAATCTAAGATCAAATTTGGATACCCTTTTTGGTGAACTTTTGAGATCTGTGAACAAAGTCAAAGTTGACCTTCAGAATAAAAATGTAGCCTTTGACCTTTTATGATGGTCAAAAACTACCTTCTATTAGAAAGATAAAAGATTTTTGGTTTTTCTTCATCTTGACATTTCCAGTCAGAAACAGGTTACAGAATCACCCAAAAGTACACATAGACATCAGAAATCAACATTTTCCAAATTTGTCCTATTTTGAGGTTAGTATTTTCCTTTCAATTATTTCAGATTTCAAGCATAATTCCTTTATAGGGAAATATAAGGTTTTCTTCCTCTTTCACATTCTCCATAGATTGATTCAATTTGTGCATTAACCTTTTAGTTGATCAATTTGGATCTCTCCCTTGTGAATTTGGATTTAGAAGTGGATCTCATATTTCCCCCTTACATTACATTCAATAGAGGTGATTCCATTTCACATCTATTCATTTTGGTGAACCTGACATACTTACCCCTTTTTCTTTTGAGGAATTAGATGCCCTATTGTGTTAGATTCTAGATCCTTTCTTGCATTTAGATTAGATATATTTTATGCTCTTGCATTTTAAATTATAAAATACCAAAAAATCTATATATTCAATAAAATCCAAAAACATTTCTTGCATTTCATTTTACTATGGAGATTGTTAAGATGCATTGGTGTGTGGTCATGTTCTTTATTACTCTTCTTTTAGCATCTCTTTATAATACCTATGATATTTATGGGAGTATCATACACTTCATTATGTTGATGACCCTTCACTTTTCTCTTGCCTATACTTTTGTGAAATTGACCGACACTAGTCTGTCTACATTCAAAACTTTTATTAGAGATTTATGTGGTAGCCTTATTAATATTTTGGATTATGTGAAGAATTTGGTAGATGATACACCATCTCCTAATCTTCCTAATCCTAATCCTATCAATCCTAATCCTAATCCTAATTTTAATCCTATCAATCCTAATCTTCCTAATCCTAAACTAGTACCTAATTATCCATCTATTCATCCTCGCTCTTCCCATACTTATGATGGGATTCAAGCTATAGTTCAAGATGCGGATGTGCAAGATTTCTTTGATTTACCTTATGTTAGGAATGGGAACACTGAGGGGGGGTGAATTAGTGTTCACTGTATTTTAACTTTTCCCTTTAATCTTTATGTTGAACTTAAATGCTTAAGTACTGAATTAAAAATTCACATAAACATGAAACATGAAATCAACACATGACACCAATATGGTTACGAGAAAACCCAAATAGGTAAAAACCCCGGTGGGAATTGACACCCACTAATATTCTGCACTAGTGTTTTGTGATCCTTGTTAGAAGATCCTTTACCCTGTTAGGAGTAGCTTTACAATGCTTTAAGTATAGTAGACCTTGTTAAGGGTTAGACCCTGTTAGGAGTCTTTTACAATAATCCTTGTTAGGGGAGTGAACTCACTATCCTAGAGCTCACTGCTCAAATGGTGAAGGCTACAACCTTATGATCTCAAATACACACTATAAATGCCAGGTGAACTGTCACTATGACACTACTTGTCAAATCAATTCCTTTGATGCACTGATGGTTTGACCTCTTGAAAAGATCTAATACATCTTCTTGACTATTTGCATACTTTTTCTCTACTTATCACAACTCTATATCAACTTTCATACCGAATACAATGGGTGCATCTTATATTTATACACTCATACAAAATAAATAATTAGGTCGGCCCTATAACTAATTAAAAATAATGGTTCCAAATGACTTGGCTTAAGCATGCTTACAATTAAATATATAAACATATCAGAAACCTAAATACAATGGGTGCATAGCCTTTACAACATTACATTATGACCACAAACCAAAATACTAACTTTCAGCTGCTCGCTCTGTTCTTCACTGGCACACATTGGCTAACTGTAACTTTCTCATCCTTGCATATCTACTTATGCACTCATAGACTAAGCATAAGTATAGTCTAAAAAACTTAACTTCTAGAGTGCATACCATAATTCATTCATACACATGTGCGCTGATGCTCTGAGCTACAAGAACTCTGTACACTGTCCAGTCTTCAATACTTAACCGAATTTTGATCTTTACATTAAGTGCGTTGACTCCAAAATGGTATATGACTTTATTGCCATAATGACAACACTATATCGAGTCATATACATCAGTATAGAAAACTTGCCAACAATCTCCCCCTTTTTCATTGATGGCATCAAAGGAATATGGCTAAGTTGCTAATTGATCCTTAACACAAAACTTTTTGTCTTCTATACATTTCTTATACATAATCCTATATCTCCCTATACATATTATACTCCATATTCTATACACAACTCCCCCTTTGACATTAATGACAAAGGTTTACCAAAAAAAAACTATATCTACACATACTTAATTAGGGAAAACATTTGAATATGCTATCTTAAGGTTCTGAATCTCCTTCTTCCAAAAGGTTATCAAAGAGTTAACTATCTGGAGATGGGCGCATACTGGAGCTTTTCCATCTTCTTCAAATCTATGCTTGGACCTTGATCATAGGTTATCATGGTGGCATCAATATCCTTTATGTTCTAATTGAGGATGTCTAGTGAGGGTGCAAGAGCATTCCTCAACTGTGAGATAATTGTACTCACATCATCAACCGAGTGTATCTTAGACACTTTCTTGTTTGTAGACAACAAGCTGTTTAGTATGTTGACAAATTCCACAAGGAGAGGATTTCTCATTACTTGTTTATCCTTTTCCTTCTCCATAGCTAGGATGCTAAACTTAATCAGGTCTTCTCTCCATGAATCCAAACTAGATGTGTCAGGTGTCAAACTTGACAACAATGCTAAGGAGGGAGTGATGGGAGTGCTATCCATCACTTCTAGTTTTATCTTGGCTAGTTCAATATAAGTTTCATCTTTCTCTTGTTATTTTTCTTCCATCTTATCTTCTTCTTCCTTATCTATTACATTTTTAATCAATACCTCTTCTTGCTGATTGGGAGGTGTGTTGCTACATAAAATTTTAGCTTCTTGTTTGCTCACAAAAGCTTCCTCAAACTTGTCCAATTCTATCTCAGTGGCCGCCATGGCTATCTCAACATTATCAATGATAATGGTGCTATCTTTGAGTGATTCTGACATGGGGGCAGACTTATCAAACTCTATTTGTACTTCCACTTTAGGCGTTGAATCCTAAGGACCTTTAGGTTGTACCTTGATGGTCTCTAACCCTTTGGTAACCATTGTGGGTACATTAGCTATGGGTGTAGTAGGTGGATACATGTTTCTATCCATAAATATCTTCTCAAAGGCATTCTCTATTTCCTTTGCAATTAACTCATAATTCTTATCCATTATATTCAGAGTTCTTGTCTTTGTTCTAAGGTGAGGCTTCACTAGATCTAACAACAATTTCTTCTCTTCTAGCTCACATAAAGGAAGGTTATCATCAAGAATCTTTTCTCTTATCCATTGATCTTTGTCAATGGCCTGTCTCTTTTGGAATTCAATGATATTCCGTACTTTGTCAGGAATCATTGTTTTAAGTTCCGAGACTATTTTCTTGAACTTTAGCATGTGCTTGACCAACATACCATGAATCTCATATTTGTCTATTTCATTATACTTTTCATAAAATATCCCTACTTGGTTAATTCTTCCCTCATCAACTATTCTAGCACTTAGCACTCTGAGACTGGGTTTGAAGCTTACTTCAAGAAGTGCTTGGGTGTTCCTTCTATTTCTTATGACTCTTGAGGATGGATGACTGGTGCCAACCTCTTTCTTCCTCTTTGGCATTGCCTTATACTTAGGAGGAGTAGTAACGTCAATGGTTTCCTTGGGCATAGAAGAAGTGTCATCTTCTTTACCCTTCTGACTATCATCTTTTTCAATTTTAATCTTCTTCATCTTAGGATCATGTGATTTTGTCTTAGCTACATCTACACTCTTAAGTTCCAAAGCAATATTTTCATTCCTTGCTTTGTCAAGGTCAGCTTGAGACACACCATGAATTCTCAAGATTTTTGAAGTGACTTTAGCAACCTTTCCTTTTGTTGTTGCACTATTTAGCTTTGCATCTACTTCTCTTATCTTCTCCTCATATGTTCCCCATGTAGGTTCATTAGGATCTTTGGGGGCTGATAGTAGTACCTACGCATATGCTTCAAGGACCCATTCCTCTACCTCATACCCAAGTGGATGAATCCACTTAGTTCTTGGCTCAACAACTTCCATCCAAGTTGTATCAGCTTCAACCATAAAACAAATTATATCCTTGTACTTTTCCACAATGCTCTCTGGAATCCTATATCTCATTTGCATCTTAGCCCTAAAGGTCTTATATTCCAATGTGATGTAATCTATTAATGTGCTCTCTATGGATGCCTTGGTAGATATTTGTGGCATGGTTGGAATGGACTTATCCAAATACAAATATGAAACTCTTCCAACTATATGAAGATACATGTAAATGATTAATGACCCAAACCTGAATATCTTTGTCTTGTCATGCTTGATAGCCTTGATGTTATCAATCAACTATGCATGCAAGATCTCACACAAATTGAACTCTCCATCTTCCTTCACAAGTTTGACAACTGCTAGAATAGTGCCCATAGACACACTATTCACCCTGCTGGTGTGATGAAACCTATATCCCAGTATCATATGCCATAGCATACTCATCAATAGGGTGATCATTCCATTTAGCATATTCATCCATGAATGTTTTGTCTAGTTTCAACATGGTATTTATGTGCCCCCTTAAACTATCTAACCCAATTGGTTATTTCTTGTAGTAGATATATGCCCTAATGTCTTCAACATGTAGGACACCCATAGGTGTGTGGGAGAAATCTCCCTCTAAATCATCTAGGGTTGACTTAAATGGATGTTTCTTGAATACATATCTCTTCTTCTTAGTGATATCATAAACAATGGGAGTGACCATTGTTGGAAAGTTGTCTATATAGGGTAAAAGATCTTCTAACAAGGATCACAAAACACTAGTGTATAATATTAGTGGGTATAAAGACCCATTGGGGTTTTTACCTATTTGGGTTTCCCTGTAACCATATTGGTGTCATGTGTTGATTTCATGTTTCATGTTTATGTGAATGTTTAATTCAGTACTTAAGCATTTATAATTTAGTATTCAGATTAAAGTGAAAAGTTAAATTTTAGTGAACACTGATTCACCCCCCCCCTCTCAGTGTTCCCATTCCTAACAATTGGTATCAGAGCTTTGGTCCTCAGCAAAGAAGTTTAACCACTTGAGGAGATCATGGACAAAGAAGATTTGAAGAAGAATCTTGAAGACCTGGACAACTTAGAAAGAGAAACTTAAAAATTAAAAGAAAAAGTTACTGATGCTCAATTAGTTATCAAGAGACTAAGAAAAGATTTGAAGGGATGCTCTAACAGTGATCTTGAAGAAAAAGTTAGGAAGTTGAATGAAGAAAATGCATCCTTAGTGAGTCAGCTTGATGACAAACTAATGAACAATCAAGATGTCTACAATGAACAAGTAAAGGAGAACCTTCAACTCAATGAAGAGTTAGGGGAAGCAAAATTTGAAATCTGGATCTAAAGAATTGCAAAGAAAGATTGGAGTCTAAATTGAAAGATGCAAAGAACCACATTGACAAATTACACACTAGTTCTGATTTGATAGAATCTTAGTTGTATGCAAGAAGAGTTAAAGGAGACACTAGCTGTATTGGATATAATGAGGCACAAAATTAGATTGATAAGATGTGAGCAAGATGTTGGGCCATTTTTCTGTCATAGCAAAAATCCTTGAAAATGGCCTCTTTTCCTTGCAAATTTTGTTAAGTGTCCCGCTATGCTTGCAATCTCAGTCTTGACTTGCGATGAGAATCCTTAGTGTTTCATGGTGTGCACTCCTGCCCTATATTATTCCATGTTGTCACCTTGCTTTAGTCCAGATCACATCTCCTAATTCGCAAAGCCCAGGGAATTTTTTCAAGTTTTAAGGTCTGTGGGAAACAATTTTAAAATCTGCCACAGTGTCGAAAACCCACAGTGTTTTCAAAAACCCATGATGTTTTTAGCTTCCCTGCTGCCTTTCGATCTATCGTTAATCCTATATGTTTTCGATCTTTTTCTGAAAACCCTTGTTGTTTTTGACCTTTTCTTTCCAGCTTTTGTGCACTTGTCTTTTGGTGCCAAAAACTTTGTGTGTTTTTGACCTTGGTCTTAACTACGTAGGTGCGATTCGATGGTGGGTCCCAGTTCTTCCCATTGCCTAGTGTGGTTAAAGATCAGACAGAATCGGTGGTTGTCACTTGTTTGCATGGTGAAGATGTGTGGTGTTTAACCTATACGACTTTGTGATAGTTGTCAGATTTTCCTGTGTGAGCATGTCATGGGTCCAGGTGGTCTGTGTGTCAGATAGTGCTGAGGTGCTCATTTCTGATTAGTCCATGTGGTGACGAGTTGGATTTCATGTCAGCGAGGCCTGGTGTCAGATTTTTAAGATCTACGTTCTCTGTGTGATCACATGGAATATTCTAACCCCATGCGATCATGCACCCACCATCCGATTGGATGCCGATGGATTTGTCTTGTGGGCCCAGTGTTAGAAGGGAGGTGGTGGCGCGTGTTCTTATTGGTTGTCACATGATCACATGTCAAGAATTTCTAACATGCAACCATGTGACAAGTCTTCTTCCTTGCGTATGGGGCCCATCAACAAAGTGGTGGTGGTGGGGCATCTTCCGGTTGCTGAGGTGGCAGTGTTCTATTGGATGCAGTGAATGGTGGTGTGACATGTGGCATTAGGTGGGCCTAGGTCTGAGGTGTGGTGGTTGTTGGAAGGGCCGAGATGTGGTAAGTAGTGGTTAGTCATATGTTCACATAGCCTTTTT
Organism: Chamaecyparis obtusa; assembly: GCA_027943335.1. Lineage (NCBI taxonomy): Eukaryota > Viridiplantae > Streptophyta > Pinopsida > Cupressales > Cupressaceae > Chamaecyparis > Chamaecyparis obtusa. The sequence continues at coordinate 622,889 of BSBK01002104.1, forward strand.
CAAGGCTATGTGTTCATGTGACTAACATTTTGTGCTAGTTGCGGCGACGGTTATGCTGGCGGTCACAGTTTGCAGGTTGTCGTATGTTCGCATAGCCCAGCTCTAGGCTATGTGGTCATGCGACTAACTACTAGACATCACAGTTCAAAGTTCTGAGCTGGGCCCACAATGATAGTCTTACTGACATGCCTTCTACTCATTGCTTGGTTGCATTGGTGATGTGGTTTTTCTCAGCAGGGCCCATGTCTTCAAGTGCTCGAGCATGTTTGACATTCAGTGGTGACGTGCTAGCCAGTAAGGTGATGGTTTGTGGGTTATCACATGTTTGTATAGCCCGTCTCCTGGGCATGCGATCATGTGACAACTATTGTCATGGTGGCGGTTGCGGCAAGATAAAGGGGTGCGGGTGGTTGCATGTTCGCATAGTTCATCTCCGTGCTATGCGATCATGCGACCAGGCATAAGATGAAACCCATTTTCCTGTGGCAATCAAGTTGTGACTACATGATTGCACAACTAAGGGAAAACGGTTAAGGAACATGAAGCCCGTGAAATGCATGATAATCATTGAGATTTATGTTTGAATTTTTGAGAGTTTACAGTGACAGAGGGTACCATTTTTATGGAATTCAATATAGAAAAGACCTTGTTTGGTGAGAAGCGATTGGTTTGCCATTTGCAGTGTGGTCCAAGGTGCTTGGCGGTTGATTGTAGAGGGATTTGTACTATGAGGAATGATTAAAATCTTGGCTCGAGAAGTGTTTGCAGCTAGTTGATTAGATTGTTTGAGCTTGCATGCTGTGGCTTGACCCCTGTCATGTCTGTGTTAATTCATCGGTGGGGTTAGGTGATTTAGAAATTTGAGTTGGAAGTGATCATTGTGCTTGCATTGTAGCCCTGGTATAAAGGGATTTTTGTGATCATTTTGGGTCATTGGGAGTTAGATTTTCAAAATTTTCTAGTTGTGAATCTTCTACCCAGTCTGAATTGTAATGATCTATTTAGGTGTATTTTGACAATAGAAAGAAAATTGCAGGTCTAAGCTATACTTTGCAAGAATGGCTCCTTTGGATTGACTGTACACACTTGAGGATTCTTCATACTTAATGCAGGCACTTGATTCTTATCTCTCCTTTGTGTCAACATAGATAAATTTTGAACTTTCTAGTTCATTGCATAACCTTTTTATGTATATGCCTTCATTCTTGAGTTCTAATCTAGGATTAGATGAAATGATGCTCTAGATGAGACATAGATTTATCTTCTGTCTATTTAAGGATACTCTATAAGTAGTAAAGGAGATTGTAAATGTGTTTATGGCTTTGAATCTCAGATATATTCTGGTGTGTGTGTGTAGTCTATCTAAGAAACCTTGCCCAATGGTTGAGGCACTGGCCTAGATAAGTATTTCCTTGCTGACATATCCTGATTGTGGTTGTTATGATTCAAACACATGAAATTAAGAACCATTCCTTAAGTTTGTAGTATTTGGTTGTGTAAGGTTCGACCTGTGTGTGTGAAAATTGTACCTGATCTGTAGACACAACACTTCAGTAAAATATTAGAGGTTAGCAAAAATCAAAATTGTGCAAAATTGAAATCTAATTTAACCAAGTGATTTACTGCCTTCTAGTAGGTGTGAGGTTGATGTTCTCAAATTTTTATCGAGATCAGTGACCTAGATGACACCTAAATGAAGGATTTGAATGCAATTGATCTAGATATGAATTGAATGCAATTAAGCTATTTTTTTGGTATTGCTATGCAATAAGAATGATAAAAACTGATATGAATCTATGCTAATATAGAAATTGATATGCTAAAATGATCTAACAATGATATGAAAAATAATCTAAATGAATGTGTAAAAAACAAATTGATCTCACAATAGCCTTGATTTGCAATAAGCTTTGATTCTCCCAATTCCAATTCTCCAACGTGATTGTGCAAAAATATGAGATGCTTTGAGATGAGCTGAGGCTTTAATTTTATAGAAATCCAAGGCTTTGGAGGTGCATGGAAGAAAGCCATAAATCACTCAGATTAACTCAGCTTGATTTTTGAGTTATTTTTAAATAAAGATAATTTAATTCACAAAAATATGCAAATCATGCAAAAACAACTTTTTAACTCAAATTAGAAGTTTAGATCAACTTTTAAACTCAAAAATGATGTTGAGTTCCAAAAAGTCAATAACTTGCATTGATTTTCTAATTTGGAGTTTAACTGTTTCTTTTGAATGTGCATAATAATTATGAATTAATTAAATAAAGAAAGTGATTTATGCTCAACTTAACTGATTTTTGAAAATAAATAATTGATTTATGGGTTAATCAATTATTTAATCAAACTTTTATTAAAAACTATATTATTAAATAATGACAACTTGCTTTAATTAATTAAATAAAAATTTAATCAATTATTCATAGGATATTGGATTTATTGTCAAAATTAAATAATACAATTAATAATGGATAGAATTAAATTTAATTACATAATTAAGTGGCAAGATATTAAATCTAATTAATTAAATATGAAAACATTCAATTAATCAAACTTAGGATAAATGTGATTTATTGCCAAATAATCATTAAATTAAAGATAATTAAGATAATTAGGAATATTGCTAGGAATATTCCCCGATGTAGAATTTAAGATAATCAATTAGGATTCGATGATGTTTAGATGTGCCTTAGATTAAGACTTCGATGTTGATTTCATTCGATTTGTTGATGTAGGAGGTTAATGAACTTATAGCCCATTTTTGGGGTATTACATTTTGCCCCTCTTTGAATTACTATGTGAAGCGCAGTGGTTCAAAGCCAGTCTGTGTTTGATAGAGATATGAAACTGATGTTTGAAATTGATAATTGATATGAGATAGAAGCCGATTGATATTGATTTGATATGGAGATAATAGGTCCTGAATGACCAAAGATAATGTTCACTATAACAACAAATGAACCTATGATTGCGAAAAAGTGTCAAAATGTCTGATTCCAAACCTTAGGATTGCAAAGAAGTGAGTGACCAGTTCTAGACTCAATTGTCTTAGCAGAACTAGCAAGTATCACATCTGAATCCTTCAGTTGCCGAAGAACCAAGGAAAGAACACTATGATCTGATGGTTGCAAAAACTGATACAGTTTACAAGATTAGGAGAATACCAGATTGATATGGATCTTGATGAATCTGATATGCCCCAAGTGATGATAGATTTTCCCTAAACGATGAGGTCTTTTGATGAATCAGTAACTAGATGTGATTGTTTGTCTTGATCACTGATGAAAGATATTGATAGAAATTGATTTATAGACTTTGAATGATATGCAATACCATGCCCCCTTCGAGATTAAAATTGAAATCTGACAAGAGAAGTCAGCGTTGAGAGTTTAGAAGCATGTTAATTGATTGGAAAAGTGGTTATACATGTTCAAGAATGCATTATGCATCATTGGAAGGTCCCAAAAGACCAGGTTTGACTAGGTTAAACCATGAGTTGACCATAGTTGACCAATTTGAAATTTTGATAGTTTGATGTAAGATAATCAATTAAGTTGAATGCTAGATTTTTGTGATGATCGAAGGTCAAATATGCAAGTAGTTAATAATATGAATGATCTCAGATTTGAATTTTGATCCCAAAAAAGGATTCTACTTGCTATTTCATTGGAGGAACCTTCATGTGAGATTCAGCTCTTGTTAGACTTGAAGATGTGAGTGGAGAATTGTTTAAGCATTGAAGTTCATTTAGCCATTGTGAGATCATGCAACATGCAAAATGCAAAGAGACATGCAAAATGAAATGCAACCTAAGACCTAGGACCTAGTCATTGATCATGTGTCGATTTGTTATCATCATTGAACTTTTAGGTAACTGAATAAATCAATACAATGCCCACTAGCTATGAAACCATAGACATATGCATATCAATTTGTATGCGTAGGAATCAATACAACACCCACTGATTATGAAACCATGGGCATATGAATATTGGTTTTATTTTCGAAATGTCAGATTAGATATAAGTACCAAGGCACAAATGCCAAGATGACCTGAATATCATGTCCATTTTGATATAGAAATTTGTAGAAGCATCAAAACATGAACGTCATGATGACTTGAATACACCTTGCATTACAAACACATCAAACAGTCAAGAGATCATTCTAAATCCAGTGCGAATTACCTATAGTGACCCTTTATCGTTCACATCCTTAGGTAAGATTGGATTTCATAGTAGGAGAAAGAACTCACTCAAAAAGACAATAGTTAGATCAAACTTCCTTGAATTTTCTAGGTATCAATGGTTGAGGTACGCATGGCCATCCAATTCGAGATAGAGGCTCTTACAGTCAGACACCATTTCAATCCAAAATTTCCAAAGTTGTTAGATTTTCACATACAAGAAGAAAAAAAGAAAAGATTATGCCCCCAGTCATCACTCTCTAAATCCTATAAAGGACATCATCAAAGAGCTCAAAGGGACACAATATGCAAAAATATCAATGCGAATCAGTAAGCATACAAGGAGATAAAAGCATGAAAAGCACAGATTGTTTTCAGTTTGATGTTTGATTGCGTTGTAGATGCAAAATCCTTTCTGGAGATGAGACAGACTTGATTGACTCAAATAAAGTTTGAAAGGACTCTTGACTGGATATGACACATCTAAGATACACCAGAGACCATAGGATATGACATTGATTGCCCACAAGTTTGAACATTGATAGGATATAGACGCTGGAGCTGATCGGTGTACATACCGACTTATTGAAAACTGAAAATGCAAAAACAAACCAGGAGATATGTACAAACTAAAGCAAAACTGAAAGCTAGGAAAGACCAAGATTGCGCTGATAGATGGAGCATTTTGAAACAAGTGGCACCTGTTTGCCAGGTTTTCACCATCTTGGCAGAGATTCTATTTTTGCTACCAAGGCACCTGTTTCTAGGTTTTCACCAAGGCACTTTTTTTTTTTCTCATTTTTTTTGTATTTTTTATTTTTTCAATTTTTTTTTGTACTTTTGATATTTTTTTAATTTTTTTTTGTGAATCATCAAGGCGCCTATTGTGAGGTTTTCACCAAGATGTTCATTTTTTCAGGACTTTTTCTAATTTTTATAATTTTTTCAGGACATTTTACCATAGACTGAATGCCTTAGGCATAGAATTTCTTCAGATGGAGAACATTGATTGGTTCTCAGAGCTATTCTCCTTCAGTCATTAAGAGTTGATAGGCACCAAAGCCAAAAGTAGCAGTGATGACAAAGGGACCCAACCAGTTGGGTTCAAACTTCCCCTTGCATTCTTGATGGGATTGATTTTTAGGATTTTCTCTCAAGACTAGATCGCCAACCTGAAATTCTCTATGTCTAACTTTCTTGTTGTAGCCTCTAGACATTCTCTTCTGATATACTCTGAGATGATCATATGTTGCTTGTCTGCGCTCATCTAGCAGTTCCAGTTCTTGTAACCTAGACACTCTATAGTCATCATCAGTTACTAGACCATGCATTCTAATTCTGAGTGATGGGATTTCAACCTCAATAGGCAGTACCGCTTCAGACCCATAAACTAAAGTGAAAGGTGTAGCCCCAGTAGGTGTTCTGATACTTGTTCTGTAGGCCCATAGAGTTGGATTAATCATGAGATGCCAGTCTCTGCCAGTTTTGTTTACTATTCTATGCAAGATCTTTAATAGATTTTTGTTAGAAGCCTCTACTTGGCCATTCCCTTGTGGATAGTAGATAGAAGACCAATGTTGGGTGATCTTGAATTTGGCACATAGATCATCTAGGTCTTTATTCCTAAATTTCCCACCGTTATCTATGATTATGAAATGAGGTATCCCATATCTGCATATGATATAGTTCAATATCAACATAGATATCTGTTTCCCTGTTGCTTGTGTCAAAGGGACCACCTCTACCCATTTTGTAAAATAATCTATGGCTATGATTATATGGGTATGTCCGTTAGAAGAATGAGGATGAATCATCTTGATAAGATCAAATGCCCATTGATGGAAAGGCCATTGTGTTGTAAAGGGGATTAAATCCCTCCCTGGAGCATGAATTAAGTTTCCATGCACTTGGCACTTTTGACAATTCTTAGCAAATTTGATAGCCTCTTTCTCCATTTCAGGCCAATAGTACCCAGCCCTAATAAGTTTTTGAGCTAGTGTTAAACCGTTCGAGTGTGACCCACAAATACCATCATGGACTTCCTCTAATGCACGTTGAGACTCTTCCCATTCTAAAAATCTAAGTAGCGTACCATCTAGACCTCATTTGTATAGATCATTACCAATGATGACATATCGGGAGGCATTACGGAAAAGGTATCTCTTTTCATGATGGTTGAAGGTATCGGGGATGATTTGGTCTTGGAGATAGGAAAATAGGTTTTTATATCAGGATGAATCATGACCTACAATAGTTCAGATCATGCGGGTTTCAGGGGAGTCATATGCAAGATAAGATAGTGCTTCCACCAAAAACTCGTAGCGTAGCTCATGTTCAGGCTGCTGTAATAAAGTAGATAGTGTTGCCATTGCATCAGCAACCTTGTTCTCCATTTTAGGAATTTTCTCAAATGTGATAGATATGAAATATTTCTTAAGATCATCTACCATTCTCTTGTAAGGAATGACCTTTTCATCTTTAGTATGGTACACATCATTGACTTGATGAATAATAAGTTGAGAGTCTCCATGAATGTGTAGCTCTGTTACTCTCCATTCAATTGCTAGTTTCATACCATTCAAAAGGGCTTCATATTCCGCAATATTGTTTGTGCAAGGGAGCTTTAGTCTAAATTCTTTTGGGATGGAGTATCCTTGAGGAGTTATGAACAATATGCCTACTCTAGATCCATTCTATGTATAGGATCCATCAGAGAACAATTGCCATTCTCTAGAAGATAGGTGCATAATAAAGGAGTCTGGAAATTCCATTTGCATTGGTGTGTCATCAAACATGGGTGCATCTGCTAGTTGATCAGCAATAAATTGACCTTTTATAGCTTTTCTTTCAACATATTCAATGTCAAATTTGCTTAGAAGCATGACCCATTTAGCCAGTCTACCTGTGAGGGCAGCCTTGCTAAGTAGGTATTTTAGTGGATCAATTTTTGCTACTAGATGCGTGGTATGAGCTAACATATAGTGTCTCAGTTTCTGTGATGCAAAGATCATAGCAAGACAAGCCTTCTCAATCATAGAATAGTTCTTTTCATACGCCACCAATGTTTTGCTTATATAATAAATGGCTCTTTCCTTTTTATCTTCATCATGTTGCGCTAGCAATGCCCCCAATGAGGAGACATATAAGATCAATAGCTTCCCATGAATAGGAGGCATCAAGATAGGTGGATTTGATAGATACTTCTTGATATGGTTAAAGTTTTTCTCACATTCTTCATTCCAGGAAAAGGTCACACCTTTATGTAATGTTTTTTTAAAAGGCTATGATATGTCCGCTAGCTGTGATATGAATCTTCTGATAGATTGAACTCTTCCTTGCAACGTCCTCATTTGACTGATATTCATGGGAGGTTGCATCTCTATTATAGCCTTGACTTTAGCTAGATCAACCTCAATGCCCTTCTTTGAAACTATGTATCCTAAGAGCTTTCCATAATTGACACCAAAAGCACACTTCGTAGGATTTAGTTAGAGACTAAACTTTTCCATTCTGTCTAGGATCATGCTCAAGTCCTTTAGATGTTTAGTTTTGATCATAGATTTTGCTAAAGTATCATCAACATAATCTTCCATAGTTCGATGCATCATGTCGTGGAAAATAGATGTCATTGCTCTTTGATATGTAGCTCCAGCATTTTTAAGCCCAAATGGCATGACATTCCAACAGAAGGTGCCCCATGCACATGTGAAAGCAATTTTCTCTTGGTCCTCTGGAGCAATTTTTATTTGGTTATATCTAGAGAAACCATCCATTAAGGAATACATCTCGAAACCCGTAGTCATGTCCACTATCATAACAATGTTAGGTAGTGGAAAATCATCCTTAGGGCATGCTCTATTCACATCTTGAAAGTCTGTGCACACTCTAATTGAGCCATCTGGTTTAGAAATAGGTACAATATTAGAGATCCACTCTACATAGTCAATAAATCGGATGAATCTTGCATTTAGGAGCTTCTCTAATTCAGCTTTTACCAATAGTGCAACATGAGGATGCATCTTTCTCAATTTTTTCTTGACAGGTTTGACATTTGGAGCAATAGATAAATGATGCATTATAAGATTGGGATCGAATCCTGGCATATCTGAATATTTCCATGCAAAGTTGATCTTTTTCTCTATTAGGAATGTTGTAAATTTTTTCTTCTCTTCTTCTGATAGTGATTGTGCTACATGCACCAATTATGGTTCCTCTGTTGTACCCAAATTGATGGATTGAGTGGGCTCAATTAGAACTGGAGATCTTTCCTGTAAATGACTTAGAAGGACATCAAATATCTCATCCTTAGGCACCTCAGAGAGGTTTTCACCTTTGGATACATCTTTTATTTTTACTTTTGTAGGTTCTGAGACTGCCACAAAGTGGTTTTCACCCTCAGAACTCTTTTTCTTTTTCTTTTTATTCTTGTTTTTCTGACTAAGATATTTGATGTCTGAATCGGTCATGCTAATGCTCAGTTCACTCATGGAAGTACTCATAGGCTCAACTACATTGAGGTAGCAAGTGAGGGCATAGTCATTCGGGAAGGTATAAATACCATGGCTCAGATTTGTGGAGGTTTGATCAATAAGTTCTGGATATTTGATAGTCAAAGTAGGGAAAGATTGGGAGATAGTGTTTACGGATATGGATCTATCATCATTGGTCCTAACCTGATGCTCGAGTTCAAAGGTGATACTACAACTTAAGACATCCAATTCATGAATAGGCTTAATGTCATCAAGGGAGTCCAATTCAGCCATAGGTGGATTAGACTCAACAGGTTCATCGTTTCACTCTAGACTTACATTGGTTTGAGGTGCATATTGGTGAATAACATCAAAATGTTTCTCTATGATAAGCTCATCTAGTTCTGAGATGACTCCCCATTCATAGTCATTATATTCATCTTTTGATTCAAGATATCTAGGAAATCTTAGAACATGAGTAAAGTCAGGGTGAATACCCCAAGAAGGGTTACCCTCAGATTCTGATTTGTATTCATACTCATGAGAATCTGTCTTAGAATCACTACCACTTCCCTCTTCTTGATCATTTTCGAGATTAGCTGGTTCTTGTGTTGCAACTATCTCTTGATTGATAGTAGGTTCTTGTGTTTCTACTACATTAATTATTTTGATAGGATCATCTTTATCATGAAGAAGGTCTTTGATCTCTTTAGGCAATTTTTCATAGGGCATGAGTTCTGAACTATCTAAATCACTATCGGATGGTTCTATTTCTTCTTTCTTAAGAAGAGGTTTCCTTGGTGCGATCTTCTCTATGACATGAGAGCAATTACCTTTGAGGTGATAGGGTTTCTTCTTAAAGCCTAAGCCAACTTTGTTTTTATTTTCTCTACCAGTATGTGGGAGAGGTACCTCAAGACCTTTTCCTCTAATTCCTAGAGGTCCTTTACCTAAATATCTCATCTTAGCTATTAATTTATCTCCTAGACCATATGACTTGGAAGGGAGTTTGGAGACTGCAGAGTCACCAGTTTGAACAACTTGAGATTCAGGTTCATCTTTGTACAGCCATGATAGCACAACCTCATCCTCTTCAAATTCTTGCTTGGATACTTGTTCTACCACAAAATTCTTTTTATATGCTTCAAGAGGTTCTTTAGAGTCTAGTTTGGATTGTTTCAAAGATTGCCCATAAGACTTAGGCGAGATAGGGAGAGATGTCAAAGATAAGACTGGCTCGATAGTATATTCTCCCACACCATTTTCTTTGATATTAACCTTTTTTGAAAGATCTTCCATTTTAGATGTGGATGCTTCCTTAGTTGGTTCAATGGAAGATTCTCTGTTATTAGGTACAAGCTTATCTACACTTTTCTTCAAGGTGTTGCAAGTTGTATTTAGATCTGCAGGGATAGTAACCTCTACTCCTTCATAAGGAAACTTCAAACATTGATGGTACGTAGAAGGATTAGCTTGTATTTCATGTATCCATGGTCTCCCTAGAAGGACGTTGTAGGCTAAAGGTAGATCAAGCACTTGACAAATGGTATCTTTGATAACTGGACCCACTCTGATAGGTAAGACAATGGTGCCTTTAGAAAATCTTTCTTGTTCATCATAGGCCTTGATAGTTATTTTCTTTCTAGGATCAATAGCCAATTCTGAAAATCCCAATTGTGTGATCAAGCTGTAAGAACAAATGTTTAGGCTAGTGCCCCCATCTATCAACACACATTTGACTCTATGGTTCTGGATCAAGACTTCTATATGTAGAGGCTGATTATGTGGGTGACTCAAGGAGTTGTCATCTTCCTCTGAAAAGGAGATATATTGTGGAGATGTAAGATGTCCAACCATAGTCTGGAACCTATCTAAATCAGGGTCATCAGGAACATTAGAAATGAGCAAAGCTTTATTGAGAATGGCTCTATGAGCTGGAGATATTTGAAGCAACTCAAACATGGAGATTTTTGCATTAGTGTGCTGGAGTTGTTGAACAATGCTATAAGATGTAGGCCTTGTATCCTTTGGATTGGAAGATTTGGAAGCAGCCTTCTGTTTAGAAGTAGAGGAAAGATTGAAGGGCACCTTAGGGACATTTGATGAATCTGGGATTTGTCCTTTTAGATACATTGGAGCCTATGATCGAGTAACTACATTAGTTGAGGAATGATTTCTATCTCTTTGTACAATTGTGATGACATTTGAACTTTCAAAGAGACATGGTTCAACCATATTGATGACAGCATTATTTCCAGGGTAGGCATAGTTGACTTTTGCCCCCATATTAGGTTGAGAAGTTGAAACTTCTTGACCATGTTTCGAAAATGGTTCTGTGAATGTTTTATGATCATTATTGCTCTTGGGATTGTCAATTGTGATGTCTCCACTATCGATCAGATCTTGAATGGTATGCTTCAAGTGGTAGCAACTACTAGTTTTGTGACCTTTACTCTGATGGAAATCACATAATTCATTTTCCTTCCACCATATTGGTTTAGGGTCCTGATCATTCAGTCAGATTGGTGGTAAAGAGATGATGTTATCAGCCAGTAGAGTTTTCATAGCTGATTCTAAAGACTCTCCTAAAGGAGTAAATTTTTTATGTTTATCGCATTTTTTGTATTTTGGCTTCCTTTGAGATGGTGGAGAAGACTTTTGCTCTGAAGCTTTAATGGCCTGAGTACCAAGAGTGAGATTGTAGGTTGGTGCCTTTGATGGGGCATGGACAGTGTCAACAATGCCATCTGTGATGATGCCTTTGTTCTTGTTCCAATTTTTGTTCTTGTCTTTAGAACTGGATCCAGATTCGTACTTGTCTTTTTGAAGTGTGATTTCTCCTTTTTTTACAAGCACTTTTTCAATTTTGATAGCATTATCCACCATCTTGTCAAAAGATGTATGATCTTACATTTGTAAGGGATAATTGATTTCTGGAACAAGGTTATTGATAAAGATTTCAAGTTTCTCCATTTCTGGGATAGGTCTGGCATATAGAGAGAACTTCTTCCTCCATCTCTTGAGAAATGTTAGAAATGGTTCCCCTGGATATTGCTTGAGATTACAGATATCGATCATGGTGACCGGGTGTTGAATATTGTAGGAGTATTGCTGGTAGAACAATTTGATCAACTCCTCAAAAGTTTTGATAGTAGAAGGCAGTATAGAGAACCAGTGGATGGCTGCTCCCCCTAGAGATCGAGGGAAGAGATGCATCAGATAGGTTGGTTCATGCATGAACTCCATTGATTGTGTACAGAATTCTCTGACATGATCTTGAGGATTAGAGTGTCCATCATACTTATCATACTTTGACATCTCCACTCTTTTTGGAAATGGTGGCATATACAAGTTTTTGTCAAAAGGAAAAGGCCATAGAGATTCCATGGAGAGCTCTTTAGGTTCCTTTTCTTTCTCAAGGCTATTAAATTTGACTTGTAAAGCATGTATCTATTTCGTCATAGTTGTGAGTGGAGTTTCTTCCTCATGTGTAATGATATCTTCAACATTAAAGTTGGGAGGAAGTTTAGCTCCTTGATGAGCTAGTTGTAAAAAGTATGCTTCTCTATCTTCTTTCAAGAAATGCTTCATCATTCATTTGAAGTTATCATCATTTTGATATTGAGCAATTTCTTCAGGTGTGGGTTCCTGATCTGCACCATGTTGAGATTGAGCTCTTTGAGAGCCAAAATTTGTCCCTTCTTGAGACATGGTAGGAGTTCATGGACTCCTTAGATTAGATTGATGATGGGTATGTTGAGTACCTCCGTGAGTTGATGGAGGAGGTATGTAACCAGATTTCAATCAATAGTTGCCTAGACCGTCGTCCTCGTAAAGAACAAAATTGATGAGTTTCTTAAGAGTTGGAGTTTGGAGAGTGGTGATAGATTTCTTGTGAGAGGAAGCTCTAGTCTCCACCATTCACCTCAAGTGAAACAAAAGAATAAGATCTAGATAATCGAAGAATGAATTGAATCAAGATGATCAGATGATGCAACCTTGTCAAGGTTTGATTGATTTGAAGATTTGATTAGATGTGGATGAAGGATATTGTGCCCTGGATGTATGGGTAGGTTCCCAAAAGATAGCGGATAAGATATCGCAACACTTAGTCATTTTGATGATTGATTGAAGATTGATAGTTATGACAAGGTTTTGACACAGGATGATAAGGACTCAAATCGATTAAACAAAAGGCTGAATCAGATTCAAAAGGCCACTTTAGGAAAATGATTGGATTCTTAATAGCTACTACTCTATTCCTGACATAGTGATTTGTTCGATAGATTCTAAAATTAGGCTGAAAAAGCTAAATATCTGGCAATTCTGACAATTTTTTGACAACTTTCAAAAATTTCCCAAATGACACTCTGCAGACTCGTACTGTAGTGGGTATGCTGTGAAACAACAGTTGCAAAACTTGTATGATAGTTGGGTAGCAATGAAATGACAGTTGCAAAACTCGTACGACAGTTGGGTAGCAATGAAATGACAGTTGAAAATCTCATACAACAGTTGCAAGATTTTGACTTTGAGAATTTGCTGGCATGGAAACTCGTACAACACTGGGTACTCAATCATACGACAGATGGGTTGTAATGAAACAACACTTGAAAAAAATCGTATGACTTTTGACTTCCTAAAATGATTTTTGACTCCAGAAAGGATTTTACGTCAATTTTTTGCAAAATTTTGAATTTACAGATTCGGATTGTTTGTAAATTTCAATGTCTAGATTTGAGGATTGTAATAGATTTGTTCATTTTCTGTAACCAGATAGATAAAAAAGCATGCAAAATAGCAAGCAAGTGATTTCAAGCATGTCTGAAAACAATGAACAAGGGCAAAAGCAACCTTGTGCATGAACAATCAAGTGACTTTATTCGTTCTAATCCTCAGAAGTGCTAATTGTGTATGTTCCAAAAATGTTTTGCAATGACACACATATACCCTAGAAAATAAAATTTTGGCCTCACTAGGGTTTTTAGTAATGGTTTGACTCTGCAACTTTTATGATCCAAAGGGGTGAACTCCAATCCCGGCGCACCAGGGTTTTGACATAGTCCGAGAACTTAATCTTCAGGAGTTGCTAGGGAGATCTGACAACCCAACAATGAACCATACCCATGGAGATTTCTTCCACAAGGATATTTATATAGCGGCTATCACTACCATGGTGAAAATGGCTATTACCGCTTGAGGTTCCATCAACGTAGTTTTCCCTATGAAGGGAGTGTTTGCTATGGTTAACCCTCTCTAAAGGTGACTCACAATAGTATACCACAAGGGGACTTGGCTCCAGATCCAAGGTTTTTGATACCTTTTCACTTTTAACCCAAACAAAGAAAGCAGATTAATCCGACACACTAAGACAAAGTTTGTCTCACCAAGGTCTATGATATCAACCCCACATGATCTATCAACCCCTCCGGAGAGAGAATGTATCAATCAATAAGGGAAGATGCACTAACCGAGTTGAATGTGAAATGCACTAAGTATCCTCCCTACCTACAAGGATTCTATCATCAAGAAGGATTTCACTAAGAATCCAATCTCTCAAGAATCATGAATAGTGTTCATAGGGCCTAATTACTATGTGAGCACAGATGTATGTTTCCAAAAGAAAATCTACCAAAAGTACCCAAAAAGTAGAAAGAGGAACACTTAACACTTAAAGTGAATATGAGATGAGTCCATGAGGTGGAACACTTAACACCTCACACAAGCTAAAAATGAGTCCCCAACTTAGAAAACAAGTGAGTTCGTAAAAGCACAAATGGGTTGCCAAGTGGAACACTTAACGCTTCTGTCCTGTTGACCCCTCCCCTTTAATGTGGCGCTGAGATTGCAACCAGGGGACAGAATGAGGGGCTGGTGGATTAGCGAGTCCAATAACCCAAGATAGAAATCAAGATCAATCACAAGTATCTGAGACTACTTAATGAATCTTTAAGGGCTCACAACCTAGTATCAATTATGCAAGTGTGTAAAACAAAAGCATGAAAAGAATCACCCAAGCTAGACACATGAGAGATTTATTGAAAGGCCAAATTGAAATATTATTAGATGAAGGAGAATACCTGGGATCCTTGCAATGTGCTTAGTAGATTTTACCTAATTTTTAGCAATTCTTGTTGAGCTTTTCCATGCAAGCAAGTGACGAACTCTCCAACAAACAAACAAGCAAACAAGATATGGAAAATATATTCAACTTATGAAAACCATAGGGTTATCTCTAAAAATAAATTATTATCAGCAATAATAACCAACAATTAACCCAAATGACAACTCATATCATTCATTGAACCATGTAAAAAAAATAAGTGCATACCCATCACAAAACTTTATTTTTTTTGCTGCATTTGACCTAGTCAACAAGATCTAATTTTTTTGATATGATTTTGGCCACAAAAATAGAAATTAAAAATAGAGACCCCTACTAAAAAATAGAGATATTTTCAAAAATGTAAAAATTTTAGAAAAATCTCTTCATTTGTACTCTAGAGACCCATTTTATCAAAATAGACTAGTTTTTGTAAATTGACTATTTGAGCTATTATATTGTGTCCAAATTTAAAATACAAAGAATGGACCCCCTATAGAATTTAAAGATATTTCCAAAAATATAAAAATTTACAAAAAATATGTTGATTTGTGTCAGATATTAATTTTTTTTGGAATTTCAAGAAAAAATTATTAAAAATTCAAAACATCTCAGAAAATTCTAAATTTTTTACTCTAGCTTCTCTAATATGTTTTCAACTTGCAAAAAAAATTTCAGAGCAAAAATCAAAGCCGTTTGAGAAATAAAATAAAATCTTTGAAACTTTAGGGTTTTAGCTCCCCCAAAAATTCAAAACTAGCATGTAAAGGTGGGTGCCAGAAATGTGTGTGAAAATTGTACCTGATCTGTAGACACAACACTTCAGTAAAATATTAGAGGTTAGCAAAAATCAAAATCGTGCAAAATTGAAATCTAATTTAACCAAGCGATTTACTGCCTTCTAGTAGGTGCGAGATTGATGTTCTCAGATTGTTATCGAGATCAGTGACCTAGACAACACCTAAATGAAGGATTTGAATGCTATTGATCTAGATATGAATTGAATGCAATTAAGCTATTTTTTTGGTATTTCTATGCAAGAAGAATGATAAAAACTGATATGAATCTATGCTAATATGGAAATTGATATGCTAAAATGATCTAACAATGATATGAAAAAGAATCTAAATGAATGTAAAAAAAACAAATTGATCTCACAATAGCCTTGATTCACAATAAGCTTTGATTCTCCCAATTCCAATTTTCCAACGTGATTGTGCAAAAATATGAGATGCTTTGAGATGAGCTGAGGCTTTAATTTTATAGAAATCCAAGGCTTTGGAGGTGCACGGAAGAAAGCCATAAATCACTCAGATTAACTCAGCTTGATTTTTGAGTTATTTTTAAATAAAGATAATTTAATTCACAAAAAAATGCAAATCATGCAAAAATAACTTTTAACTCAAATTAGAAGTTTAGATCAACTTTAAAACTCAACAATGATGTTGAGTTCCAAAAAGTCAATAACTTGCATTGATTTTCTAATTTGGTTGATGATGAGAGTAACATGGCAGAGGGTAATGTCTTATGGAAATTATATTTTGATGGAGAAAATTCTAAGGAAGGCGCTGGAGTAGGAGTGTTATTGGTGTCCCCAACTGGTAAGACTTTTAAGTTTTCTTTCACTCTCCTATTTTCTTGCACAAATAATTTTGCTGAATATGAGGCCCTATTGATTGGTTTGAAACAAGCATCAAAACATGGGATCAAACATCTTAGGGTAATTGGTGATTCTGAGTTAGTAATATCTCAAATTAGATCAAAGTATGTATCAAAGAACCAAAGGCTGAAACAATATAGGAATGCTGTATGGGATGAAATTGAATGTTTCATTGCTTGTGGAATTGATTGGGTGGATAGAAGCCAAAACAGGATGGCAGATTTACTAGCAAACATAGCCTTAAGGCTAGAGGATGTTACCTTTGTAGGGATATCTAGAATTGAGTGTAAGTCTAGGCCTTCTATCCTAGATAATGTTGAGAATTGGCAGGTATTTTCTGATGATCAAGATATATTGAGGTTCTTGTAGAGTGAGTCTCACTTTGATGGTCAGGAAATGGATTTCATCACCTATGTAGACAACAAAGATGGAAAAGAGAGTGTCCTTGGGAAGGAAGTACTACAATTGAAGTCAAATAGGATCCCAAGGGGATTGGTTTCTCTTGAGAGAGCATTTGATAATAAAGAGAGGGCTTGTGTAGCTAGACTTGCTGACAAGGTAAGTGAATCTAGGGACAAGCCAAGAACCAAAGAACATTTACATCGGTAAATGTTTATCTCAAAGAACTAGAAGAAATCTGATTGATCTTCTCAAAAAATTCAGACATGTCTTTGCATGGTCTTATGAGTATTTGAAGGCATATAGAGAAGATCTCTTCCAACATGAGATACCATTAAAGGAAAGAACTAAACCTTTTAGGCAGAAATTAAGGCCTATGAACCCTACTTTGGCACCAAAAATGCAAGATGAACTTAAAAAGATGATGGATGTTGGCATTATCAAGCCTATCAGACATTCTACTTGGGTATCAAATTTGGTTCTAGTTAGAAAAAAGAATGGTGACATTAGGCTGTGTGTTGATTTTAGAAATCTGAATGTCAATTCTTTGAAAGACAACTATGGTCTCCCTAATATGGAAAACATGTTGCAAAGAGTCAATGGATCAGAGTTGATATCAATGATGGATGGCTTCTCTGGATATAATCAGGTCATGGTCAAGGAGTCAGAACAATTCAAGACTGCATTCACAACTCCTTGGGGGACCTATGTGTATGTTAGGATGCCTTTTGGCATGACAAATGCAGGAGCTACTTTTCAAAGAGCTATGGACGTGGCCTTTGCTGATTTCATAAATAAGTTTTTAGTGGTATATCAGGATGATCTCATGGCATATTCAGAGAAGGAGGATCAACATTGTGAGCATCTTGAAAAGATTTTTATTAGAGCTCTGGAATATGGAATTTCTTTGAATCCAAAGAAGTGTTCTTTTGGTGTGGTGGAAGGCAAGCTCTTAGGACATATTGTGTCCAAGGATGGAGTGAGAGTTGATCCTGAAAGGGTCATAGCAATAGAAAAACTTTCACCTCCAAGAAATGTTAAAGGTGTGCAATCTTTCTTTGGGCAAGTAAATTTTCTAACAAGATTTGTTACAAATTTTGCAGAAATTTGTATTCCTATCTCTAGGATGTTGAAGAAAAATGCAAAAGTAGAATGGAATGAAGAAGCAAATGAGTCTTTCAAGAATATCAAACAGGCCATCAAAGATGCCCCTATTTTAAGGACCCTTGATTATGGTAAACCCATGCAAATTTTCTCCTTTGCTTCTTATCATACGATTGCAGCAGTTTTATTGCAAAAGAACTCAGATGGATATGAGCAACCCATATCATTTTTTAGCAAGTCCTTACATGTAGCAGAACTAAAGTATGATATCACTGAGAAACAGGCTTATGCCCTAGTCAAAGTAGTCAAGGCTTTTAGATGTTATCTTGTAGGAGCTAAGGTGGTTGCTTATGTTCCTAATGCTGCTGTCAAGGATATTCTAGTACAACAAGAGGTCTCAGGTAAAAGATGTAGATGGATCAACAGGATCCAAGAATTCAATATAGATATTCAAATTAAAAAATTGGTAAGAGGCCTTGGTTTTGCAAAGTTGATGGCTTAGAGTAATCTGATTGCAAATCATGTGAACATGTTAGAGGAGGAAGAAAGGCCACATATTTGTGATATGGATTATTGTGATTGGTATAAAGATGTCATCAATTATTTGCAGAAGTTGGTCCTTCCCCCTGACATGAATGAGAGTAAGAGGAGGACTGTCAAGTTACAGTCAACAAGGTATGCCATTATACATGGTGAGTTGTGCTAGAGAAATAGTGAAGGAGTATTGCTAAAGTGTGTTGATCATGAAAGATCTAAGACTCTGCTAGAGGAAATGCATCAAGGTGTATGTGGAGGACACTATATGGAAAAGACCACAGCCCACAAAATCTTTAGATCTAGATTTTGGTGGCCTAAAGTTTTTAAAGACACACATCAATTTGTAAGGAAGTGTGATGCATGCCAGAGGTTTGCAGGTAAGCTAAAATTTGGTGGAAGTTTACCACTCAAACCAGTCTCAGTTCAGGCCCCTTTCCAATAGTGGGGTATTGATTTCATAGGAGAGATTCCAAACAAGTCTAGTGGTGGGCATTCCTACATATTAGTGGAAACAGACTATTTCACTAAATGGGTTGAAGCTATTCCCACTAGGAGGGCCACTAGTAAAGTTGTTATTGATTTCATGATGTAGAACATTCTCACTAGGTTTGGATGTCTAGAAAAAATAGTGGTAGACAATGCAATGTGTTTTAGATCTCAGGAGTTTGATGATTTTTGTAAGAATTATGGGATACACATTTTATTTTCTTCCCCATATCACCCACAGGGAAATGGCCAGGCTGAATCCACTAATAAAAGCTTGATAAAGATCCTCAAAAGAGTATTGGACATAAATAAAAAATCATTGGACTCAAAACTTTGGTGGGCATTGTGGGCTGACAAAGTGACCATCAAGAAGGCCATAGGTTGTGCCCCATTTGATCTAGTCTACGGGATTGGAGCTAGGTTACCTCAGAACAATCTATTGCAAATGTATAAATTCATCCAGACATATGATGAAGACTTAGATGATGAAATGAGACTAAGGATGGATGAGTTAATCAAGTTGGAGAAGGTAAGAAGAGATGCACATGAAAGAAATGAAACACTTCAAACATAGTGTAAGCGCTTATTTGATAAAAGAGCCACTCAAAGGAGTTTTGGGGCTGGTGATCTTGTTCTAATGTGGAATGTCAGATTAGAGGATAAGGGACGACATGGTAAGTTTGATCCTATTTGGTTGGGTCCTTATCTCATTGAAAGTAAATGGGGAGTTGATTCATATATTCTGAAAGATCTAACTGGTGGCACTTTGGAATTGCCTATTCATGGACAATTCCTAAAGTTTTACTTCTCTTGAAGTATCTTTTTCCATGAGCAGTAGTTAGGATTCTTCCCTAGGTCTCTTAGGGTTGTTTTTGGTCTAAAATTTTGTGGTTTTCTCTTCCAGTAGATTCTATTTTCTCATTGTATCTGCATGAGATACATGTCCCCAACTAGAGCCACTATTAGGCCATTTTTCTGTCATAGCAAAAATCCTTGAAAATGGCCTCTTTTCCTTGCAAATTTTGTTAAGTGTCCCACTTTGCCTACAATCTCAGTCTTGACTTGCGATGAGAATCCTTAGTGTTTCATGGTGTGTGCTCCTACCCTATATTCTTCCATGTTGTCACCTTGCTTCAGTCCAGATCGCATCTCCTAATTCATAGAGCCCAGGGAATTTTTTCAAGTTTTGAGGTCTGCGGGAAACAATTTTAAAATCTGCCACAGTGTCAAAAATCCATAGTGTTTTCAAAAACCCATGATGTTTTCAGCTTCCCTGCTGCCTTTCAGTCTGTCGTTAATCCTGTATGTTTTTGATCTTTTGTCGAAAACCCTCATTGTTTTCGACCTTTGCTTTCCAGCTTTTGTGCACTTGTCTTTTGGTGCTGAAAACTTTGTGTGTTTTCAACCTCGATCTTAACTGCATGGGTGCGATTCGATGGTGGGTCCTAGTTCTTCCCATTGCCTAGTGTGGTTAAAGATTGGATAGAATCAGTGGTTCTCACTTGTTTGCATGGTGAAGATGCGCGGTGTTTAACCTATATGCTTTTGCGATAGCCGTCGAATTTTCCTATGTGAGCGTGTCTTGGGGCTAGGTGGTCTGCATGTCAGACAGTGCTAAGGTGCTCATTTCTGATTGGTCCACATGGTGATGAGTTGGATTTAATGTTAGCGGTACCCGGTGTCAGAGTTTTAAGATCTATGATCGGCGTGTGATTGCATGGAATATTCTAACCCCATGCAATCATGTGCCCACCGTCTGATTAGATGTCGACGGATTTGTCTTGTGGGCCCAGTGTTAGAAGGGAGGTGGGGGTGTGTGTTCTTATTAGTTGTTGCATGAGCACATGTCAGGAATTTCTGACATGCGACCATGTGACAAGGCTTCTTCCTTGTGTATGGGGCCCATTGATAGAGTGGTGGTGGTGGGGCATCTTCTGGTTGCTGACGTGGCAGTGTTCTATTGGATGTAGTGAATGGTGGTGTGACATGTGGTGTTAGGTGGGCCTAGGTCTGAGGCATGGTAGTTGTTGGTAGGGCCGAGGTGTGGTAAGTAGTGGTTAGTCATATGTTTGCATAGCCTTTTTCAAGGCTATGTGATCATGTGACTAACATTTTGTGCTGGTTGTTGTGGCGGTTATGCTGGCGGTTACGGTTTGCAGGTTGTCGCATGTTTGCATAGCCCATCTCCGAGCTATGCGATCATGCAACTAACTGTCGGACATCACACTTAAGGAGTTTTGAGGTGGGCCCATGATGCCAATCTTACCAATGTGCCTTCTACTCATTGGTTGGCTGCATTGGTGATGTGGTTTTTCTCAGTGGGGCCCATGTCTTCAAGTGCCCGAGCGTGTTTGACATTCGGCGGTGACGTGCTAGCCGGCAGGGTGATGGTTCACGGGTTGTCGCATTTTTGCATAGCCCATCTCCTAGCTATGTGATCATGTGACAACTATTGTCACGGTGCCAGTTACGGAAAGATAAAGGGGTGCAGGTGGTTGCATGTTTGCATAGCCCATCTCCGTGCTATGCGATCATGCGCCTAGGCATAAGATGAAACCCATTTTCCTGTCGTATTCAAGTTGTGACCGCACAATTGCATGACTGAGGGTAAATAGTTAAGGAACATGAAGCCTGTGAAATGCATGATAATCGTTGAGATTGAAGTTTGAATTTTTGAGAGTTTCCAGTGACAGAGGGTACCATTTTTATCGAATTCAATGCAGAAAAGACCCTGTTTGGTGTGAAGCGATTGGTTTGCTATTTGCAGTGTGGTCTACGGTGCTTGGCGGTTGATTGTAGAGGGATTTTTACCATGAGGAATGATTACAATCTTGGCTCAAGAAGTGTTTGCAGCCGGTTGATTAGACTATTTGAGCTTGCATGCTATTTCTTGACCCCTGTCATGTCTATGTTAATTCCTCGGTGGGGTTAGGTGATTTTGAAATTTGAGTTGGAAGTGATCATTGTGCTTGCATTGTAGCCTTGGTATAAAGGGATTTTTGTGATCATTTTGGGTCATTGGGAGTTAGATTTTCAAACTTTTTTGGTTGTGAGTCTTCTACCCAGTCTGAATTGTAATGATCTATTTATGTGTATTTTGACAACAAAAAGAAAATTGTAGGTCTAAGCTATAGTTTACAAGCATGGCTCCTTTGGATTGACTATACACACTTGAGGATTCTTCATACTTAATGCAGGCACTTGATTATTATCTCTCCTTTGTGTCAACATAGATAAATTTTGAACTTTCTAGTTCATTGCATAACCTTTTTATCTATATGCCTTCATTCTTGAGTTCTAATCCAGGATTAGATGAAATGATGCTCTGGATGAGACATAGATTTATCTTCTGTCTATATAAGGATACTCTGTAAGTAGTAAAGGAGATTGTAAATGTGTTTATGGCTTTGAATCTCAGATATATTCTGGTGTGTGTGTGGTCTGTCTAAGAAACCTTGCCCAATGGATGAGGCACTGGCCTAGATAAGTATTTCCTTGCTGACATATCCTGATTGTGGTTGTTATGATTCAAAAAAATGAAATTAAGAACCATTCCTTAAGTTTGCAGTATTTGGTTGTGTAAGGTTCCACCCCATAGTAATGGAGAGTTAATGAATGTGTGGTTATCATTCGGTACTTTCTTACTATCCTTTTATCTATTTTTCAAACCTAGTCTTTGGTGTATGAAGTATAGTTTATACTGGGTTAGGTGCACCCACCTTGGTTTTGTAGAGCCAAAAGTAGAAGAGGGCAGTTAAGTCCCTATAGTTGGTCCAGTTACCCTAAGACCTCATTACATTTTGGAGTTGACCATTCCTAAAATCCATCTGAGGGTATATTGGTAGCCTGTTAGAGCATAAGCGTCATTTTGGACACCAACACAATAAAGTAGACACAAGAGGAATCTACTGATACTAAGAAGACTGAAAATCAAAACAAAGACAATGTAAGTCCTCCTAAAAATGAGTGCAAGCCTATTGAATGCACCTATTTTGCATGTAACAAGCATGGACACATTGCAAGGAACTGTACAAAGGTAAAGCCTTTTAGTGGTTATTGTTATACATGTAATAGATTTGGTCACATAGAAATAAATTTCAAGACTAGTAAGAAGAACAAGATTCAACATGATCAAAGAAATCAGAATCAGACCAATGCAAGAAGTTCTCAGAATGTTACATGTCAAATATGTAACTATAATGGTCATATAGCAAAAAAATGTAGAATGGTGACTCATGTTAATGCGTTGAGGAATAATAGACTATTGGAAACTACAATTGAAACAATTTTTGTATTGTCATTGATGTCAAACCTTAATTGGTAAGATTGCTACTACTTAGGAAAGTACTATATCTATTGAATTGTTGAGGAAGAGTGGGGCAAGGTTGGTAACAATAGCACCTAAGGAAAGGTTGAGTAATCTTGATACTACAAAAGTGTACTTGACTATGTTGCACAATTATGAGATAATGTATTGTTTATCTTAGTAAAGTTGAAGACTAAACTAGTAGGCTTAACCGAGCAAAAATGAAGAAATCATGTTTAAGCCGAGTTAGGGAAAAGTCGACTGAGTTAGTGGATGCTGAGCAAAATCTACTGTCGATCGAGTATTAGTAAATTGCCGAGGATGACAATATTTGTCGAGGAAATAGTTTTAGTAGTGACTAAGCATTTTACATGGAGAGCGAGTGAATGATCACAGTATTGACTGAGCATCAACAATTTTATATTTGAAGAGAATTCATTTTGGAGATGACATTGTTTGAATTCTTGGATTATGTAAACCATGTTGACTTTATTTATTGATTGTATGGAAGCATTTAATGCTTTGTAAAATGTTTTATTGTAAATCTTTATGAGATTTGAGATGATTCTAGAAGAGGAAATGAAGAACATGAAGTGGGTAGATTCAATGAATCTGACCTAACCCTAAGATCTATGAAGGAGATTAAGTGGCAAAAGAAAAGTTAACCTAACAGAGGAAAGTATTAAGGGAGCTAAAGCATGAGGTATGAGAATGCATGGGTGAAGGAGATGTTGGAAGAATAGTAAGTTTTATTGACTGTATAAGCAAAAAGGCTAAAGGAAAAGTGTGGTGATTGCTTGAAGGAAAGTTCTGAGCAGATCAGAGATGGAGATGGAAAAGTTTCAATGTCAGTAAACTAACATTTGTGTACAGAATTGGATTTGATATTTGCAAAGTGAGTTGTATGTTTTTAGATCAATACTACTGCTACTTTCTAACCATTGTAATAGTTAAAATCCTTTTAACAGAGGTTGACCTAACAATCATATGTTAAATCCTTTGAACAAGGTTGCATTCTAATGGAATGTATGTAAGTCATTTAACCAGGCTCACTTTTAATAGGGTGATTGAAATCCTTTAACCAGGTCACACTTGATAGTGTGTATTGTAACCTTTGATAGGGTTGGCTTTTAACCGAGCTCACTTCAGAAGAGTGAAAATAATAATAGCATGTTACAAAGTGGTTTTTACCATATTGGGTTTCCACTATAAATCCTGGTGTCATACTTGTGTGAATTTTTTGATTTGAATATTTATGTGTTTTACAAGTTAGTTACATCAAGGTAGTGGACTGCTGAGTTATATGTTTCTATTATTGAATCAGTGGTGACCAAGTTTGTTTTGGTTGCTTGATTTGATTTAAAGAAAAGTTTTTTTAAGTTGTTTTATACATCAGGACCTGAGAAAAACTGATTCACCCCCCCTCTCTATTATTCTAAATCATATTAACAATTGGTATCAGAGTTGTGTTGCTTATTGGTGGTTATAGAAAGCAAGTTTAAAGGGACTTGAAGCAAATGATCAAGATATATAAGGAGGTACCAAAGCTGAATAAGGAAAACTTCCCTACATGGAAAAGCTTGATGAAGCTACATCTAGCTGGTATTGATGATTCTGCAAAGTACTACATTGAGCATGACTATGTCACACCTGTTGCACCTTTGACTGCCGAGGAAATGAGAGCTAAGCAAGAACATAACCAGGCAATGCTGGAAATTGCATCTTCCATAAGCTATCTAGAATTTGAAGATGTTAAGGACTGCACAACTGCTAAAGATATGTGGGACACTCTTGCAAGGATCTATGGTGGTGATCAATATGTACTCAAAGCTAAAGCCAAGAGTCTCAGAGGTAAGTTTGATGAAATGAGAATTAATGAAGATGAAAACATTGCACAATATTATGGTAGAATAAAAGAAGTTGTGAATGCTATTAGAGGAGAAAATGGAACTATTGATGATGAGACCATAATTGGAAAAGTGTTAAGAACTCTGCATCCTATATATGCTATTAAGATCTCAGCTATTCAGGAATCTAGATGTAACTCTACAAATGTGCTTACTTTGGAAAGTTTGATTGGCAAGCTGACTACTTTTGAACTGTCTAATTATGATAACTTCTCTGTTGGTAATCTTGGAAATGTTGAATCTGCTTTTAAGTCATAGTTAGTCCTAAACAAGCCTAAGAAGGAAAAAGAAAGATGTAAAAGTGAAAGTGAAAGTGAAGATGACAGTGACACTTCTGATGAAGATCTTGAAGATCTAGAAGCTCTTATGGCTAGAAGACTGAGAAGAGGAAAATGAAAATACAAAGGTAAACTCCCTATTATATGTTTTGCATGTAATAAAGTTGGTCATATAGTTGCTAGATGTCCTGACAGGAAGGATAAAGATGAAGAAAGAAATAGCATACACAAAGATAGAGGAGATGACAAAAGCTACCAAAGGTACAAAGACTACAAAGGAAAAGGTAAGAAATCATGTTATATTGCTGAAGAAGAGACTGCCACTGATAGTGATGATTTTCAAATTGAGGTTGTCTATGTTGCAATGAAAGATGAATCTGATGAGGATGAGAAAACTGCCTTGATTTCCTATGTGAATAAGAAAGATAAATGGATTATTGACAGTGGTTGTTCACATCACATGACTAGTGACAAGAGTAAGTTTGAAACCCTACATCATTATAAAGGTAAAAGTGTAACATTTGGTAATGATGCACCATGTCCTGT
The DNA here is from genome assembly GCA_027943335.1 of Chamaecyparis obtusa. NCBI lineage: Eukaryota > Viridiplantae > Streptophyta > Pinopsida > Cupressales > Cupressaceae > Chamaecyparis > Chamaecyparis obtusa. The sequence goes on from BSBK01002104.1 coordinate 648,873, forward strand.
TAGAGGAAAAGGATTGATTAAACTAACTGATAAAATCTCTTGTGAAAATGCTTATTGGGTTGAAGGATTGAATTATAATTTGTTAAGTGTTTCTCAGCTCAACAAGACTGGTTATCGAGTGGAATTTCATCACAAGGAAGCTAAGATATTTGATGCTATTGGTGAGCTAATTGGAAGTGTTGAGCGGGCTAGAGGTAATTTGTTCTATCTTGACCTATCTAAAGAAATATGTATGATTGCACAACTTGATGACATTTGGTTATCACATAAGAGGCTATGTCATGTTAACTTTGACAATCTGGTAGAGATAAGTAAGAAGAAGAAAGTAAGAGGCCTACCTAGATTGAAGAAACCTGAGAATGTGATGTGCAAAGAATGTCAGTTAGGAAAAATGACTAAGTCAAGTTTCAAGAGAAAAACCTTGACTTCTGAACACATTTTAGATTTGGTTCATACTGACCTTTGTGGACCCATGGGTGTACAAAGTTACTATGGTGCTAGATATTTTATCTTGTTTGTTGATGATCATACTAGGATGATGCATGTAATGTTTCTAAAAGAAAAATCTAATGCTTTTCAATTTTTCAAGTGGTATTTGGCTAAGGTTGAGAAGGAGACAGGTAGGAACCTGAAATGTCTTAGATCTAACCGTGGTGGAGAATTTACATCAAATGAATTTAATCTGTTTTGTAGTGATAGAGGAATCACAAGATAGATGTCTACACCTAGGACTCCTCCACAGAATGGTATAGTAGAAAGAAGGAACAAATCTATTTTGGACTATGCTAGGACACTATTGATTGAAAAGAATGTGGCACAAAAATACTAGAAAGAAGCTATAAGTATAGTTGTTTACACTCTTAATCAGGTATAGATTAAGAAAGGTACAAATTTGACACCCTATGAATTATGGTATGGGCATGCACCGAGTGTTAAATACTTTAGAATCTTTGGAAGCAAGTGTTACATATTGAAAGACAATAGAAATGGAAAATTTGATGCTAAAAGTGATGAAAGCATATTCCTAGGTTACTCCACAAAAAGTAAAGCTTATAAGTGTTTGAACTCTAACACTAACAAAATTATGGAAAGTGTAAATGTAAAAATTGATGAGTATGCAGAAAGGAATGAGGCTGATAGAAAAAGAGAACTAGAAGATTATAGATCTTTTGTGTACATTGAGGAAATAGAAGAGGCAGGTATCAGACTTGCACTTGATGTTGAGTCTCAGGTAAGCAATGTTGAGCGATAGACAGATGATGTCGAGTGTCAAAAAAATAGTGCCGAGAGAGAACAAGAACCTGCTAAGCTACATGATAAGGTTGCCGAGGATCAGGAAGAGGTTGTCGAGCATTAAAAAGTTAAATCTAACAATCTTGTTTGGGAACCTGATGAAATAGAAGAGAAAAATGTTGAACCTATTTTGGCAAAATATGTAAGAAGACATCACAAGTCTAAATAGATAATTGGAGATAAAGATACTGGAATTTAGACCAAAAGAAAGACCAAGGATCCAACATGCTTACTATGTGAATTTGAACCTAAGACAACTAAAGAGGCATTAGAAAATGAAGACTAGATACAAGTAATGAATGAAGAGATTGACCAGATTGAGAAAAATTAAACCTGGACTTTAGTGCCGAGGCCTACAGATAAAAATTTTATTGGAACAAAGTGGGTATTTCAAAACAAGCTGAATGAGAAAGGTGAAATCACTAGGAACAAAGCTAGACTAGTATGCAAAGGCTATGCACAAGAAGAAGGAATTTATTATGGGGAGACATTTGTCCCTATAGCTAGATTGGAAGGAGTAATAACTCTGCTTGCATATGCTGCTTATAAAGATTTCAAGGTATATCAAATGGTTGTCAAGTCTACATTGTTAAATGGTATACTGGAAGAAGAAGTTTACATAGAATAGACAAAAGGTTTTATTGATCCAAACAGAAGACACATGGTATCTAAACTAAACAAAGCTTTATATGGATTGAAACAAGCTCCCAGAGCATGGTATGAGCGATTGCATAACTATCTGATACAAATTGGATTTTCAAGAACAAATGACAAAAGTAACTTGTATATGAAGGATGAAGAAGGAAAAGGTATTTTGTTGGCCAAAATTTTTGTTGATGACATTATTTTTGGTGGACAAGATGCATTGTGTAAATTTTTTTCAAAAGAAATGCAAATTGAATTTGAGATGAGTATGTTTGGTGAGATCAAATTCTTTGTTGGTTTACAAGTATATCAGATGAAGAAAGGTATTTTCATTACATAGTCTCAGTATGTTAATTAAATACTGAAAACTTTTGGAATGGAAGATGCTAGACCAGCGAGCACTCCTATGGTTATTGGACAAAAGTTGTCTAAGAATGATGATGCTGCAGAAGTTAACCAGAGCTTGTACAGATCCATGATTGGAAAATTGTAGTATGTTGTACACAGTAGACCTGATATTACATTAGCTATTGGTATTGTGGAAAGATTCTTTTCCAATCCTAAGGAAACACACATGATGGAGGTAAAGAGAATTATGAGATACTTGAAAGGAACTGCTGACTATGGGTTATACTATAAGAAGAATGACAAATTTGAACTGATAGTGTATACTGATGTTGATTGGGCAGGAAATGTAGATGATAGAAAGAGTACTAGTGGTGGAGCTTTCTTTCTTGGACAAAGCCTAGTCTCCTGGACAAGCAAGAAGCAAAATTGCATCTCCCAATCTACTGCCGAGGCTGATTATGTTGCTGCTGCAATAAACTATTCAAATTTGATATGGATAAAACAATTGTTGATAGGCATGAAAGAAGAATCACTGAACCTATTGTTATTTTCTATGACAACACAAGTGCTATCAATATTTCTAAAAATCCAATGCTACACACTAAGACAAAGCACATAGTAATCAAGTATCATTATTTGAGGGAATTGGTACAAGACAAGGAATTCCAAATGGAATATGTGAATACAAAAGAACAATTGGCAAACATATTCACTAAAGCTTTACCTAAAGAAGCTCATGAGTACCTGAGAAGTCAATCAGGGGTCCTTCCCCTAACTGAGGCTGCCTAGACAAGCTAGGAGAACTGCATCAAATAAGCTACAATAGAATATTTGACACATTGATGCAAAAGATTGTCACACTTTAGGATTTTCCTAGAGATGTGAAGAAGAAGCAAAGATAACAAATTAGTCATAAGCAAGATGATAGAGGGTGAAACACTGTGCTCAACAAATATATCTACATTTGTTGGATGTATGTTTTTTTAGTTGCTACTTTGGTATTTTTGTCAAAGAGGGAGATTGAACTGAAATGATACTATAACACATGAACTGAAGAGTAGTAATGATGAACGAAAATGAAAGATAAGGATAGAGGGAGATCCAGATACTTCTGATGGTCACAGAAGTGAGATTTACTAATTCTGAATCAGAATGAAGGTAAGGATATTATAAATTTTCTCTGATGGATAGATAAGTTTTGGATTGGTTGGTAATCCATGTGTTATTTGGTAATTTCATATGGTGTTGCCATCAATGCCAAAGAGGGAGATTGTTGGAAACTACAACTGAAATAATTATTGTATTGTCATTGATGTCAAACCTTAATTGGTAAGACAACTACTACTTAGGAAAGTACTATATCTATTGAATTGTTGAGGAAGAGTGGGGCAAGGTTGGTAACAATAGCACCTAAGGAAAGGTTGAGTTATCTTGATACTACAAAAGTGTACTTGACTATGTTGCACAATGATGATATAATGTATTGTTTATCTTAGTAAAGTTGAACAATAAACTAGTAGGCTTAATCAAGAAAAAGATGAAGAAATCATGTTTAAGCCGAGTTATGACAGAGTTGACCGAGTTAGTGGATGCCAAGCAAAATCTAGTGTCAACCGAGTATCATTAAATTGCTGAGGATGATAGTATTTTCTGAGGAAATAGTTTTAGTAGTGACTGAGCATTTTACATGGAGATTGAGTGAATGATCACAGTATTGACCGAGCATCAACAATTTTATATTTGAAGAGAATTCATTTTGGAGATGACATTGTTTGAATTCTTGGATTATGTAAACTGCGTTGACTTTATTTATTGATTGTATGGAAGCATTTAATGCTTTGTAAAATGTTTTATTGTAAATCTTTATGATATTTGAGATGATTATAGAAGAGGAAATGAAGAACATGAAGTGAGTAGATTCAATGAATCTAACCTAACCCTAAGATCTACAAAGGAGATTAAGTGGCAAAAGAAAAGTTAACCTAATAGAGGAAAGTATTAAGGGAACTGAAGCATGAGGTATGAGAATGCATGGGTGAAGGAGATGTTGGAAGAATAGTAAGTTTTATTGACTGTATAAGTGAAAAGGCTAAAGGAAAAGTGTGGTGATTGCTTGAAGGAAAGTTCTGAGTAGATCGGAGATGGAGATGGAAACGTTTCAATGTCAGTAAACCAGCATTTGTGTACAGAACTGGATCTGATATTTGCAAAGTGAGTTGTATGTTTTCAGATCAATACTATTGCTACTTTCTAACCATTGTAATAGTGAAAATGCTTTTAACAGAGGTTGACCTAATAGTCATATGTTAAATCCTTTGAACAAGGTTGCATTCTAATGGAGTGTATGTAAGTCCTTTGACCAGGTCACACTTGATAGTGTGTATTGTAACCTTTGACAAGGTTGGCTTTTAACCGAGCTCACTTCAGAAGAGTGAAATTAATAGTAGCATGTTACAAAGTGGTTTTTACCATACTGAGTTTCCACTATAAATCTTGGTGTCATACTTGTGTGAATGTTTTGGTTTGAACATTTATGTGTTTTACAAGTTAGTTACAGCAAGGTAGTGGACTATTGAGTTATATGTTTCTATTATTGAATCAGTGGTAACCGAGTTTGTTTTGGTTGCTTGATCTGATTTAAAGAAAAGTTTTTTTAAGTTTTTTTATACATTAGGACCTGAGAACAACTGATTCATCCCCCCTCTTTGTTGTTCTAAATCATATTAACATAGACCTCCAATTATTTGTCACACTTGTAACAAGGCTAGACATATCTCAAAGTTTTGTAGATGAAGGACACAAGGTCAAGAAAGCCCTAAAAAGGCCGAAGAACCAGTTTTGGATCTTAAAGTAGAAGTCAAGTTTGTGAAGGCATCAGAAGATGCAAGCATGATTTGGTCAGATGGAAAGAAGGAAAATGTTGATGGTAATGTATTGGATGTATCCCCAGTGGACACACCCTCTACATCTGCATGAATGGCCCTTAGGGTCATAGGAGGAGCTAATTTAGCTCTAGACCCCTGGGTGGCTGGTATACTCATCCTCAGAGTATGTGCCTTTGGACTTAAGCTATTAGAGTGCATTGGAACCTTTGTGCAAGAGCACACATGTTGATTGTTAGCAGAACTTGAGTTTGAAAATTTGAAGTGACAACTTGGTTTACGCGAGTTGCATTAATGGTGAATTTCTTACTTTAAGTACACAAAAATATGTTTGTTTACTCATTGCATTCATACTCAGAGTGATTGGAGAGTAGATTGAACCTTGGAAGTTCTTGTGAAGAGTTGGAGATTAAGTTGTTAGTGATTGTAGTGCATTTGATCATTTGCAAGAAACCCTAACTCATTGCACCGATTTGGAAGCCGTCAAAACATCTCAGAGATCCTTTGGAATGAAAATATCGAGTAAGTCATGGCCACTCCTATTGTTTTTGATGTTGTTGAGAAGAAGCAGTATGTTTTCAAAAGGAACACATTTAAATCAACCCTAGATGATTTAGAGGGAGAATATTCCCACATGCCAATGGGTGTTATGCATGTAGAAGACATAAGTGCTTACATTCATTGTAAGAAGGAACCTATTGGATTAGATAGATTGAGAGCACACATGGACACAATGTTGAAACCAGATAAAACATTCATGGATGAATACACGAAATGGAATGATCACCTCATTATTGAATATGCCATGGCATATGAGTTCTATGAGGAAGAATGGATAAAGATATTGTTGAGCAGAATCCATGATGATTTGTTTTGGATTGGAAATGTACTAGTAAGAAGCACAGGACACTTGATTCATGAGATAATAGGCCTATCTAAGATAGGTGTCATCCTTCCAGTGGGTAAGGATGTCAGGCAAATGGTGGAGCAAGTGTGTGAATCAAGAAGTGATAAGCACCACATGACCATTGAGCCAATAGAGCAATCAGGCATTAAGTTAATGTCAATGATACTTGGTTATAGGTTTCATCATACCAACAGGGTGAATAGTGTGTCTGTGGGCACTATTCTAGTAGCCATCTATCATGTACAAGAAGATGGAGAGTTTTGTTGGTGTTCAAAATGGACGCTTATGCTCTTAGGCTACCAATATACCCTCAAGATGATTTTACAATTGGTTAGTTCCAAAATATATATGGATCTTAGGGTAACTGGACCAACTATAGGGACAAGACTGCCCTCTTCACTTTTGGCTTTGCAAAACCAAGGTGGGTGCACCTAACCCAATGAAAACTATACTTCACACACCAAAGACTGGGTCTAAACAATAGATTGATAGTAAGAAAGTAATAAATGCTAACCTCACATTCATTGACTCTCCATTACTATTTCGTAACACAACCATACAACCAAAGACCTAAAGCTAAGAAAGGTTATTGATTTCAATAATCGGGTTGCAACAACTTCAATCAGCATATGTTGACAAGGGGACTACTCATTTAGGCTAGTGCCTCACCCATTGGGAAAGATATTTTAGACATAAGAGATACACATACCAGAATATATCTAAGATCCATAGCCATAAATACATCTACCACAATCCTTACTGCTTACAAAGAATCCTTATGTAGACAATAGTAAACTCATATCTCACCTAGAGCATCATTTAATTGAATCCTAGATTAGAACTCAAGAATGAAGATACATACATAAAACAATATGTAATGAACTAGAAAGCTCAAAGTCTACCTAACTTGACACAGAGGAGAGAGAAGAATCATGTATTTGTATTAAGTATGGTGAATCTTTTCTGTGCATACAATCAGTCATAACAAATCAAGCTTGGAAATTATAGCTTATACCTACAACTTTCTTCTTTCATCAACAAACACTAAATAAAAACACTATTACAAAAACCCTTGGGACCAAAAACTAGGGACTGATTTTGAACTTTGAAATTGGAACCCCTTACAAAATCAAAATTCAACACTACATACCATTGGTTACCTTGGAATCCTACACAAGTTAAGATGCAACAAGCTATGGATAACTAGGGTAAGCGTTAGGGTTTCCACCCACCAAGCAATTCAAACAAATAAGAAAATAATTCACTAGAGGGAAAACCAAGTAACCCTAAGCAATCAGATCCTAAATTGATCTTCACTTATGGTAATTCTTTAGGTAATATACTGAAGATCAAGAAATTCCTACAAATCCATCTAATTTGACCCCTTGCAACATGTCTCAAACACCTTTATTCATTCCCCCACAGCATAACACTCCCTGCAGTCAATCATCATACTCACTAGACCACACTACAACAATCGACACTACCAAACAAATCAAGTCCGACCACTAAAAAATTAAAAACTAGTCCTTTCTTTCACTAGAAACATTTTAGGAAATTCAAATTTGAATTTCAATGGTCAGTTGATGGTGCCTGCAGTATATCGGTGGTCATAATTTAAATCTGGGCCAACTTTAAGTCCTAATCGTCAAATTCTCATGTTTCGCGGGCCTTATGACTTTAACTCATTGAGACACCTCGGGTTAACTCTTAGTGAACCAGTGACAAAGGAAATCCTATTCACAATATAAAAACTTAACCCGCCCCTTAACTCCCCAAATTGGTGACCAAAAGAATTTAACTCATCCCAGCTAGATCTAGCGAACTGGCGATTGAAGAGTTTTGCCAGTTCGCAGAACACTTTTTACCTCCGCCAGTTTACTTAGTGACAACGTGAATGCTTGTTCGCCAAATCACCAAAACACTTAGAGAACTGCCATCTTTCTTTACAAATGAGTGAAATGCTTGAACATTTATTGGACCGCCAAACAATTTTATCAGGACTGCTAAAACCTTAGACCAAAACTTGGGCCCACTTTAAGAAGATCAATGACCATCTCATCTTCACATAGACATCCAAGATTCCATCAGATCATAAGAAAACTATTGGATGGAGAATCTTACCCTACTCTAACAACCTTCTGACATCGTAAGAGATCAATGGCTATCTTAAGTTTGCATGTGTCAGAAAAAACCCATCAGATTACACACTGATTGTTGATGCTCTACAAGTGTCAGAACCCACTGAACCTCAAAAAACTTGGTCCCATTGACAACATGTCTAGTCACACAATGTAGACCAATCAAATACCACCAAATCAGCACACCTGGCATGTGGACCTGCCACACTTTATCCCCTCTAAAAAAGGTAGAATCGATGGTTGGCGCATGATCTTAAGCCTCTGACACATCCCATAAGATCATACGCCCATCGTTGATTGATAGAAAACATTAGGACCCTATGACAAACTCAAAAACCAAGTCCCACTAGCAACTGCCACCACATTAATACATGGACCAACCACAGACTACCAAATCTACCAATGTGTCACTTTGGACGCACTGTTGTCAACCTTTAACATACAAAAAATTGGACGGTCAGTGTATAATCTCAAGGGCTCCAAAGATTCCTTGAGATCATGCGCCCACCGTAGATCTTGAATCTTCACACTGAGATACTGGGCCTTCCTGATAGAACATCCAACTCATGGTCATGTAAACCAATTAAAGAATGCCACCTATGCCAACATGGCAGTGGACTTGCTACAAAGAAAGGATACGTCATAAAAAAGAATCGGTGGCTGGTGCATGTTCACAGGCCTCTAACAAATCTCATGAGAAGATGCACCCACCGTTAGATTGAGGTGGTGTCAAAGAACCAGGCCCAGGAAAAATATGCCAGAAACATAGGAAATATTAAGGCACAGACTTAGGAAAAATTTAAACACCGTCAGGCTTGTAAACTTTAGGAAAAATTAACTGGGGAGACTTAGGAAAAGCAACAAATATTAAAAGGGGCCTGAAAGACATTAGTCACAAGATCGCATAACATGGAAAAGGTTCATGTGATGATGTGACAAAGGGAGGGGAACAATTAAGCACATGTGCTATAGGACTTTAAGTGGCCTGAAAAAGTAACACAAAATTAGAACAAGGCCAGGGCATTTTTTAGGGCTTTTCACTACAATGGCTAGTTTTTCAAAATTTTTGCCTAGGGTTTGAGCCAAAGACCTAAAAACAACTGTAGAGACTGGCAGAAAAATGGTAGATCCATGAAAATTTTTGCAGGTGCTAACAGTGGCTCATATTTAGGTATGTGTATCTCCTACAGATACAACAAGCAAGCTAGAATCTACTGGAAGAGAAGACCAAATCAAAATTTTGACCCAAAAAGAAAAAATAGATGACTATACAGGGGAAAACCTAAACTACTACTCATGGAAAAGATACTTCAAGAGAAGTAAAACTTTAAGAATTTTCCATGAACAGGCAATTCCAAAGTACCACCAGTTAAATCTTTCAGGACATAAGAATCTATTTCCCATTTGCTTTCAATAAGGTAAGGGCCCAACCAAATTGGATCAAACTTTCCATGCTTCCCCTTATCTTCTAACCTTGCATTCCACATCAAGACAAGGTCATCAACTTCAAAACTTCTCTGAATAGCCCTTCTATCAAAAAAATTCTTACATTTTTTCTCCAATGTCTCATTTCTTTCATGTGCATCTCTCCTTATCTCCTCCAATTGGACCAGTTCATCCATTCTTACTCTCATCTCATCATTCAAGTCTTCATCATATGCTTGGATAAACTTATACATCTGCAATAGATTATTTTGAGGTAGTCTAGCACTTATTCCATATACCAAATCAAATGGAGCACAACCTATGGCCTTCTTTATAGTTACCCTGTCAGCCCATAGTGCCCACCATAATTTTGAGTCCCAGGCTTTCTTATTCTTGTCCAACACTCTCTTGAGAATCTTGATTAGACTTTTATTATTGGACCCAGCTTGGCCATTTCCTTGTGGATGATATGGGGAAGAAAATGAAATGTGTATCCCATATTGCTGACAAAAACCACTAAATTCCTATGATCTAAAACACATTGCATTATCAACCACAATTACCTCTGGGCAACCAAACCTAGTAAGGATGTTCTGCATCATAAAATCTACCACCACTTTGCTAGTAGCCTTTCTAGTAGGGATAGCTTCAACCCACTCAGTAAAATAATCTGTTGCCACCAGTATGTAAGAATGTCCACCACTAGATTTGTTTGGAATCTCCCCAATAAAGTCAATACCCCACTTTTGGAAAGGAGCTTGGACTGTAACAGGTCTGAGTGGTAAATTTCCATTAAACTTTAACTTTCTAGCAAATCTCTGACATGCATCACATCTTCTTACAAACTAATGTGTATCCTTAAAAATTGTAGGCCACCAAAATCCAGACCTAAGGATCTTGTGGGCTATGGTCTTTGCCATATAGTGTCCTCCACAAACACCCTAGTGCATTTCCTTTAACAAAACTTCAGACCTCTCATGGTCTATGCACTTTAGCAATACTCCTTCATTGCTTCTCCACCACAACTTACCATGTATAATGGCATACCTTGCTGATTGCAACTTGATAGTTCTCCTTCTATTTTCATCCATCTTGGGGGGAAGGACTAATTTTTGCAACTAACCAATAACATCTTTGTATCAATCATAATGATCCATATCACAATTGTATGGCATTTGTTCCTCTTCCAACATATTCACATGATTTGCAATTAAATTGCTTTGTGCCATTAATTTTGAAAGACCTAAGCCCCTTATCAAATTTGTAATCTAGATATCAATATTAAATTCTTGGATCCTATTGATCCATCTACACCTTTTCCCTGAAACTTCTTGTTGCACCAATATATCCTTAACTGCAACACTAGGAACATAAGCAACTGCCTTAGCCCCTACAAGATAACATCTAAAAGCCTTGACTGCTTTAGCTAAGGCATAAGCCTGTTTCTCAGTAATATCATATTTCAATTTTTCTTCTTGTAGGGATTTACTAAAAAATGATATAGGTTGTTCATATCCATCTGAATTCTTTTGCAATAAAACTATTGTAACTGTATGACAAGAAGCAAAAGAAAATATCTACATGGGCTTACCATAATTGGGTGTCCTTAAAACTAGAGCATCCTTGATGGCCCTTTTGATACTTCTAAAAGATTCATCTGCTTCTTCATTCCATTCAATCTTTGCCTCTTTTTTCAACATCCTAGAGATAGGGAGACTGATTTCTACAAAATTTGTAACAAATCTCCTTAGAAAATTTACCTGCCCAAAGAAAGACTATATTCCTTTAAGATTTCTAGGCGGTGAAAGCTTATCTATAGCCATAACCCTTTCAGGGTCAATTCTCACTCCATCCTTGGACAAAATATGTCCTAAGAGCTTACCTTCCACAACACCAAAACAACACTTCTTTGGATTCAGATAAATCCCATACTCCAAAGCCCTAATAAAAATCTTCTCAAGATGTTCACAATGTTGATCTTCCTTATCTGAATATGCTGTGAGATCATCCTGATATACCACTAGAAATTTGTTTTTGAAGTCTGCAAAGGCCATATCCATAGCTCTTTGAAAAGTAGCTCCTGCATTTGTCAGACCAAAAGGCATTCTAACATAAACATATGTTCCCCAAGGGGTAGTGAATGTAGTCTTAAACTGTTCTGACTCCTTGAGCATGACTTGACTATATCCAGAGAAACCATCCATCATAGACATTAACTTTGATCCAGTAACCTTCTGCAGCATATTCTCCATATAAAGAAAACCATAATTGTCCTTCAAAGAGTTGACATTTGAGTTCCTAAAATCCACACATAACCTAATGTCACCATTCTTTTTCCTGATTGGAACCAAGTTTGACACCTAAGTAGAATGGCTGACATGCTTGATGATGCTAGCATCCATCATCCTTTTGAGTTCATCTTGCATTTTTGGTTCCAAGGTAGGGTTCACAGGCCTTAATTTCAACCTAAAAGGCTTATTACCTTCCTTCAATGGTATTTCATGCTGGAATAGATCTTCTCTATAGGCTTTGAAATCATCATAAGACCATGCAAAGACATGTCTAAATTTTTTCAGAAGATCAATTAGATTATTCCTAGTTCTTTGAGGGAAACATTTACCTATGTAAACATTTTTGGGTAGTTGACTTGTTCCTAAATTTATTTCCTCCAAATCACTCATCTTATCAACAAATTTAGGAAAACAAGTCCTTTCTTTATCATCAAATGCCCTCTCAAGAGCAGCCAATCCCCTTGGGATCCTATTTGACTTTAGTTGCAAAAATTCCTTCCCAAGAACATTTTCTTTTCCATCTCTAATGTCAACATAAGTGCTAAAATCCATTTCCTGACCATCAAAATAAGATTCACATTGCAAAAACCTCAGTATATCCTGATCATCAGAAAAAACCTGCCAATTTTCAACATTGTCTAGGATGGAAGGCCTAGACTTACACTCAATCTTGGATATGCTTGCAAAGGTAATATCCTCTGGCCTTAGTGCTATGTTTTCCAATAATTCAGCCATCCTATTTGGCTTATATCCACCTAATCAATACCAAAGGCATTGAAACTTCAATTTCATCCCAAACAACATTTCTATATTGTTTCAGCCTTTTATTCTTAGATGCATACCTTGATCTAATCTGAGAAACTATTAACTCAGATTCACCAATCACCCTAAGATGTTTGATTCCATGTTTTGATGCTTGTCTCAAACCAATCAATAGGGCCTCATATTCAACAACATTATTTGTACAAAGGAACAAGAGAGTGAAAGAAAACTTGAAAGTTATACCACTTGGGGATATCAATAGAACTCTTGCTCTGGCACCTTCCTTTGAGCTTGCTCCATCAAAATATAGAGTCCATAAGACATTACCTTTTGCCATGTTATTTTCATCATCATCCAGAAGGACAGGCCTGACCTTTCCTTGCACCTCTCTCTCCTGAACTTGGAGAGAACCAATATCAGTGTCAACAAAACAATTCATATTGTCATCTTCATCCTCCTCAATCATATGTGGGGTTCTAGTTTCCCTTGAAACTTTCACACTTTCTCCCTCAATACTAAAAGTAGCAAAAGACAAGTCACATTGAATACTTACTCCCATAGAAGCACTCCATTTTCTAGATAATAGCATTCCATACTAAGGAGGAATATCAACTACAAGAACACTCATAGTTAGTTGTTTTTCAGGAAATGCTGCTAATTCATAAGGCAAAGCCTTAATGGTACAATAAACTAACACTTCTCTTGAGTCCATAGCTTGGCATCTCCCATGAGGTGTATCAACTTTTAGCCCCAATGACTTCATGATCTCTGTAGGCATGACAATGTTTGATGCTCCTAAATCAATCATGCAATTCTTTAATAATTTGCCTTTTATCATAAGGGACAAGAAAAAAGGATCAATTGTCCTTGATGCAGTACTTACAGTATTTGCATTCAAAAATATCTAAGGAATCTCAAAGACAATCTCTTCACTTTTATGATCAGGTGTGTCATCTAAAGAAGCCACATGCTTATCACTCCTACTCATTTCTTGGAGCTTTATAGAAGAGGCACCATTTACCCAATCCAAAGCCTTCACCTTGTGCTCTTCTATCCTCATCATTTCTAAGAATGGAACCTTGACAGTTATTTGTGAAAGCAATTTAGTCATATCAATGGGAACATATGTATGGCTACCCATGTCATCCTTAATCATAGTGCCATCTTTATCTTCTACTTTGACAATCAAGTCAGATTTACCTTTGTGTAGAAACTCATCATCCTTTTGAGGTATGGGAACAACTAGTTTTGATGTCTTTTCTTTTCCTTGAGGTATTGCAGTAGGTCCCATCTTCTTTTTTACTTTAACCTTACTGACAACACCAACATCTTTCTCCTTTTCCTCATGCTATTGTGTACTCTTTTCTGATTTTTTGATAAACATGCTACCTAGTTTACCATTTGTGCTTCCAACTATCCTATTTCTCGAATTGTAATTGCTCATGGCTTGAGTGACCATGTCTACAGTGATTTGAGCAATTTCCTCATCAAAGGGTCTCCTTAAGGAAACATGTTCCTCACACTTTATTGTACCACATCCAACATCATCAAATTCTTCTTCCTCTTCATTAGTAGAGTCAACCTCATCCCATGCATGTGAAGAAGTCATTGCACAACCACTCTGATCATATTGTTCATCCTGTTCTTAATTCTTAGATAAATTCAGAGAAATAACACAATGTTCTGGACTATGAGGAGATTGACAAGCAATACACCATGGGACATCATCATTCATGTTAACTAAAATTCTTTGCAAAGGATTAGGAATCCTATCATCAGGCCTATCCCTTTTAACTAGAAGAATGGGCTTGCCATCCTTCCACTGAGTATTGTATGGGTAGTTTTGCATTCTTGGTTGCCTGCTAAAATTACTTGAAATAGGCTAGTCATTTGTTACAACCCTATTGTTTCTTTTATCATCAGGCTTTAGATACTCTCAAGCACTTAGAATCTACTTTAGATTATCCTCCTCCTTTAGCTTAAAATTAGCAGACCTTCCCATCTCTTTCTTATTTTGCACTTGAGACCTATAATCATCTCTTCTCCCTAATTTTCCTGATATTCTTCTATTACTTTTTATGTTGATAGCCAACTTGTAAGCCTCCCCAAGATTTATAGGGTTTTTATCCCTTAAAAGGTAACCCATCTTTGCATCAAAATCATTTAAGTATGTCACAAGACACACTCTATCATCTAATTTGATAACTTGCAGGAGCCTATGCATAGCCTTTTGGAATCTTATATTAAATTCAAGGACCTCTCCATTCTGATTTTTCTTTATGTTATTGAATTCATTCAAAATAAAACCCTCATTTGTTTTTTCTCCATAATGCTCCTTAAAAAAATTCTTAAATTCATTCCAAGATCCTATACTAGCATGGGGCAATCTTCTAAACCAATCCCTAGCATCCTCAGTCAGAGATTGTATAAATAACTTCATTGCAAAATCATCAGGTTCAACATTATAATCATCTATTACATCCATAAAAATTTTTAGATGTTCCTCACATGTAATGACATTGTTCCCAACAAACTTTGGGAGCTTCTTTCTAATTTCATCAAGAATTACATTAGGATAACCAGGAATACCAAAAAAGATAAGTTGTTTGTACCTTTCATGAATAGGAACTCCTTGAGGTGGGTCCATTCCTTGAGATGTAGATGTCCTTGTGTTTGAACCAGTAGGAATTTTAGCAGCACCCAGAATTCCATTTGTCTGAGTTGTAAGGTTACCATGATTTCCACCTTGTCCCAAAAAGGAAGTAGCAACATTTGAAGGTCTTGAGGTATGCTTGAGAAAATCAATCTTCTTCCTTATTTCTGCAGCAGTGGCCTCCAATTCTGCTTTCTCTAATTCTTTATCTAATGTTTCTTTTTCCTTTCTAGCCTTTTCAAGGTCTGCATCTAATCTCAACCCTTGCTCTAATGGGTTTTCCACACGAACTTGTTCATTGATTTGAACTCCAACAACCTTCTATTTGCCCTTATCTTTAGGCCTAGTTATCTCATGTGTTCTCTACACAATAGGTTGTTCCTCTACTCTTTCAGGCTCTGGGACAAAATTAATTGCCTCCAAATCTAACAACTACCTCTTTAGCTGATCAACCCTTATCATAGCTTGTCTTACTCTGTCTTCTTTGTCCTTTTCTCTTTGTTGTCTGATAGAAAATTTTTCTTGGACTCTTCTTTCCAATTCATAGACCTCCTCAAAGATCTCTTCTAATTATGGGAGAGTAGTCTCAGAGTCATCATCTCCCACTTGAAATTCATCCTCATATTGGTTCAATCCCAAATTAACAGCCTCTTCATATTCTAAAATATTTTCTTCTTGACTAGGCTTGGTTTGAGTTTCTTGTCTTGTATCCTTTTTACTTCTCCAAGTATGAGAAAGATTTATTTTCTTCTTTCCTCCCCTTGTCTGACTAGGCCTAGAAGAGCTTGGAATACCTTCTTCCATTCCATTTTCAAGATGCTCCTTTCTCTGAGACCTAGTACCTCTATAACTCATTTTATGAAAAATCTACTGACTAGCACTGCTGCAAAGAGATGTTCGAGTTACCACCCAAGTATATTGGGAATCTTACAATACAACTTCCTCACTTAACAAATATCCAAATAAGTTAAATAAGACAAGGGACAAGAATAACCCCGTTTCTTCCAATGATGACCTACTGGTTATTATAGACTTGTGTAGCATTTCCCGAGCAGAGTCACCATCTTGTTGGTGTTCAAAATGGACGCTTATGCTCTTAAGCTACCAATATACTCTCAGGATGATTTTAGGATTGGTTAGTTCCAAAATATATATGGATCTTAGGGTAACTGGACCAACTATAAGGACAAGACTACCCTCTTCACTTCTGGCTCTACAAAACTAAGGTGGGTACACCTAACCCAATGAAAACTATACTTCACACACCAAAGACTGGGTCTAAACAATAGATTGATAGCAAGAAAGTACTAAATGCTAACCCCACATTCATTGACTCTCCATTAATATTTGGTAACAAAACCATACAACCAAAGACCTAAAGCTAAGAAAGGTTATTGATTTCAATATTCAGGTTGCAACAACTTCAATCAGCATATGTTGACAAGGGGACTACTCATTTAGGCTAGTGCCTCACCCATTGGGCAAGATCTTTTAGACGCAAGAGATGCACATACCAAAATATATCTAAGATCCATAGCCATAAATACATCTACCACAATCCTTATTACTTACAAACATTCCTTATGTAGATAATAGTAAACTCATATCTCACCTAGAGCATCATTTAATCCAATCCTAGATCAGAACTCAAGAATGAAGATACATACATAAAACAATATGTAATGAACTAGAAAGCTCAAAGTCTACCTAACTTGACATAGAGGAGAGAGAAGAATCATGTATTTGTATTAAGTATGATGAATCTTTTATGTGCATAGAATCAGTCATAACAAATCAAGCTTGCAAATTAAAGCTTAGACCTATAACTTTCTTCTTTCATCAACAAACACTAAATCAAAAAACTATTACAAAAACCCTTGGGACCAAAAACTAGGGACTGATTTTGAACTTCAAAACTGGAACCCCTTACAAAATCAAAATTCAACACTATATACCACTGGTTACCTTGGAATCCTACACAAGTTAGGATGCAACAAGCTATGGATAACTAGGGTAAGGGTTAGGGTTTCCACCCACCAAGCAATTCAAACAAATCAGAAAATAATTCACTTGAGGTAAAACCAAGCAACCCTGAGCAATCAGATCCTAAATTGATCTTCACTTATGGTAATTCTTCTAGAAATGTACTAAAGATCAAGAAATTCTTGCAAATCCATTCGATTTGAGCCCCTGCAACATGTCTCAAACACCTTTATTCATTCCCCCACAGCATAAAACTCCTTGCAGTCAATCATCATACTCATTGGACCACATTGCAACAATCGACACAACCAAACAAATCAAGGCCGGCCGCTAAAACATTAAAAACTATTCCTTTCTATTGTTGGAAACATCTCAGGAAATTCAAATTTGAATTTCAACAGTCAGTTCATGGCACCTACAGTATATTGGCGGTCATAATTTAAATCTAGGCCAACTTTAAGTCCTAACCGTCAGATTCTCATGTTTCATGGGCCTTATGACTTTAACTCATCCAAACACGTCAGGTTAACTCTTAGTGAACCAGCGACAAAGGAAATCCTATTCACAATATAAAAACTTAACCCGCCCCTTAATTTCATGAATTGGAAACCAAAAGAATTTAACTCATCCCAGCTAGATCTAGCGAACTGGTGACTGAAGAGTTTCACCAGTTCGTAGAACACTTTTTACCTCCGCCAGTTTACTTAGCGACAATGTGAATGCTTGTTCACCAAATCACCAAAACACTTAGAGAACTGCCATCTTTCTTCGCAAACGAGTGAAACCCTTGAACATTTATCGGACCGCCAAACAATTTTATCAGGACCGCTAAAACCTTAGACCAAAACTTGGGCCCGCTTTAAGAAGATCAACGGTCATCTCATCTTTGCATAGACATCCAAGATTCCATCAGATCATAAGACAACCATCAGATGGAGAATCTTACCCTACTCTGACAACCTTCTGACACCGTAAGAGATCAATGACTATCTTAAGTTCACATGTGTCAGAAAAAACCCATCAAATTACATGCCGATCATCGATTCTCTGTAGGTGTCAGAACCTACTAAACATCAAAAAACTTGGCCCCACTAACAACATGTCCAGTCACACAATGTGGACCAATCAAATACCACCAAATCAGCACACCTAGCATGTGGACCTACCGCACTTTATCCCCTATAAAAAAGATAGAATTAATGGTTGGCTTATGATCTTAAGCCTCTGACACATCTCATAAGAGTGTACACCCATCATTGATTGACTGACAACGTTAGGACCCTCTAAAAAACTCAGAAAATAGGTCCCACTGGCAACTACCACCACATTAATACATAGACCAATCACAGACTACCAAATGTGCCAATGTGTCACTTTGGACCCACTGTCGTCAGCCTTTAACACATGAAAAATTAGATGGTTGGCATATAATCTCAAGGGCTCCAAAGATTCCTTGAGGTCATATGCCCACTGTAGATCTTGAATCTTCACACTGAGATACTGGGCCTGCTTGATAGAATGTCCAACTCATGGTCACATAGACCATTTAAAGAATGCCACCTATGCCAACATGGTAGTGGACCCACTGCAAAGAAAGGATACATCATAAAAAAGAATCGATGGCTGGCACATGTCCGTAGGCCTCTAACAAATCTCATGAGAAGATGCACCCACTATTAGATTGAGGTGGTGTCAGAGAACTGGGCCTAGGAAAAATAAGCCAGAAACATAGGAAATATTAAGGCACAAACTTAGGAAAAATTAAAACACCATCAGGCTTGTAAACTTTAGGAAAAATTAACTGGGGAGACTTAGAAAAAGCAACAAATATTAAAAGGGGCCCAAAAGACATTAGTCGCAAGATCGCATAACATGGAAAAGGTTCATGCGATCATTCAACAATGGGAGGGGAACAATTAAGTACATGCGCTATAGGACTTTAAGTGGCCTAAAAAAGTAACACAAAATTAGAACAAGGCCAGGGCATTTTTTAGGGCTTTTCACTACAATGGCTAGTTTTTCAAAATTTTCACCTAGGGTTTGAGCCAGAGACCTAAAAACAACTACAGAGACTAGCAAAAAAATGCTAGAGCCATGAAGATTTTTACAGGTGCTAACAAGTTCAACTTGTGTGAGATCTTACATGCACAGTTGATAGAAAACATCAGGGCTATCATACATGACAAGACTAAGGTATTCAGGTTTGGGTCCCTTATCATTTGTATGTACCTTCATATAGTTGGTAAAGAGTTAGACTTGTATCTAGACAAGTCCATTCCTACCATGCCACAAATACCAAACAAAGCATGCGCTAAAAGCACAGTTAGAGATTTCATTACCTTGGAATTGAAGACCTTCAGAGTAAGGATGCAAATGAGGTACAAGATTCCTAAAAGTATTGTGGAGAAGTATAAATATTCAATATGCTTCATGGTGGAGATTGATACTACTTGTATCGAAGTTTTTGAGCCTAGAAGTAAGTGGATTCATCCACTTGGGTATTGTACACACAAAATAGTGCACTTCTATGAATCATTACAATAAAAAACACTCAAGAATGAAGTCTGAAAAATTGATCCATAGCTCCCTAGGCATGGAGTGCAAGGGTGTTTAAGAATGCTCTCAGCTCTATTAAGCCAATAACCTTGCTAGTAAACCATGCAATGGGAGATTCAAATGAAGACAAGGGCAAGAATGCCAATATCCTCAAGAATCAAATGAAATGCAATGCAAGCTAGATTAAGATGAATATGCAAGCTAAACTATGGAAATGAAAGAACAAGTATTACAAAGCCTCCTAGTTAAGCTAGATGAATTAATCTAAAGCATAAAGGAAACTAAGCTAAGTATGAAGCTATTAATTCCATGATAATGCAAGAAATGAAACTATGATAACATGTAGATGCAAAATCCAAGAATGCTCCAAATCTTTAAAAAGCTCCAAAGTGAGCTAGAAAACCTGCAGAATAACATTACTATAAAAAGTTGGGGATCTAGAATGAAGAAGAGAGCTCTCCTTTTATAAGAAATGAGAAGTAATGGACCATGGAGATTAAGAGGCAAAAGATTTAATCAAGGTTGGAGCTTGAAAGAGGAGCAATCCATGTGCACAAGTATCCTCCAATGAGAAAATAAGAGTTGACTTTTGTGTCCATATGAGACAAAAAGTGCTTTTGTCCTTTTTATAAAATAATAGTGCTTTATTTGTGCAACTTAGGATAAGAAGAAAAGTGGGGACTTTTTATTTAAAAAGGCTTAAGATAAAATGGTTAGCCCATAGAAAATAATCAAATAAATGATATAACTAGGATTTGATCAAGAATAAGCAATTGATGATTTTAGCAAAAATGCTAGCAAGGGGCTAATAGTCTAGATGACCATTTTTAGGTGTATATAGGTGTGAGGTTGAGGAACAAGTTCTTGAATCCTATGCATAGGTACTGCTATCAGCTCCCAAAGATGACAATGAACCTAGGTGGGGAACCTATGAAGAAAAATCTAGAGAAGTTGATGCTAAGTTGAACAGTGCTGCAACTAAAAGAAAGGTTGCAAAAGTTACATCAGAGATATTGAGGATACATGGTGTATCTCAAGAAGATCTTGACAAGGCTAGGGAAGAGAAGATTTCCCTAGAATTGAAGAGCACATCAGCAGAGGAAGAATAGGAAGATCCTAAGATGAAGAAGATTAAGATTGAAAAAGATGATGACATTCCTTCAGCACCCAAAGAATCCATTGATCATATTGCTCCTCCGAAGTATGAACCAATGATCAAAAGGAAGAAAGAAGTAAGCACTAGTCATCCATCCTCACTAGCTACAAGGAGTAGGAGAAACATTCAAGAACCCCCTAAGGTAGGATTCAGACCAAGTCTCAAAACCTTGAGCACAAGAATTATTGATGAGGGCAGAATTGATCAGGTAGGAAAGTTCTATGAGACTTTCAGTGAAATTGATAAGTCAAAAATTCATAATATGATTATCAAACATATGATCAAGTTCAAGAAAATAGTTCTTGAAATGCAAAACTCTGTTCCTGACAAAGTATGGAATATTTTAGAACACCTAAAAAGATAAGAAAATGAAGAGGATATTAGAATAAGGGAAAATGTGTTACAAGATACGTTGCATGTATGTTCTAAAGATGAAAAAGCACTAATATTGAAACTGGTAAAGCCGCACCTAAGAACAAAAATAAGAACTTTGCATATCATGAACAAAGACTGTGACCTGATAACTCAAGAAACAAAGAAAGCTTTTGAGAAGGTACTCTTGGAGAAATAGATTAGAATACCTACTGCGCCTATCACTCATACATCAAATAGGAAAGGTAAAGTAGCAGAGACCTCCTATGCACCAATGATAGGTCCTCAAGACTCAACGCCCATAGTAGAAGTTCAAATTGAAGCATATTAGTCCGCACCCATATCAGAATCACCCAAAGATAGCACAATTATCATAGATAATGTGGGAATAGCCATGGAAGCTACTGATAAGGACTTGGATAAGTTTAAGGAAGCATTTGTTAGTACTAAGGAGGTAGAAATTTTATGTAGCAATACATCTTCCACTCAACAAGAAGAAGTACTCATGGAAGACATTTTTTATAAGAAAGAAGTAGAAAAAGAAGAAGTAAAGGAAAAAGAAAAAGAAACTTCTGTTGAAACATGCAAAGTGAAACTAGAGGTGATGGATAGCACTCCCATCACTCCCTCCTCATTGTTGTCAAGTTTGATAGTAGACACTAGCAATTTAGACTCCTGGAAGGAAGAAGACTTGATTAAGTTCAGTGTTCTAGCTATGGAGAAGGTTAAGGAGAAGCAAGTAATGAGAAATCCCCTCTTGGTGGAATCAGTAAATATTCTAAACAGTTTACTACCAGAGGATAAAAAGATGGTAAATGTACATTCGGTTGATGATGTGAGCACAATCATCTCATAATTCAAAGAAAATTTTTCAAGCCTAGAAAAATCTGCGGCCTTAGTGGTAGAAGAGAAGTACTTGAAGAAGAGACTCAATGAATTGATGAGTAATTTTACACTAGACTTGAACTCTCTTAAGTCTGGTTAGGAAACATTAAAAGAGTTTGTAGATCAAGGATGGAAAATCATTGTAGAATCCATGGATCGGGATAAGCTTACTGATGCCCATCTCAAGAAGATCAAAAATGCAGAAGCAATGGTTGAGAAGGTGAAGGACTTAGTGCTAGAAACATCCACTAATGTGAATATATGTAACAATGTCTACCAAGGTCAGTTAGACATAATTGAGAAGGCAAAGAAAGAAAAGGAGAAGCTAAGGTCTAAACAAACTCAGTTGAGGAATGCTCTTGTGCCTTCCTTAGACATTCTCAATCAAAACATAAAGGAGATTGATGTGACTATGATTACCTATGATCAAGGTCCAAGCATAGATTTGGAGAAGATGGAGAAGCTTCAATATGCATTATGCGCCCATCTACAGATAGTCAATTCTCTAATAACCTTTTGGAAGAAGGAGATCCAAAAACTCAAGATTGCATATCCAGATGTTTTCCCTTAGTAAGTGTATGTAGATAAAGATTTTGATATACCTTTGTCATTAATGTCAAAAGGGGATTTGTATAGAATATGGAGTATATAATATTTATAGGGAGATATAAATTTATGTGTATAAAGATGTGTAGAAGACAAAATGTTTTGTGTAAAGGGACAGTTAGAAACTTGGCCATATTCCTTTGTTACCATCAATGAAAAAGGGGGAGATTGTTGGAAAGTTGTCTATACTAAAGTATATGACTATAGATAGTGTTGTCATTATGGAAACAAAGTCATGTAGTAGTTTGGAGTGAGCGCACTATGTGTAAAGATTAGAATTTAGTTAAGTGTTGAAGATTGGATAGTTAACAGAGTACCAGAGACTCAGAACATTAGCACATGTGTGTATAGATGAACTAAGGTATGCACCCTAGAAGTTAAGGTTGTTAGACTATACTTATTCTTAGTTAATGAGTGCATAAGTAAATATGCAAAGATGTGAAAGTTACAGTCAGTTGAAGTTGCACAGCCAGTGTGTGCCAGCAGAGAACAAAGCATGGAGCTGACAGTGGCTATTTTGGTTTGTGATTATAATTTAATGTTGTAAGGGCTATGCACCTATTGTATTTAGGTTTCCAACATATGTACATGTATAATTGTAAGCACACTTAATCCAATTCATTTAGAAGTGTTGTTTATAATTAGTTATAGGGCTGACCTAAATGTTTTGTTTGTATAAGTGTGTAAATATGAGATGCACCCATTGTATTTGGCATGGAAGTTGTATAAAAGTTATATGAAGCAAAGCAGAGGTATTCAAAGAGAGAATATGATGTATTAGAGCTTTGCTAGAGGTCAAAGCATTAGCACACCAAAGGAACTGATCTAACAAGCAGTGTCACATCAATAGTTCACCAGTAGATATAGGGTGTATCTGATCTCAGAAAGTTGTAGCCTTCATCATTTGAGTAGTGAGATCTTGGATACTGAGTCCACTCCCCTAACATGGACCATTGTAAAAGACTCCTAATAGATTCTAACCCTTAACAAGGTCTATTGTACTTAAAGAATTGTAAAACTATTCCTAACAGGGTAAAAGATTTTCTAATAAGGATCACAAAACACTAGTGCAGAATATTAGTGGGTATCAAGTCCCACTAGGGTTTTTACCTATTTGGGTTTCCCCATAACCATATTGGTGTCATTTGTTGATTTCATGTTTCATGTTTATGTGAATGTTTAATTCAGTACTTAACTATTTATAATTTAGTATTTAGATTAAGGTGAAAAGTTAAATTTTAGTGAACACTGATTCACCCCCTCCCCCTCTCAGTGTTCCCATTCCTAATAGCCATGACTTGTTAATCACTTTCTAACTGATTTCTAAGATAATCTGATGACTTCTAGATCAGCACGATGAACTAGGGTTTCTGCAACTAACCAAATGCACTGCAAACACTGATAGATCAATCTTCAAGTCTTCACAACAACTTACAAGGCTCTTTATGCTCTTCAATCATTCTGAATTTGAATGCAATGAGTAATTAAACAACTTTATATGTACTTAAGGTGAGAATTCTTCCATTAATGCAAGTTGCGTAAACCAGGCTATCACTTCAAAATTTCCAACTCAAGTTCTTCTAACAACCAACATGTGTGCTCTTGCATGAAGGTTCCTATGCACTCCAAAAGTTTAAGTCCAAAGGCGCATACTCTAGGGATGAGTATACCAACCACACAGGGGTCTAGATCTAAATTATATCCCCCTATGACCCTAAGGGCCATTTATCTAGATGTAGAGGGTACATCCACTACAGATGCATCCAATACATTCTCATCAACTTTGTCCTTTCCTTCTATCTAAATTAAGCTCACATCATTTGACTCTTTCAAAAATTTGACTTCTCCTTCAGGATCCAATAGTGGTTCTTAAGCCTTTTTAGGGCTTTCTTGACCTTGCATCTTTGATCTACAGAATCTTGAGATATGTCCAGCCTTGTTACAAGAGTGACAAATGACTGGAGGTCTAATATTCTTGGGTGCATTGACATGAGTCACCATTTTACATTGCCTTGCTGAATGGCCATTATAGTTACATATCTGACATGTAACATTCTAAGAACTTCTTACATTTGTCTGATTTTGATTTCTCTCATCATGTTGAATCTTGTTCTTCTTACTAGTCTTGCAATTCATAGCTTTATGACCTGTAGACTAGGCTTTTGAGGATACCTGTTTTGAAATCTTCAAGCCAAACAAACATTAGATTTTAACCTAGCATGAAATCAATCCAAAACAAAGAAGGTCTAAGCTAAGCCACCTCAGATTGAGCTAAAACAGGTGCACCCAAGCACTGTTTGATTTGCTCTTGCTTAAGGGGATGTGGGTGTGCTCCTTAAGCACTTGGAGCATACTCTAATGCATTCTAAGATAATTTGAGACTCATGAAAACCTCAAAAATGACACAATAATGGGTAGAACACCCAAAATTGCCCCTAAGGCTTCAAGAACTCAAATATGATGCTTGTTATGGAGATTTGAGCTACATGATGTTTATGCTAAGATTGATTTTAAACCAAATAAAGATGTGATATGATGATATGCTTATGCAAAACAATGGAAGAAACTAGGTTAACCCATTAAATCTATGCTAAGATGTGCTTTAAGAAAGCTTGAAAATGATGAAAAACTAACAATTATTATTGATTATGCTAAGTCTAGAGCTAAATGAGCATGATAACAATGCTTGAAATAAAAGGTGAATGGGTGCTTTGCTCTTAGAAATGAGGAGTACTTATAGGCTTTTGGAAGGGTTTGGGTTAGGAGGATAGGTTAGGGTTTGGAGTCAAAGGGAATAAGGATGAAGACTTTCTAGAAGAGTCTAGGTTTTGGATGAGGATAAACACTTTCTAGAAAAGTCTAGGCTTTCTAAGGATAAACATGAAATTTAGGAAATAAATAAAGTTTTATTTATCTCAAAGGCTTTAATGAGTTTGAGGCTCATTAGGGGAAGGGTTTGACTAAGAGTCAAAGGAGACTTAGATTAGCTTAAGGAAAGTAGGTAATTTCCCCTAAATGGGTTTAGGGAAGGGTTAGGAAAGTTCTAGAAGAGTCTAGAGTTTTCCCAGGGTAAATTAAGAATTGAGGATTAATATTTAATCTTAATTTAATATTCTTGAGTTGGGATTAGTATTAGGAAATGATTGGATTAGCCTTTAATCAAAATTAAAGAAGGATTAGAAGATTCTAGAAGAGGTTAGTGGTCTTCAGGAAATTGGCCAAGTTTTGGGCAAAAAATAAATTAATTATTTATTTTGGGATTTTTGGTCAATTTATTAATTAAATAATTAATAAATAGGGGAATAATGTTTAAATAAGATTTAAACATTTTTGGGAGGGATTTCTTAATTAAATATTTTTAATTAAGATAAAGGGATTTAATGGCATAAAAATAAATAAATAAATTAATAAATGATGATGTCATCGGGGATTTTTCAGAAAATAAAAATATTTTATTTTCTAAAGGATTTTTAGGTGTCTACATTTTGCCCCTCTTTAATGCGATGCCGCAAGTGGCATGGCGTCAAAGATAAGAAAATAAGATGCCCAAGGCTAGAGCTTAGAGGAATGAGGGGTTGTGCCCCCTCGAGAAAATAATGCAAGGAGTAAACATTGTGGAATTTTCTTGAAAGGAAACAGCGAAAGAAGGACCGAGGAAGAAGGGGAGATAAATAACCAAGCTTCCAAGAGAAAAGATGGGTGGATGCAAGATGAGATGAAATGCAAAATACAGGATGCAGCTATATGAGGATGCAAGATGCAAGATTAATTTATATGATGCAAGATGTAGGGATTGGGGGAAGCTCCAAGTGCAAATGTGGAGAGCACAACCTAGTTTAATATAGCAAGGCTAGAGACCTGCCAAGGATACTGGGATCATAAGGCCTTGTCACCAGCATTGCATAGGAATAACACTAAAAAGACACGCAGGGTTGCCCCAGCATCACACATGATCCCAAGAAGGCATGGTAGAAACGATGCTAGAGAAACCACAAACACACAACTGACTCATAGGCAGAATCAAAAAGATCAAAAGACCTTGCCCCAAATTATCCTCATTCATAGTGCACCATGATATAAAGGATCATGGTGACTTTGAGTAGAGAACAACAAGAAGCCGTAAAAGATTAACAAGATCCAAAGGACAAAATCCAAGACCAAAATGAGAACTCCAAAAAGACATCCTTTACCAAGGAGAGAGATTTGATGTGACGCATTGGATTGATGGTGAGAAGATTGGTTTGAATGTGTGGAAGGATGCATTGACATGGACCTAGTGTGCTTGGTGGAAGATTGGGTCAGACAGGAAGGATACAACTGAGGGGACCTGTGATTAGGCTTAGGTTAGACAAAACAGAAGCATACATTTGTGTGGACCCTATGCTGATGGGGAGAATGTTGTGTTGCTGATTGGCAAATGATGCGGTTAAAAGATAGTCACGATGATCAAGGATAGTGGACAATTGATATTGTTGAAGTACAAGGCTGGGTAGGACAAGATTTCTAATCAAATGCTACTGTAGGACTGACAAGGATATGTACAACAAGACACAAGGATATTTACAACGGCTATGTATAAAAGCTGAGGATTAGGATGTACAAAGAACCTGGGGATGAAGTTGAAACTCCAAAGATATGCAAGATGATGCCCCAATTGGGCTGGAAGGCCAAGATGGACTAATAGTGGATGATGTGTCCTAAAATGACACAAATTTGGGAAGGACGTATCCCAATGATGATGATTGGATTGTGATCAAGGCTTGCTACAAGACTAGGAACAAGACTAAGGATTTCGATTGGATGGATTGGCTTGATCTTGGATGTTGGATAGCTAGAAGATGTGGATAGGATTGGAAGATGCTGGAAGATTGCTAGCAATAGTTGGATATGGATGGATGGCATTGGATTACAATGAGGTTAGCCTATAGCTAGATACCAATGACAAGGGAAGATACCAGGTGATGGAAAGATGGAGGAAATGCTTAGGATGAGGATGATGGAACTGCTAGGAGATTTGGATGGAGGAAGATTTTGATTTGGATGGAGGAACTACTTAGGAGACTTGGATGACAAATTTGCTTGAGGATTGGATAGAGGAATGCTTGGGGAGATTGGATGGCAGATTTTCTTGAGGTTTTGGGAGATGGAAGATATTGGATAAAAGATAGTCTCCAAGGAATATGTTACCAAGGAATAAGATGCCCCTTGCTTAGGATAGTTCATTCATTCAGAGGTAGTAGGATGGGGTATGATTCGACAGAAGATATGCTAATAAGAGGATGAGGAAGGTAGATGGAAGATAGGATGAATGGATTGGATAGAGGATATGTAGCTGCAAAGTGTGATGGATGCCAAGAAGGTGCCCAAAAGCATGTATACCTAGTAGTCTTTGTTTTGTCATCAAGATCCAAAGGAGGATGAAGGAGGTGAGAGACAAATGGGATGGAGGAGATGTTGGATAAGAGGTGATAGAAGGGAATGGCCCCCAACTGCAAAAAGGAATTGGGGGGAGAGGCCTACGCATGATGCTTGTTTGCCAGGTTTTCACCATGGTACTTGTCCAAGGTGCTTGAATTGCCAAGTTTTCACCATAGGATGAATGTTTTTCTCTTTTCTTTTTCTTTTCTTTTTTTTGATACTTTTCTCTTGATTTTTCCAATTTTTATAGATTTTCTAATTTTTTTTGCTGACTAGATGCTAACCTTCTGATATTCTAATATGTTGCTATCTTTCTTCACTGATCTTCTGATTTGTTGCTGACATTTTCTAATTTTTTGCTGCCTTTTCAATTTCTCGAGATGTTGGTACAACTTTATTGGGATGGAGGGATTATGCAAAGGCATGGATAAGATGGGGTAGATGGGAGATATGGTGGTAGAAATTGTTTGGATGGAAAGATGGAAAGTGATCATGATAGGGAGATGTTGTCAGGACCAACATTGGCACATGTTGCAAAGAAGGTGGATGAAGCGAATAGGACGTGGAGGATAGAGGTGGATGTGATGGAGGATTTATGCTAGGAGATTTTGAATCTTTGGGACCCAAAATAGATTTAGGAGATGGAGGAGAAGACTGAGTAGCTAGGGGATTAGCAACTTTGGATGCCATTGTGGATGTTTCTTTTAGATGCATTACATCTTTTTGCTTTGGGATCCACATCATTTTTGCTTTAGCTTTGGTGGGCCTTTGTGGCCATTGGTATGCATCAGATTTTGCTTTTGCTTTGCTAAGCCTTAGTGGCCATGTAGTAGATTTTTCTTGTGCTTTGCTGGGCCTTTGTGGCCATTGGGATGCATTGGATTTCTTGGTTGGATTTTGCTTTGGTTGACCATGTCGTTTAGATGGGACATGGCAATCTTTGGATTTTTGTGGATATTTCCCTTTATGCATATTGGATATGGCATCCAAATTGCAAGGAGCATTGGAATATATATGAGGAGATGTGTGGGATAGAGAGATGGAAGGAGATTGGTAGATAGGAGATATGGACATGTGCCTTGTTGATCCTGACTAGGGATGCTTGGATTTTGGATGAAAGACTGAGTAGGATAAGATGGGGGATGATATTTTGGGATGTAAGGTCCCAAAATGGATTTGGTATGTAGAGGATATGTGCTGGAAGATTTTGGGACATAGGGACCCAAAATGGATTTGGAGGATGAAGGAGGAATGTGATAGGTTGTCCTAGGCCATAATGATGGAGGAGGGGGAATAGCGTTTTATGTTTTACAGGAATGATGGGGAGATGTGATGGTATTTTTGGATGGATGCTTGAATTTAGCTTTAGTTGTACCAACATATCTGGAGGAAGTGCCTTCTTCTGATGTGTGACCAATACCACATGATTTTGGATGTTTCTTGTCTTGAATGGGTTCTAGATTTCCTTATTCACAAGAGCCTAGGCCTTTGCCTTGATGATTCCATTTCTTGAGCATTTTATCCAAACAAGGATATTTCTGACTTGGGGAATATGATAAACATCCAGTTTCTGGTTCCCTGATGGAAGATATAGAAGTTATTGCTTTTGCTTCAAGTGGGCTGCCTCTGACAAACGTAAAAGGACCAAGAGGATAGAGTGCTGGTAGCTGGATAGTTTGGATTGAAGGATCCTCAAGAGGAGAGTATGGGATGATGGGATTTTGACTGGGATTGGGGGATAGTAATGAATCTTTAGCTAGAGAAACTGGGATGATAGGATCTTGGATTGGAGGAATTGGGATTGTAGGATTTTGGATTGGGGGTGATGGAAGCAATAGAACATGTGATAGGGGAAGTGAAGGGATTGGATCTGGATTTTCTTCTATGAGTATTTCAACATGCTTTTGGGAAAGATCTTGACATGGTAGGATTTGTGTGGATAGAGTGTTGGGGGATGCATGGATGGACTCTTCAGATGGGGTGGATGGAAGGATGGGAGATTTTGTAGCTATGATGTCTGGAAGAAGGAAGAACTCTTCAGATGGTATGGATAAAAGGATGGAAGGTTATGTAGCTGTGATGGTAGGAAGAAGGGTGAACTCATGAGGCTCATTAGATATGCTTAGGATAATACTAGGAGGAGGTAATGTTGGTGGACATTGGATGGAGACTTCAAATGGAAGGGACTCAATGATGCTAGGAGGTGGAAGAGGATCAATGTACAAAAGGCAAATGACAGATGGGAGTGATGGATGGGCCTCATCAGTGATGGCTTCACATGAAGGTTTGAGATGGCATAGCCCTTCAACTTTAGGAGTGGGATTTGTTGTTGGCTTCCTTGTGAAACTCCTTGGAGACTTTTAGATTGGAGGAGGTGACGGATTAGAGTGTGTAGAAGATGGGGAGCTTGGATGGTCCTCACATGAAGGTGGGTTGGAAGATTTTGAACTCACTTGAGGGGATGATGGTGCTAAAGAGGTAGAGGTGATGGATCAAGGTACGAGATATGAAGCGGTTTGAAGGATGCACTCTACTAGTGGGAGGGGATTTTTGGAAATGTGGTTTGGAATAGAAGATGGTGGATTGAGATAGGATGGAGGATTGGGGAAAAGGATTGGAAGACTTGGTTTTTGGTTTTGAAAGGGTTTTGGAGGATAAGTGGATGGAGGTTTTAGATAAGGGAAGTAGTGTGAAGTGTTTCAAGGGGATGGTGGTGATTGGGATATGACCATAGTAGGAGATGGAGGTATGAAGGATGCATATGGAGGATGTGTAGGTTTAAGATAGGGATAAGTTGTGGATGGATAAGATAATGGATTTGCCTTGCTGAGGACATGAAAGGGAGTGCTAGTGGATAAGCGTGAAGGCATGATAGGATATTTTGGAGGAATGATTGGATGCTGGGGGATGTTTGGAGCAAACTTGCTAAGATTTTCAAAATATGCATCATGATCTACAAGGCTTTCATCATCTTTGCGATAGGATGGATTGAGGGGAGAGACATAATAACCAAACTCATCATAATAGTTTTGAGACATGCTGACTTGTGGATGAGTTGGATGGGAATGAAGGATGAAGATGGATTGGAAGACTAAGACTTAGATTGGAATGACTGATAGAATCAGACTTAGGTTTGGATTTGGCTCAAGTTTGGAAGAAAACTGACTCTAGAGGAAAATAGACAAGGGGATGGGGGATGACCGAGATGACTTTGCTAACCCAGGATGGGAGGAAAGGATGACAAGACTGGATTAAATATGACTGGAAGACCATGATTTTGAGATTCTGAAAGCTTTGGACATTTTCTAGATTTTGGGAGGATTTGGACTGACATGGCTATTCTGAGTATCGTGAACCAAGTTGTAGATTAGTTTGATATTTTTCCAATGGCAAAGGATAGATTTCAACAAAGATTTTTAGAAAAGCAATCTGCACAAGGGAAAAAGCAACCTTGTGGGATACAAACAGGATAACTAACTCTGATAAAGCTTTGAAAGTGTATGTTCCAACAATATTTTCACGGAGTATTGACTGTCAAGCACTTCAAACAGATCTACCTAAGGAACATGAGTATCAAAATTGCTTGCCCACAGCTTGGTACCCCCTAGAAGGGAATACAAATGGTGAGTAATCTTGAGGTGACCTGGTAAACCCCTTGGAATCAGTCCTTGCACAAGGATTTTGATACTTTCAGATGTAGATAAGGTAGCCTCTATTTTATCAAGTTTTTAATAGTTCCGTGGAGTCTCCATACTCAGTTATGCTGACCGCCTATGACTCACTTAAGAGCCTAGCCAACAACGCTGGGGGAGAAATATTTACCTATCCCCAGACATTTGCATTTGGTACAAAACGCCTGTGGATTAGGAGATATAAGTGAGTATTTTTTTCCTTCACTTTATTTATATACCAGCCTAGGGGGATACCAGTTTGAGGTCATTCTCCGAGGAGGAAGCACTTTTCTCCATGGACGGGCCTCGCTAAAAGTAGAACAAGTGAACTTGTTCGAGTCCAAATGTTCTACGTTGCTTACTTTAACAAGGTTTTACAAAAAATGTAAAGCTCCTAGATGCACATCAAGAAAGTTGTTCTTTTTCCCAAATTGATTAAGTGATGTTTGAACTTAAAAAAAAAAACTTCTGAAGACACAAGTGTTTAGATTTTGAGTTGTTCTTTCTCCAAAAGACTTTTGAGTGTTTGTAGTTGCTTTGACTTGGGCATTCAAGATTGAATTATCGTGTTGATTTAAAACTTTGAAGTGCTTTGTTTTTTCTTTAAGGCATTAGAGATTGAATTTGTTCTTTGCTTGAACTGAAAAGGAAGGAATAGAGATTTTTTTTTCTTTTAATGCATTCAAGATTGGGTTTGATTTTCAAATGGACAATGACGCTTTAGGACTTAGCTTCATTCCTTTAATTTCATTCAAGATTTGTTTTGACCTTTTCCTTTGATTGATTTTTTTGTACCTACAAAAAGAAAAGACAATAGTTAGAATCTGTAAGGAAAAATCAAAGTTAAGAAAATTTAAAAGCATTAGTTTACCACTCTCTGGAATGAATGCGCAGAGACAGAGCACGAATGCACAGGAAATTGTGACAGATGCGCAACAACATAAAAATAGATTTTGTGCAAATGCACAACAATATGGCATGTATGCACAGTTACAAATGATTCTATCCTGATGTGATTTTACAAAATTGCCATTTTGACAGAGTGCACATACGCAACTCTTTTTGATGTATGTGCAACTAATTGAAATAAAAGCACCACAAATTTTGATGAATGTGCAGTAAGTGTTACAGATGCATAATTTTATTGACAAATGCACAATTTCCAATTATGTATGCGCAACTTTTCCAAATTTTATATAAATGCATAGTTTTTTAGGATGTATGCGCAACTTAACCCGAAACAGAATGTTAAGACCCAGAATTTTTAGAAATAGAGGAGAAAAATGGCCATGGAATGTTGATTTTGATGTAGATAATTAGGATAGGGGTCCCACCGGGTGTGCCAGAATGTAGACTAGGCTTTTGAGGATACCTATTTTGAAAGCTTCAAGCCAAACAAACATTAGATTTTAACCTAGCATGAAATCAATCCAAAACAAAGAAGCTCTAAGCTAAGCCACCTCAGATTGAGCTAAAATAGGTGCACCCAAGCATTGTTTGATTTGCTCTTGCTTAAGGGGATGTGAGTGTGCTCTCTAAGCATTTGGAGCATACTCTAATGCATTCTAAGATAATTTGAGACTCATGAAAACCCCAAAAATGGTACAATAATGGGTAGAACACCCAAAATTGCCCCTAAGGCTTCAAGAACTCAGATATGATGCTTGTTATGGAGATTTGAGCTACATGATGTTTATGCTAAGATTGATTTTAAACCAAATAAAGATGTGATATGATGCTATGCTTATGCAAAACAATGGAAGAAACTAGGTTAACCCATTAAATCTATGCTAAGATGTGCTTTAAGAAAGCTTGAAAATGATGAAAAACTAACAATTAGTATTGATTATGCTAAGTCTAGAGCTAAATGAGCATGATAAAAATGCTTGAAATAAAAGGTGAATGGGTGCTTTGCTCTTAGAAATGAGGAGTACTTATAGGCTTTGGAAGGGCTTGGATTAGGAGGATAGGTTAGGGTTTGGAGTCAAAGGGGATAAGGATGAAGACTTTCTAGAAGAGTCTAGGCTTTGGATGAGGATAAAGACTTTCTAGAAAAGTCTAAGCTTTCTAAGGATAAACATGGAATTTAGGAAATAAATAAAGTTTTATTTATCTCAAAGGCTTTAATGAGTTTGAGGCTCATTAGGGGAAGAGTTTGACTAAGAGTCAAAGGAGACTTAGATTAGCTTAAGGAAAGTAGGTAATTTCCCCTAAATGGGCTTAGGGAAGGGTTAGGAAAGTTCTAGAAGAGTCTAGAGTTTTCCTAGGGTAAATTAAGAATTGAGGATTAATATTTAATCTTAATTAAATATTCTTGAGTTGGGATTAGGATTAGGAAATTATGGGATTAGCCTTTAATCAAAATTAAAGAAGGATTAGAAAATTCTAGAAGAGGTTAGTGGTCTTCAGGAAATTGGTCAAGTTTTGGGCAAAAAATAAATAAATTATTTATTTTAGGATTTTTGGTCAATTTATTAATTAAATAATTAATAAATAGGGGAATAATGTTTAAATAAGATTTAAACATTTTTGGGAGGGATTTCTTAATTAAATATTTTTAATTAAGATAAAGGGATTTAATGGCATAAAAATAAATTAATTAATTAATAAATGATGATGTCATCAGGGATTTTTTAGAAAATAAAAATACTTTATTTTCTAAAGGATTTTTAGGTGTCTACATGACCAAATTTATTGCATTAATAATAGTATCCATTAAAAGGTCTTACCTTTGTATAGTTCCTTGCAATGTGTCCATGT
This sequence comes from Chamaecyparis obtusa, assembly GCA_027943335.1. Lineage (NCBI taxonomy): Eukaryota > Viridiplantae > Streptophyta > Pinopsida > Cupressales > Cupressaceae > Chamaecyparis > Chamaecyparis obtusa. The sequence goes on from BSBK01002104.1 coordinate 683,627, forward strand.
TTTTTACATGCAAAACAAGTGCATTCTACAAGCTTGCACTCATTCTTAGGTGGTCTACCATTTTCTTTGGTTTGATCTTCAATATTTTTAGTATCAATAGAGTCTTTTTGTGTCTCCTTTCTTGCTCGCATATTATCAATTTGATTTTGTGCTTCATTGTATCCAATACAACTAGTGTCTCCTTTGGCTCTTCTTGCATATAACTGAGATTCTATCAAATCAGAACTAGTGTGCAATTGATCAATGTGATTCTTTGCTTCTTTCAATTCAAACTCCAATCTTTCTTTGCAATTCCTTAGCTCCAAGATTTCCAAGTTGGCTTCCCTTAATTCCTCATTGAGTTGAAGGTTCTCCTTGACTTATTCATTGTAGACTTCCTGATTGTTGGTCAGCTTATCATCGAACTCTTCAAGTAGTTCTTTCATGGATGCATTTTCTTCATTCAACTTCTTGACCTTTTCTCCTAGATCACTGCTAGAGCATTCGTTTAGATCCCTTCTTATCTTTTTGATAACTAATTGAGCATCACTAACTTTCTCTTTTAGCTCTTCAATTTCTCTTTCAGATTTGTCTAGGTCTTCAAGAGCAGCTTCAAGATTTTTCTTCAGATGTTTCATTTCTACTTTTTCCATGATCTCCTCAAGTGGTTAAACTTCTTTTCTAAGGACCAAAGCTCTGAGACCAATTGTTAGAAATGGGAACACTGAGAGGGGGCAGGGGGTGAATCAATGTTCACTATATTTTAACTTTTCACTTTAATCTTTATGCTAAACTTAAATGCTTAAGTACTAAATTAAACATTCACATAAACATGAAACATGAAATCAACACATGACACTGATATGGTTATGGGGAAACCCAAATAGGTAAAAACCTTGGTGGGAATTGACACCCACTAATATTTTGCACTAGTGTTTTGTGATCCTTGTTAGAAAATCCTTTACCCTGTTAGGAGTAGCTTTACAATGCTTTAAGTATAGTAGACCTTGTTAAGGGTTAGACCCTATTAGGGGAGTGGACTCACTGTCCTAGAGCTCATTGCTCAAATGGTGAAGGCTACAACCTTCTGATCTCAAATACACACTATATTTGCAAGGTGAATTGTCACTGTGACACTTCTTGTCAGATCAATTCCTTTGATGCGTTGATGCTTTGACCTCTTGAAAATCTATAATAAATCTTTTTGATTCTTCACATACTTTTGCTCTACTTATCACAACTCTATATCAACTTCCATACCAAATACAATGGGCCCATCTTATATTTTTACACTCATACAAAACAAACAATTAGGTCAGCCCTATAACTAAGTAAAAACAATGCTTCCAAATGAATTGGCTTAAGTGTGCTTACAATTAAACATATAAAAATGTTGCCAACCTAAATAAAATGGGCGCATAGCCTTTACAACATTACATTATGACCACAAACCAATATACTAACTGTCGGTTGCTTACTCTATTCTTCACTGGCACATAATGGCTGTGCAACTTCAATTGACTATAACTTTCTCATCCTTGCATATCTACTTATGGGCTCATAGACTAAGCATAAGTATAGTCTAACAAACTTAACTTCTAGGGTGCATACTATAATTCATCTGTACACATGTGTGCTGATGCTCTGAGCTGCAGGAACTCTGTACATTGTCTAGTCTTCAATACTTAACCAAATTTTGATCTTTACATTAAGTGCGCTGACTCTAAACTACTATATGACTTTTTTGTCATAATGACAACACTATATCAAGTCATATACATTACTATAAACAACTTTCCAACACCTTCTCCTCCAATTCATGATGATATTAAAGGAAAGGGTAAAGAAAATTCTTCAAAACCTATTATCACACCTTATACAACCTTTACTCATGAAAATGATAAACAATCATCTCCTATAGAATCTTTACATAATATGTACACTAGAGGATTTAATATGGTGACTAAACAAGGTTATAAAGGTTTCAGGCTTGGAGTTAATGAGCATGGTATTGTTGGAAATATTCAGGAATTAACCGAGTTACTGAGAGGGGAGGGGTGAATCAGTAACTCCAAATTTTCTTTCAATTACAGATGTATTAACATGTAATTTACTTTAACCTTTGCATACAGAAAGCATGAAACTTAAAAGCATTCACAATAATGACACATAGATTTGGTTACCCAGAAACCTTCCAAAAAGAAAGTAAAACTAGGGTGGGGATGAAACCCACAAAGCTTTAATACTGCAGAATAAAGTTGGCCGGTTAAGGCTTACAATTTGATCACTTCTGATGATCTGCCCTGTTAGGAGCAATAAGGATTGCTAAATCCACCCTGTTAAAGGATTTACAAACATACAATGAAGTATGCACTCGGTAAAGAGATTTTACAAAAGACTGTTAAGTCTACCCGGTTAAAGGATTTAGTACTGATTCACCTGTTAGGATGAAATAGTAGATCTCTTGCTTGGAAACTGGATTGCTGATTGAGATTCGCTGATGTACTGATCACCTTCTGTGATGAATTTGTCTTTTCTGTTCCTTATACTGTTGAAGCCCTTTGTAATTCGCTTATCTCTGCCTTTCTTTCTTTTTCACATATATTCTTCTTACATTACTCTTGACATTTTTACAACATTGTTTATATACAAGTCTTAAACAATTAATTACAATTACAATTACAAAGTCAGCTTGACAAATAAACATAAGTGTTACTAAGTCAGCCCAAGTATGGTTACACGGTTCCTTCAAACTAACTCGGTGACTTTCTGATACTCGACGTCCACTGCATTACTCGGCATCATCATGCACTCGGTAGAAGTGAAGGCACGGTTCATACTGATCACTCGATAGGTTTTGAACTCGGTAAATACTGGTGACTCAGTAGACATGATGTTACTCGATTTATAGTGTCCTGCTCGGTTTGTACTAACTTGCTCGGTTTGCATTGTCTTGCTCAGTTTGCACTGTCTGCTTGGTTTGCACTGTCTGCTTGGTTTGCACTGTCTGCTCAGTTTGCACTGTCTGCTCGGTTTGCACCCAGAATGCAAATAAGTGTTGTCACTAGTGGCAATTCTGTTTAATGCCAACAATCTCCCCCTTTGGCATTAGTGACAAAAACACTCATTGGCCAAAACTTATATACATGAATCATGCTGAGTTTTATTTTGATTTTTCAAAATTTGTCTTCGTTATAGGGCTTTATACATTGTCTCCCCCTTTCAATGTGCTAACTGTTTCTATACAAATCTTCTTCTATACATATCTCCCCATTTTTTACGATAATGCCAAAGGTGTATATACAAGTTATTTACAGAGAGAATCCAAAATTTGATAGAAAATCAGAATGTACCTTCATTATTAGTGCCAGGGTTCTATCCCAACTTTCTTGCAGAATCTTACATGTTTGGATTGCAATTTGGAATTCTGCAGAGAGTTCAATCATGTGATCTGCTATAGAGAACTGATTGTCATGAATCAATGTTTTGGAATGTTCAATGTGCTTATACATTGTATTCATGATGGGAAGGATCATGTGTTGGATGTCTAGCAGTGTGGACCGGATCCTTGTGTCTTCTTTCAGTAGATCTGACTGCATATTTAATAGATATGAGATTTTCATGTGATGAGCAGAGCTTGAACTTGGTTCAAGTTGTAGCTTCTGTATGCTAATCTTCATATCCTCATCCATTTTATTCATTTTATCCTTAACATCCTTTGTGAACTTGGCAATATTGCACAATCTGGCCAAAAGAGAGGTAGCATTCGAATAGATAGATTCAATGTTTGACAAAACTGAAGACAATTCTACTTGGTTAATAGCTATGTGCTGAGCAATGTGCTCAAGCACTTTATTGTTGAATCTCTTCTCAGATCTTTCAACTAACTTTTCTATCCCAGATGAATCCTCATTGTATTTATTAACAGCTTCTGCTAATTGTAGCAAAACATGTTGGGAGGAGTCTACTTTAATACCTAATGCATCAGACAAAATGTCCTTAGCATCCTTGATGATTTGATATTCCTTGTCTCTCTCCTCTTTAAGCTTCTTTTGTTTTTCTTTCCTTTGGAGGATCTCACCTATATTTTGCATTTGGTCCACTGATAGATTTGCAAAATCTAATGTTGGAATCTCTATCTCTTCATCTAGGTCTATATCCTCTACTACATTCTTACCCAAAAATTTTATACTCGGTAGAGCCTTAGGCTTATCTGTACTTAATGCCTTAGTAGTAGTGACAGTAGATATAGTAGGGCTAGCTATAGAGACTGGTATACTTTCTACTGGAGAACTTAAAATATTTACACTTGAAGATTCAAAAACTGGAAAACTTATTGCTGGAAAACTTGATGATGTGGGAGACTACAACTCGGTAGAAGAAATGGTAGTTGCTTCTGTTGTTGCTATAGATGATTGGAAAAATGTTGAAGTTGTCACAACCATGCTTGAAGGTGTCTCCGGGCTGGATGTAGAAACTTTTACTGGAGAGGTAGGAAGGGATGCAATGACTTCTACTGCTATCCTCACAGTATCATCTACCTCAGTGGCTTCTTCTTGTTCATCACTGTCATCTTCAATATCTTTTATTATGACTGTTTCAATACTCGGTTGGTGAAGGTGGTATATGTTCTTCCATGTAGCATTTGCAACCTTCACAACCGATTCAATATTGTTGATCAGAATCAAACAAGTATTGAACTTTAATGTCATCTTACTTTCATTTTCTTTTAATGCCTTCTTTACTTCATCATTTTTCAAGCTCGGCATTAACTGTCTCAGGGTTTGATCAAATACGTCTATCACAGTTTTCTTTGCATTGCTCCATCTCATTTTTATTGGATTTAATAAGACAGCTGGAACCTGTGGGGCTATGTCATCAGGAGAGTATTTCCACTGTCCCATCTTTTCAATAACAGCATCTTCTATTTCCTTCTGTTCTGTTTCCAATCTGGTTTCATATTTAAAGGATTTTATGTTACTTACTCCAGATCCTGATCTGTCTCTAAAGAGTTTGATCTTTTCTTGAAAGTTTAGAGGAGGCCTTTTGAATACTATGTCTTTATCTGCCTTGTCTGCCTTGCCTCTTGCATTTCTCCTTGTAAATACAGTAGTGGGAGGCTTAGGTGCCTTAGTGATGAATACCTTTCCTTTGTTCTTTGTAGGTTCTGGTTCCTCTATTTTCTCATCCTTTTCCTTTTCTTCTTCATCTTTTTCTTCTTTGTCCTCGGTTATCATTTGCATTTTGACTATCCTCTTCTTTCCTTTGTTTACCGCCTGTGGAAGCTTTATGCTTAGTTCAATTCTCACCTTAGCTTCATCATATGTTCCAAAATATGGAGCTTTGGGATTGACAGGCTGATTAAGAAGAGCTTCAATGATATTCTTGGTTTCATCAATATTTACCTCATAAGGAAGAGGTTTTACATATACAGTCCTTGGTTTAGCTGCTTGAATATATACATTATCACAATCCACCATAAAACAAATGTCATCTTTGTAATCTTCCACCAACTTCTGTGGAATCTGGAATCTGTCATTCATTTTCTCTTTGAAAGACTCAAAATAATTATCCATGATGGTTTCAAAATTTTCACCCATTTTTGAGATGTATTCATTTATTTCATAAAGTGCTGGCACATCTTTTCTCCATACAACTTTTCCTTTAGAAGGGAAGAATTTCTGAGCATAGAAGAATAAACAGACCAATAAGGATCCAAACTTACATGGATTGTTTTTGGAAGTTTGAATGCTTTCCATGTTTTTGTTAAACTGCTTTAACAATAAGTCTGCTAGGTCAAATGTTAAGTTATTCTTGACCACTTTGTATGCTAGGTCAATAGCTTCACAGGAGACACTATTCTGTCAACTAGAACTATAAATCTTATGGGCAATAATGTGTGTGCCAAACTTCAATTCAGCATCGGTAATGCTGCTAACTTTCATGCCTCTACCGTCCCATTCGACTAGGGTTTTCTTCTCTAGTTCCATCCGACCTAGGGTTTTGGTAGTTTTTGCTTTGTTCAATATGGGAAGACCAGTGATTTGATGAATCATCTTCTTTGTGATCTCTATGGGTTGCTCAAGCCAAATCTTGCCATCATGTACATGGCTGAGAATGTATCTAACCCATTTATCTCAAAAGTTTCGAGGTAGATGTGCAATGTGAACTAAACCTTTATCTTCCAGATGTTTATGCTCGGGTTTCAGAATACCATCCACACACAGTTCCTCACGCACAATATCTAGTTCTAGGTTCCCCATTTCATGAATTGAATAGTTGAAATGATTGCGGATATTGTTAATAAGTAGTACCTTAGGAGGAATCTGAGATTGAGCTCCGTTCGGATCTAGGGCTGCTGCAATTGCGGGCATGATCTTGAAATTTGGTGCTTTCCATTCCCCTTGGACTAACATATCAGATCCTTTCTTTGCTGAGGTGCTGGATGATGCCACGGTAGCTCACAGAAAATTCCTTTCGCAAAAGTATTGAATCGCTGGGTTGCTCTTGAAATTTTCTGCTCTCAAAGTGCTAAAGGTTCGCGGTGAAGAATGAGTTCGATTACTTGCCTTTTGTTTATAACTCTATCATTAATGCTCAGTACAAATTAGGGTATGAATTTTGACAGACTGTCACCCACTAAGAATTAATTTCTCGGTAAAGACTTCGCAACTCGGTGAACTCGAGAATTCATATTGCTCCGACCTCGCTTGGTAAAGACGGGTACCGACCTTGCTCGGTGAAGACTGATACCGACCTTGCTTGGTAAAGACTGATACCAACCTCCCTGTGATCTTACTGCATCTTGTATGCTGATTTAGATCTTTCTTCTAATTCGATTCTGGAACTACTTGAGATTGGTCTATGAGAATACAGTTCCAGTGCTTTCTTGGAAATTTAGTTTGAGTCGGTAGAGCCACCCATTCCATTACTTGGACTGGATTGCTCGGTAGATTTAGGAATCTATTTTTGTCTCACCTGTTTCTGACCTTAGTTGCTTCATTCTTCTTTCCATCTTCAACTTCTCTAGCATTCATGCAGTTTCTGGCTATGTGACCGAGTTTAGTGCATTTGAAGCATCTTACGGTAGTATCTCTTTTCCTTAGATGATGTTTTATGCAATTCATGCCAATGTGTCCATATTCTCCATAGTAATGACATCTACACCAGGTGTTGTAGTCCCATCCAAACATTGCTTTCATAATTTGTTCTGCTAGATTAAATGTCTTGGATCTGCACTCAGATGCTTTGTGACCTTGTTTGTTGCACTTGTGACAATTACCTCTGAATCTTGGTTTTTCCCTGCATTCATTTGCTTTGTGACCAGGTTGATTGCAGTTGTAACATTTTCCATTGAATTCTGCTTTTTCATTATTCCAACATTTATTTGAAGTATGTCCTATTTTACCACAATGATTACAAGTAGGTTTTTGATTTCTTTGAGTACCTTGCTTAGAGGATTCACCTTCTCCTTTGTATGCAAGTCCTGCTTTTCCTTTTTGCCTATGAAGATTTCACTCATACAGCTGATTTAAGTCTTCTTGACTTTTCAGCATTCCTTCATTGATTTTTTTTTTAGCGTTTAGGTCATCCACCAATCTTAGATTGATTTCCTTTTCAGATCTTAGTTCTTCTCTTGTGCTTTCTATTTCTGATCTTAGATTCAGAATTTCCTCATTTGTATGAGAGATCTGATCAATTAGGTTTTCTAGCTGAAGGGTTTTATTTTGGACTTCAATGTTCCTTCCATCTAATTCATCTTTCAACTTGTTTCTTTGTTCCAAGATCTCACAGAATCTTGTAGAGTGTAGCTCTTGTTCTCTTTTTAATTTTCTCACTTCTTCCTGCAGAGACCCATTCTTTTCTAGGAGTTCTTTGACAGCATTATTTGCTTCATCTGAGCTATTTGAGGGAAAAAGATCTTCAATCTTTTCTTCAATGTAATTCTGATCATTCATCTGATTTGCAAGTTCCTTCCTTCTTCTTAGGGATTGGGAAAGATGTTCTTTTGCTTCTTTGAGTTTAGCTATGGCCATTTCCAGATCTAGCTTTTCATTTTCAATCACCTTGTTTAGTTTGAATACCTCCATTGTCCTGGATCTTTGCTCAAGCTAGTTAGGCTTTGACTAGAGAACCAATGCTGCTCTGATACCAATTGTTGGAAATATTCAAGAATTAACCGAGTTACTGAGAGGGGAGGGGTGAATCAGTAACTCCAAATTTTCTTTCAATTACAGATGTATTAACATGTAATTTACTTTAACCTTTGCATACAGAAAGCATGAAACTTAAAAGCATTCACAATAATGACACATAGATTTGGTTACCCAGAAACCTTCCAAAAAGAAAGTAAAACTGGGGTGGGGATGAAACCCACAAAGCTTTAATACTGCAGAATAAAGTTGGCCGGTTAAGGCTTACAATTTGATCACTTCTGATGATCTACCCTGTTAGGAGCAATAAGGATTGCTAAATCCACCCTGTTAAAGGATTTACAAACATACAATGAAGTATGCACTCGGTAAAGAGATTTTACAAAAGACTATTAAGTCTACTTGGTTAAAGGATTTAGTACTGATTCACCTGTTAGGATGAAACAGTAGATCTCTTGCTTGGCAACTGGATTGCTGATTGAGATTCGCTGATGTACTGATCACCTTCTGTGATGAATTTGTCTTTGCTATTCCTTATACTGTTGAAGCCCTTTGTAATTCTCTTATCTCTGCCTTTCTTTCTTTTTCACATATATTCTTCTTACATTACTCTTGACATTTTTACAACATTGTTTATATACAAGTCTTAAACAATTAATTACAATTACAATTACAAAGTCAGCTTGACAAATAAACATAAGTGCTACTAAGTCGGCCCAAGTATGGTTACATGGTTCCTTCAAACTAACTCAGTGACTTTCTGATACTCGGCGTCCACTGCATTACTCGGCATCGTCATGCACTCGGTAGAAGTGAAGGCACGGTTCATACTGATCACTCGGTAGGTTTTGAACTTGGTAAATACTGGTGACTCGGTAGACATGATGTTACTCAGTTTACACTGTCCTGCTTGGTTTGTACTAACTTGCTCGGTTTGCATTATCTTGCTCAGTTTGCACTGTCTGCTCAGTTTGCACTGTCTACTCAGTTTGCACTGTCTGCTCAGTTTGCACTGTCTGCTCGGTTTGCACTGTCTGCTTGGTTTGCACCCAGAATGCAAATAAGTGTTGTCACTAGTGGCAATTCTATTTAATGCCAACAGGTATTAGGTTTCTGGTTCATATACCCCCTAAACCAGATATGTATGGTGTTGGTTGTTTAAAATCTCAAATCAAGGTAGGTGGTGTTGATCATCATCCTCCTCTTCACATTCTTCTCCCCACACCTATCTTAGACAGCCCTAATACTCATCAAGAAGTGGCTAAGAAGGTGTATGTTGAACTAATGAATTCCAAGAAAGAAATCTTTAGACCTATGCTGATAGATGCTTTGTACAAATTCAAATATCCTTTTCATTATAGAACCACACATTTACTCACTCATTGTAAACATTTCAAGTTATATGTTAAAGAAAGAGCTTCTCTAGAAATTATATCTTTCTCTCGTGTAGTTTTACAATTCCTTCACAATTTTAATAGAGGGGATTCCCCTCCTTTGGATATAATGTAGATGTTCTTCCCCTCTTGTCTCATGACTAGGGGGCAAGAGGTGTATCTTCATCCAGTCTCCTAGGATCCATTAGGTCTTTTATTAGGGCTTAATTGGTATTCTTTCTCTCCTATTTTTCTTTAGTTTTGCATTATGTTTATAATCATCCATAGAATCTATTTTTCAAGATATCTTTTCTAGGACATGTGTTTTGCAAAGATATCCCTTGCCTTTCATCCTTGGGGGGCAAGGTTCTTTCTTCCCTCTCTTTGTCTAGGGAATGGCTTTCCTTAGCTTAGTGGTATTTGTTTATATTGTAATATTATTTCATCATATTGACAAATGTTTTGACTATGGATATGATGAAGGGTGCTCCCCTTAATACCACAAACACATAACAGAAATAGAGAAACAACAACAATTTGCAAGAATAGAAAATGGGCTTCTTATTATCTCCACAAGTTTGGAATTATAAATTTTAGAATTACAATATGCAAAGCCACATGGGCATTCCCCTTACAATATTCTATAGGACTAAGCCTTGAATAATTACACAAATCTACCCAGAACTACCCTAGACAACACTATAGGCCTTCTTTATATAGGCAATTTCCACCACCCGAGAAGGTTCCAGAAATTTAGTCCATAAGGCCTACCAAACTTAGGATTATTTTATTTTTCAATTTATTACATCAAAGTCAGCTCAAAATAACTTTTGAAGCCTAAATAGAAATTTTGAAGGAAATTTTATTTTCTACCATTTCAAGTGACCCAACTTCTGAAGACCATAAGTCATCGCCAGTTGACCCAATTGACTATTATGACCCCATTGTAGAAAGGCCACGGAGCACTCTATAGGCCTAACTCATGCAAGACCTATCACCCACATTTTTTACCTCATCTAGGGCCTCTAAAGCCTTCAAAACTAAGTTCAAAGTTTCTGTACCCTATTGCCAATACCAAAAATATTCAATCTCTACAAAGCTAGACTTGATCTATCAATGAAACTTTACTAGCAGGCTGATATGACCAAAATGAACCTCCAAGGGAGAAATTAGAACATTCCGAGATCATATGACCAACTTACTAAAAATAGAAAGTTTCCATAAATAGAAGCTCTACACAAGATAGCCCTTATTGAATACAAAAATAGAAATATTTTTGGGTGATGCAAGATTGCTCTTACACCTAGGATGCTCTTGCATCAGACACCTAGGGTAATTTGAGAAGTGACCCTGTCATGACTCAGGTGTGTAGAGGAAAACCAAGATATTTAACCTCCTCCTTTGTCAGCCATGATGAATCTTCAATAGGTCATCCTTTCCACTTGACCAGATATTCTTCATGTGTCCTATTCTTTGTGCTTCTACCAACATGACTATCTAGTATGTCCACAATCTCCTTGGTATCTAGACTAGTTGCTAGAATACTCGACTATGCTGCTATGATGTCATTTCAACACCTCCCTTATGATGCTTTGTCAAATCTGAAATGTTAAACACTGGTGAAATATTTAGCTCAGTAGGCAATTCTACCTCATATGCATTTCCTGAATCATGCTTCTTCAGTATCTTACATGGTCCAAACTTCTTCATTTTCAGCTTGTTATATGTATCAACTGGAAACCACTCCTTCCGCAAATGAACCATGACTTCATCTCCAACCTAAAATTCCTTATGCCTCCTTTTCTGATCTACCTTAACCTTATACTATGCATTCATTTTGGTAATGTGCTTCCTCACTTCCTCATGGATGTTCTTCAAGTGTTCTGCAAAAACCTCAGCTTCAACACTACTTATTTCTCTTTTATCTATCTATCTCAATTCAAATGCATTTCTTGGACTACTTCCATATACAATCTAGAATGGTGATTTACCAGTGCTCCTATTGATAGAATTATTGTATACAAATTTTGGCTATGGTAAAACCAAATCCCATCCTATTGGCTTATCTCTAACCAAACATCTCAACAAATTTCCCAAACTCCTATTCACCACCTCTGTCTGTCCATCAGTTTGTGGATGATGTGATGAGCTTAACTTCAAATCTATCTTCAACTTCTTCCACAATGTTTGCTAGAAATATTCAACAAACTTAGTGTCTTGATCTGAGACTATGGTATTTAGCAAACCATGTAGTCTCACTACCTCTCTGAAATTTTATTTTGCTACATGAACATCATCATTAGTCTTCTTGAAGGGAATGAAATATGACATCTTTGAAAATCTATCAACCACCACAAAAATTGAATCATGTCCCCACTGTGTCCTCGGCAAACCAAGAACAAAATCCATACTAATATCCTCCCAAGTTTTCATTAGTATAGGTAATGGTTGATACAACCCTATATTCTTCTTCAATCCTTTTTCCATCTGACATACTTTGCAACTCTGTACAAAATTTTTCACATCTTACTACAATTGTGACCAATAATAATTCTCACTAACCAAAGCAAGGGTTTTATCATGACCAAAATGTATAGCCAATCCTCTGCTATGCTTCTCCTTGATGAGATTCTCCCTCATAGAACTTTGTGGAATACACAATTGACTCCCTCTAAATAGTATATCATATTGGATGATGAAATCTATCCATTTCATCCTATCTAGAGTAACAAGTTCTCTACAAGCTTTCCAAGCTTCACCAAAATTAGGATCCTCTGGATACAAATTCTTGATTTCCTTGAACCCAACCACTTGAATCTTCATTTCTGTCAGCAATAGTTTCCTTCTGCTAAGAGCATCTACAACCCTATTAGACTTTCCACTCCTATGTTTCAAAACAAATGTATAACTCTACAAAAAATCAACCCATTTCAAATGCCTTTGATTCAACTTTCCTTGACTTTTCAAATATTACAAAGCTTGATGATTGGTATACAAAAAAAATTCCTTAGGAAGTAGATAATGTGTCCAATTCTTCAATGCCTGAACTATAGCATAAAATTCCTAATCATAAACATAATATTTCTTCTTGGCATCATTTAACTTCTCATTGAAATAAGCAACAGGTTTACCTTCTTGGCTCATAATAGCTCCTATTGTAATACCACTAGCATCATAGTCTACTTGAAACACCTTATTAAAATTTGGAAGTGCTAAAATAGGTTGTTCTATAACTTTTTGTTTTAACAATTGGAAACTTTTTTTTGTGCCATTAGTCCACATAAACTCTTTTCTATCCCCTCTCATTGTTTCAGTCAAAGGTCCACAAATACTTCTAAAATTTTTGATAAACTTTATGTAAAAGCTAGCTAGACCATGAAAAGATCTTACCTCAGTATCACTCCTCAGAGCAGGCCATTCAAGGATAGCCTATACCTTCTCTGGGTCTATTTTTAGACCTTCTACTGAAACTACAAATCCCAAATACACTAACTTTTTCTTCACAAAATTGCACTTCTTCAAATTAATCAATAATTTCTCTTCTCTTAGCTTCTCAAACACCATATGAATATGCATCATATGATCCTCCAATGTCTTACTAAAGATCAAAATATTATCTAGGTAAACAATAACAAACTTACCCAGAAATTCTTTCAGAACCTTGTTTATAAGCCTCATGAAAGTGCTCAGTGCATTGGTTAGCCCAAAAGGCATGAATAACCACTCATACAATCCTTCCTTTGTCTTGAAGGTAGTCTTCCATTCATCTCCTTCTCTGATATGGATCTGGTGATATCAACTCTTTAGATCTATCTTTGAGAAATACAAAGCTCCACTCAAACAATCCATAATATCATCCATCCGTGGCAATGGAAACCTGTACTTGATTGTGATTTTGTTTATTGCTCTAGATTCTATACACATCATCCATTCTCCATTCTTCTTTGGTGCTAATACTGTTGGTACAACATAGGGACTTAGACTCTCACGGATCAATTCTTTCTGCAACAACTCATGTACTTGCTTGTTCAACTCCTCACTCTTTGTAGGTATCATTCTGTGTGCTTCCTTATTCGGCAGACTCACTCCTGGGATCAAGTCCATTTGATGTTTGATCTTCTTGACTGGTGGCAATGCATCAGGCACATTATCAAATACAATATCTTGAAACTCATTCAACAAATCTGTAACTTCTACATGAACATCTTCTACTTCCTCTTTACCAGCTTTTGGAATTAAAGAAAAACACACATGCTCATGCCTCATACCATCTAGGAATTTTCTTCCATCAAAAAAATTTATTCTTTCACTACCACATACCTTTTCTTCCATGTCATTCAATAGATTTATCTTATGTCACACTCCATCCTTTGTTAGGGAATAGGTATTCACACGACCATCATGTAGACACACCTATCAAACTACCACGGTCTACCCAACAATATATGACATGCATCCATAGATATAATATCACACAGTACCTCATCATGGTATCCACCAATCTTGAACTTCACTAGGCACTGTTCATTGACCATGAACTTGTGGTCATCCTCCACCAAGGCAATTTGATATGGATGTGGGTGTTTTTGTCTCTTGAGCTTTAACTTTGTCACCATCTCTTCTGACTCCAAATTGTTAGAGCTTCCACTATCAATAATCACATCACAACACTTACCCTCACACTTGCATTTAATGTGAAACAGGCTTCTCCTTTTCTCAAGTTTATTCTCACCACTCAGTAGGACTCTTATGTTAATCAATGTCTCTCCTCTTTTAGCATCTTTAGAATGTGATGATCTAGCATCTTCATCTACATGTCCAACTCTAGCCTGGTCTTCATTCCTCCTATTTGTCCTTCCTTGGCATTGAGGACATTCAAATGCCCTATAACCTTATTCTCCATAGTGAAAACATGTTCCACAGAAGCCTCCTCTTCCAGATCCTTGTCCTCTTCCTCTTCCTCTTTGATCTCTATTACTTTGATTCTAGAAGTGATTGGAATTATTTCCTCTCTAATTTGGACTACTATTGGCCTCATCCTTCTTTTTTAGATCTTCATTTTGACCTCCATAGGACCACCCAGTAGATCATCCACCACAACCTCTTCCATTTTGTTTTCTCTCAAACTTCTTGTTCAACTTTTCCTCTACTTTTAGGGCAAATTGGTATGCCTCTTCAATACTATTCATTCAATCTAGATTCAGCTCCTCTTGAATGCTTGGCCTCAACCCATTAAGGTAATAGGCAACTTTCTCCTTATCAATTTATGCATGGCCTGTTCTGATAAGGATTTGATAGAACTCATCTGTATACTCCTAAATAGATGTTCCTACTTGCTTCAAACTTTGCATTTTCTTCAGAAGGTCAAGCTCATAATCAATAGGAATGAATTGTAACTTCAATTTATCCACCATCTAATCCCATCTTGTGATTTTATCTTTCCCTCTTCTATTTCACTCCAATTGAATCTCCTACCACCAGATCTTCACATGACCTTTCAGTCTCGCCTTCAAAAATTTGACCCTATCAAGATCCTCAACATATTCATACTCTAAATATTATTCACATTCATTGATCCAGTTGATCAATTCTTCTGGGTTAAGATTTCCTAAAAATGTAGGAACCTCAATCTTAGGTCTTTTCCCAATCTTGGAAATGGCCCGAAAAAATCTTTCTTCTTCTTTATTGAAAACTTTGACTTCTCCTTCCTAATCAAAATTTCCATCTTCTTCGGCTTCATCCTTAGTTTGGTCTGTGACATTAAGCTTCAATCCTCTACGAATCTCCTCTTACAATTCTCGCACTTGTCTCTATAGTGCCCTAACCTCAGGTGTTACAACACCAGCTCTTTCACCACATTCCCTTCATGGAGGTATTTTCACAATGCGCGCTGAAACCCTAACCATAGTCTTGGTGCAAACTGCCTCACAGTTGGTGATCTATTTACACAGAAACCCTAAGCCATGGTCTTGGTGTAAACTACCTCATAGTTGGCGATCTATTTACACACTTAAGAACTCTCGCTCGGATACCACTTGATGAAGGGTGCTCCCCTTAATACCACAAACACATAATAGAAATAGAGAAAAAATAACAATTTGCAAGAATAAAAAATGGGCTTCTTATTATCTCCACAAGTGTGGAATTAAAAATTTCAAAATTATAATATGCAAAGCCATATGGGCATTCCCCTTACAATATTCTATAGGAAAAAGCCTTGAATCATTACCCAGATCTACCCATAATTTCCCTAGACAACACTATGGGCCTTCTTTATATAATCAATTTCCACCGCCCGAGAAGGTTCCAGAAATTTAGTCCATAGGGCCAACCAAACTAAGAATTATTTTATTTTTCAATTTATTACATCAAAGTCAGCTCAAAATAACTTTTGAAACTTGAACAAAAATTTTGAAGGAAAAATTATTTTTCACCATTTTAGGTGACCCAACTTCATAAGACCATAAGTCATTGTCAGTTGACCCGATTGACTATTATGACCCCATTCTGAAAAGAACATGAAGCACTCTATAGGCATGACTCACGCAAGCATCTGTCACCCAAATTTTTGACCTCATCTAGGACCTCTAAAGCCTTCAAAACTGAGTTCAAAGTTTTTGTACCCTATTGCTAATACCAAAAATCTTCAATCTCTACAAAGCTAGACTTGATCTGTCAATGAAACTTTACTAGCAGGCTGATATGACCAAAATGAACCTCCAAGGAAGAAATCAGAACATTCCAAGATTGTATGACCAACTTACTAAAAATAGAAAGTTTCCATAAATAGAAACTCTACACAAGATACCCCTTATTGAATACAAAAATAGAAATATTTTTGGGTGATGCAAGATTTCTCTTACACTCAGGATGTTCTTGCATCAAGATAACATTCTTATATGAGAAGTTGTTGTCATAAGTCACCATCTCTTCTCTATTTTTCAAATTATATTCTTTATAAACTCTCACCCTGGCTTTGGTGTTAGAGTTGTTTTCCTCATTTCAAAGATCCCTTTTCCTCTTGTATGCAGGGGGCTTGATGATTGAATCTTTGTTCCCATTGTTGAAAGTTGATATTTTATCTAAAGCACTCCTCTATGGTTAGAGTCTTGTTGATAGGACCTCTTTCTTTTAGGATCCTTTCCATGAGTGACATATCCTTTTCATGATTATCTATACTCTTGGATACAAGTGTCAATATCCCTCGCTAAGAATATAGTGTACATTGTTGTAAACAAGATATCTCCTTGCATTATGAAGTAGGTATCCTCTTCCATCTTTGTTCCTACACTTGGGGTGCAAGGATGCTTTCTCCTTTTTTTCTATCTTTCTGGGATTCACCTCTTTCCTTGGTTAAGCAGTATCTATCTATTATGTGATATACAATTATACATGAAAATTTTGGTTTGCATTGAGGATCTATGTCCTTGATAACAACCTCTTTTGTTGTTTGACATTGGGTTTCCATGGTTGATATATCTCTCACCTTGGAAACTAAATAGTGTGCTATCCCTCATAAGGGTTACTTTCTTTTCACTTGTTGAATGATATCTCTTTACATTCGTCCCTTCCATGGCCTCATAGGAGCTATGACCTTCTTGGCTTGGACTGGGTGTTGTTTGTGGATATTGTCTTGATGTTGAAGAATGCTTTATCTTTGCTCTTTTCTTTCCTTAACATGTCAAAATAGTATGTTTTTTGCCATATTAAGGAGGGGGGAATATATAAGGTCTCCCTTGTACTATAGTTTTTTATTTTTACATGCTAAATCTTGGAAGGTAACACACATAAGTTGCTAAATTTTGAAAAAACATGCATTTATATGCTAAATCTTCTGAAGGTAACGCACATAAGTTGCTAGATCCTGAGGAGACATGCATTTTTCAAAACTTTTCCATATGCTAAATCTTGGAAGGTAATGCACATAAGTTGCTAAATCCTAAAGGGACACTCATTTCCAATTTCAAATATGCTAAATCTTGGAAGGTAACACACATAAGTTTCTAAATCCTAAAAAGACACACATTTATATGCTAAATCTTTTGAAGGTAATGCACATAAGTTTCTAAATCTTGAGGAGACATGCATTTCATATTCATAGTGATACAAGAAGGTGGATCTGTGGGTATTTTAGAAGCCATCAAAAGATGCATTACAATTGCAAGAAAAAATTATGGGTGAGCCTGTTTGGCTCTCCCTCCAAGGTGATTCATGGTAAGGTGGGCATCTTACTAGGGGAGGTAATCACTCTTTTCCCTTTCTCTCTTTTCACTTTCATGCTAGTAGAACTGGATCATGAAGCTATGTTATTTATAGTGTTGCTCTTGTCTTTCTTATGTAATCATTTATGCTTTTATGATATCCTTCCAAATATGATACTAGTATGAGAAGTGTTTCTTAGTAAGGTTTCTTGTGCTAGTTCATTTGGGTTTGTTTTAGTACTAACCCCTCTTTTGTGTCTTTGATCCTTTTTGTTTTTGCACCCTTATGCATGTATGCTAAGTTAGAATCCTTAGCCTAGGTGCTTGTGTCCCTAACTAAGTGTCATTCTATCTTGTTTTGAATCCATTGGGATCTCTTCTCCTTCTCCTTTACCAAGAGTTTGCATCGAATCCATACTCTTGCTAAAGTGGGGGCTTAATTTATCATCTTAAAATGAAAGCACTTCCATGTTAAGAGTGTTTAACCCTTTAAGTGAGTGGTTTGGGTCATGCCAAGCACCTTGAATCAGCTCTTTGCTCAGATCAGACTTGTTCTCCTCATACTACTTCTTTCCATCTTTATTTTCAGTATATTTCTACATTTCCTGACATTATGGACTAAGGTCCTAAGGTTTTTGACCTCAAGGTCAAAGTCAACCTTGAGGGTCAAAGTCAACCTTGACTTTGACCTAGGTTAGGGTCGACCTCAACTCTAACCTAGGGTAGAGTCGAGCTCATCCTTGACCCATAGTTTAGATTTCAAATTCCCATGATTTATGGGTGTCAGGTTTCAGAGATATTTGTTTTCCTACCTCCTAGTCAACCATTTCAGGTTTTGGAATAGTAAATCCTTAAATTGCATTTAATGTGGGTCCATTTCTAGGGGTTAAGATTAATTTGGATTTAATTCTCCAATGTCAACCTTCTCTAGAGGTTTGTGCCCTATTTCACAATAAAAAGAAGCCTTCCTCTCTCATTTTCTCCATCAAGTTTTGTGAGATCATCCATTTTCACCAAGAAATTTTGTGATCAAGAGCTCTCAAGGAGATATTTGAAAGCCATCAAGTTTCCTCTCAAGAAAAAGCATTCAAGCAATCATCCATTCAAGTCCTCTTCTCCATCCAAGTTCTTCATTGATAGGAAAGCTTGAACATAATAACCCCCTTTTTCTTGCAACTATAGGTGCGGAACTACCGTGTGGCATGCCTCCATGAAAAAATACACCATAGATGAAGACTATCATGTGGCATGTTTCACATAGTTGGACCTATTAGATGAAAAGAGGAAGCAAGCATATGATTACCTGGTTGCATACCAGAATTGACTCAAAAAGAGCTATAACAAAAGGTCCATCCAAGACAATTCCAATTAGGCGACATGGTCCTCAATGAAAATCATAAAGTAATAGCACATCAAGAGAAGAAAGGAAAGTTTGAACCTACTTGGTTGGGACCTTACATTATCATAGCATGCTTTGGCTCCAGAGCCTATCAATTATTAACACTAGAAGCTGAGCCCCTGAATGATTCTATCAACATCATACATTTGAAGTAGTTATATGCCTAAACCAAGATCCTATAAATCTAGAAAATCTATAAAAATTGGAAAATATAGAAAAACACAAAAAAGAAAAAAAGTAAAGAAAAATAATCGTCCAATGGTGAAAACTTGGCAATTCAAGCACCTTGGACAAGTATGTTGGTGAAAGCCTAGAGAGAGGCACCATACATAGTGGACTAGGCCATTATCTATCTATATCTCATCCCTTCACCACCCATTTCATCCCCATCTTAATCCTCTTTCTCCAATCCTCATCCCCACCACCAACCCATCCCATCCCAAGGTGTTCTATCCTCAAACCTATCCAGAAAAGCCATCATATCCTATCCCCAATCATGAACTTGTATATATCATGTATAGAGAGAGCCTCCTATCCCAATCCATGAGATTTCATAGATATTTTTTGTACATATCTCCCCATCCATTGTACTTATCATCACATCTTGTTGTACATATCCCCATCAGTCCTACAACAACATTTGATCAGACATCTTGTCCCACCTAGCCATGTACTTTAAAAATATATTTTTTCAACTATCCTTGATCTCATGAATATCCTTGACTCATCATTTTCCAACCATAACACATCATTCTCCTCATCAAACAGGTCCTTGAGGATGTATCCTTCCTCTTGTCTAACCTAATCTTCCATCATCAATCAAACTAGGTCCATGTAGGATGTATGCTTCCTCATGTTATGACCTAATCTTCCAACATCAATCAAATCAATCCTTCTCCTTGGCAAAGGATGTTTTGGGGATTTATCACTTCGGTCTTGGATTTTTTCCTTTGGATCTTTTTCATCTTTTTTGGCTTCTCGTTGTTCCTCTCCTCAAAGTCGCCATGATCCTTTATATCATGGTGCACTGTGAATGAGGGCAATTTATGTCAAGGTCTTTTGATCTTTTTCTTTTACCTATGAGTTAGTCAAATATGACCCTTGCACATTTCACATGTGATCTTCTAGGTTACATGGTGCACTTGGGAAGTTTCATTTGTTTGTGGTTTCTCCAGCATCGTTTCTACCATGCCTCCCCCTGGAATCATGTGTGATGCTAAAGTAACCCTTGCATGTCTTTTTGTGTAAGTCCTATACAATGTCAGTGACAATACCTTGAGTTTCTAGTAACCTTGGTAGGCCTCTAGAATTTATATATAAAACTAGGTTGTGCTCTCCACATTTACACAATGAGCTCCCCAAATCCCCCATCTTGTATCATATATATTAATCTTGCATCATGTATCCTTCATATAGATTCATCTTACATCCTGCATTTCACCTCATCTTGCATTCATCCATCTTTGCTCTTGGAGGGACGTATGTTTATCCCCCTTTCCCATCTTTCATCTTTTCCCTTCCTCTTCATGTTCATTTTGAGAAAGTTCCACAAAGTTTCATCTGTGTGTTATTTTCTCAAGCAGACACAACCCCTTATCTTTTATTCTATCCTAGGGCATCTTATTTTCTTTTCTTTGACATCACACCACTTGCGGCACTACATCAGAGATGGGCAAAATGTAGACACCTAAAATCCCTTTGCCAAATAAAAATATTTTATTTTACAAAAACCCCTAATGACATCATCTTTATTAATTAATTAATTAATTAGTTTTTATTGTCATTATGTGTTCTCCTATTTTAATTAAGAATATTTAATTAGAGAATCCATCCTAAAAGAATTTGAATCCCATTTGAATGATGTTCCCTCAGTTGGAAACTATAGCCAAAGAGGGAGATTGTTGGAAATTGCAATTTAAGCAATTATTGTATTGTCACTGATGTCAAACCTTAACTAGTAAGACTGTTGATATTTAAGGAAGTACTATATCTATTTGATTGTTGTGAAGGGGGATAGGCAAGGTTGGTAACAATAGCACCTAAGGAAATGTTGAGTTATCTTGATACTTCAATGAGTACTTGATTATGTGGCACAATGATAAGATAATATATTGTTTATCTAAGTAAGAATGAAGACTAAACTGGTGGGCTTAACCGAGCAAAAGTGAAGAAATCTAGTTTAAACTGAGTGATGTTAGTGTTAATTGAGCTAGTATATGCTAAGTAAATTTATTGTTGACCAAACATTAGTATTTGTTGAGGAAACTATTTTTGAGGTGACTGAGCTTTCTAATGAAGACTAAGGAGTTGAACATTGTATTGATCGAGCATCATTTTTACATTTGAGGAAGAATTCAGATTTCCAACCAACATTGTTGAATTCTTGGATTATGTAAAATGTGTTGACTTTATTTATTGATTGTACAAAAGCATTTAATGCACTGTAAAATGTTTTATTGAAGATATATTAAGAGATTTGAGATATTTCTAGAAGGATAGATGAAGAACATAAATTTGGAAGGATTTGATGAATCTGACCTAAACCTAAGATCTACGAAGGAGATTAAGTAGAAAAAGATGTATTGACCTAACTGAGGAAGTATCAAGGAAATCTAAGCATGAGGTTGAAAAAGAAGAGAGGATTCTGGAAGTATTGTTGAAGTTATTGATTGTATAAGAAAAAAAGGTTGAAGGAGAAGTGTTGTGATTGCTTGATGAGATTTCTGAGTAGATCAATGATGGAGATGGTAAAGGTTTAGAGTGAATAAGCCAGCGTATGTGTACAGAATTGGATATGATATTTGCAAAGTGAGTTGTATATTTTTTAGATCAATACTACTGTTACTTTCTAACTATTGTATTAGTCAAAATCCTTTTAACAGAGGTTGACCTAATAGTCATTTGTATAAATCTTTTGAACAAGATTGCATTCTAATGGGATGTATGTATGTCCTATAACAAGGTGCACTTTTAACAGAGTGGTTTAAATCCTTTAACTGGGTCACACCTAATAGTGTGTTTGTAACCTTTGACACGGTTGACTTTTCACCAAGCTCACTTTAGAAGAGTAAAAATAATAGTATCATGTTACAAAGTGGTTGTTCCCAAAATTGGGTTTCCACTATAAATCCTAGTGTTAATACTTGTGTGAATGTTTTGGTTTGAACATTTTTGTGTTTTACAAGTTAGATACTATTGGATTAGTGGACTGCACTATTATATGTTAATGTTATGCAATTAGTAATGACTAAGTAGCTATTGGTTATTGGATCTGATTAGTTGAAGAGTTTTATAGTTTGTTTTATACATCTAGACCTAAGAACAACTGATTCACCCCCCTTCTTTGTTGTTATAAATCATATTAATAATTGGTATGAGAGCTTTTTTGGTGCTTTCAGAGAACAATTTTAAATGTACTTGAAGCAAATGATCAGGATGTATAAGAAGGAGGTACCAAAGCTAAATAAGGAGAACTTCCCTACATGGAAAAGTTTTATGAAGCTCCATTTGGCCGTTATTGGTGATTCTGCAAAGTATTATGTTGAGCATGATTATTTCACACCTTTTGCACCTTTGACTACTGAGGAGATGAGAGCCAAACAATAGCACAACCAAGCAATATTAGAGATTGCATCTGCCCTAAGTTATCCAGAATTTGAAGACATCAAAGACTGCAGTAATGCAAAGAAAATGTGGGAGGCTCTTGCAAACATCTATGTCAGTGACATAAATGTATTGAGAGTAAAAGTTGAGAGCCTAAGAGGTAAATTTGATGAAATGAGAATGCAAGAAGGTGAGAATATTGCACAATATTGTGGTAGAATAAAAGAAGTTGTAAATGCTATTAGAGGAGTAAATAGAACTATTGATGATGAAACTGTAATTGGAAAAGTATTGAGAACTCTGCATCCTATTTATGCCATCAAAATTTTAGCAATTCAGGAATCTAGATGTAACCCTAACAATACTCTTAGTTTAGAAAGTTTTGTTGGCAAGATTACTGCTTTTGAACTTTCTAACTATGATAACTTCATTGTTGCCAATGTTGAATCTTCTTTTAAGTCACAAATGGTTTTGAGCAAGTCAAAGAAGGAAAAAGAAAGATGCATCAGTCAGAGTGAAAGTGAAAGTGAAAGTGACACATCTAATGAAGAACTTGAGGATCTAGAAGCTCTTATGGCTAGAAGACTGAAAAGGGGAAAAGGAAAGTACAAAGGTAAACTCCCTATTATATGTTTTTCATGTAATAAAGTTGGTCATATAGCTGCTAGATGTCCTAACAGGGATAATAAGGATGAAGAAAGTGACAGCAAGAATAAAGACAAAAGAGAAGATAGAGGTTATGGAAGGTACAAGGACTACAAAGGAAAAGGTAAGAAATAATGTTATATTGCTGAAGAAGAGATTGACACTGATAGTGATGATTTTGAAATTAAGGTTGTCTATGTTGCAATGAAAGATGAATCTGATGAGGATGAGAAAACTGCATTGATATCTTATGTGAACAAAAAAGATAAATGGATTATTGATAGTGGTTGTTCACATCACATGACTAGTGACAAGAGTAAGTTTGATACCTTAGAATATTATAAAAGTAGAAGTGTGAAATTTGGTAATGATGCACCATGTCCTGTTAGAGGAAAAGGATTGATTAAGCTAATGAATAAGATCACTTGTGAAAATTCTTATTGGGTTGAGGGTCTTAACTATAATTTTTTGAGTGTTGCATAGCTTAATAATGTTAGATTTGACAAACGCAAATCTTCCCAAGAACACCTGCATGCAAGACTGTCACAAAGAAGAAGCAAAAAGATAGAAAGCTATGGCGGCCAAAAGGCCAGAGACAGGAAAATCATTGTGATAGAAAAAAGCTTCTATTAACCAAAATGAAATTACAATACAATCTCCTTATTGAAATGAAAGAAGTGAATCCTTATAAAAGGAAACACGAAACCCTAAAGGCTAAAACCCTAAAGAATTATAAAGCGCCTAAGTGAAACTTAAGCCTAGAGTATGATAAACTAATAATTAAATGATTTAATTATTAGCTAACATAAGACTACTCTAACACCCCCCCTTAAGTGTAACTTAGGGAGAAGCAAAAAGAGCTAAACTACTGCAGAAAGCAGGAAAGATGGGTCCCGGCAACTAGGCCTGATCAGGTACCCAAAACATAAAGCAAAAGATGTCCCAGAGAAAGGAACAAGAAGAGAGCAAGAAGCTCCTCCGAAGCATGTCTGAAAACTCTGTCAGAAGATACTGCTGGAACCCCCACTGAAGTGCATGACCAGGTAGAGAAGACAAGTGTCTGAAGAGCTGATCAATCGAACCAGGAAGCAATAGAACCAACAGGTGAACCCCCCCATAATGCTGAACTGGGAGAGGTGACAGGAACACTGAAATGCGATGCCAGAAACAACTGCAGAAGAAGAACCAGGACCACCAACAGTGCAACAGAAGCACACACACAGGATAAAGGGCGGTGTCATAGACACAGTCTACATGGGCTAATGTCATGGAAGGTACGCTCACTTGATAAGAGTGGATGCGCCTATAGTGGCAAATGCATCAGAATCCCCCCATGGCACTTTATAACTGAGTGCGAATACTAAAACTGAACCAGGTGAAAAAGATCCCAGAAATGCAGAAGAGGGCACTTTATCTTAGTGCGTTTACAGAACAAAGATACATCAGAAAGAGCGTGCAAGCTCAGAAGTCAGAAAGAAGAGTGCACTAAGAAACCAGAAGAAGAGATCCCCGGACCTGTAGAACCAAGCACACCACCAGAGGGCATAAACTGCATAACTCGGAGGAGTGAAAACCTGGAGCAGAATCTGGAAGAAATACCTCTGCCACTGAATAGTACACAGAACCAGCTTTCCGACGATATCTCGTTTGCCGAAAAAGGAGTCCGGATGAGCCAGATATGACTTCCGGAAGGCAAAAAAAGACATCAGACTTCAACAGAAAAAAAAACTATTGAAATGGTAGAACCCAAAACCCTAACCTCCATCATCGGAAAGAGCTTGGAAAGAGCTTTCCGACGATATAAAGAAGTCAGAAAAAGACCCCCGTATGCTCCCTGTAGAGCGAAAAAGGCCCAGGTACCCCCAAAAAGGCCAAAAAAGAGCCCCAGGGGCTAAAAAAAATAGGCCCCCGGGTGCATGGCGCGCTCCGGGGGCTGGGCCGCAGCCCCTGGTCGGTCATATGACCGTGCGGCTGGGAAATGAGCCCGCAGGGGCTGAAACGGGCCGCCACCGGCGGCGGGGGCCAGCGGAGCGGCGGTGGGCCGGGCCGGCGGAGCAGAGGGCGCGGGCGGCGGGGCCGAGGGCGGCGCTGGTGCCGGCGGTGGGCGGGGCCGGCGGAGCGGAGGGCGCGGGCGGCGGGGCCGAGGGCGGCGGAGGCCGCAGGGTGGTGCTGCAGCGGAGCGGTGGGCGGCGGTGGCCGCGGCGGCGCTGCGGGGGCGCGCTGGCGGCGCGCTGGCCGGCAGCCGCTGCCGGTGGCGCGGTGGCGGTGCGCTGGCGGCGTGCCATTTTTAAAAGAAAAAAAAACCCTTTTTTTGCGTTTTTCAAGATTTTTTCTCGATTTCCGAGCCCGTACGGCCCATAGGAGGCTGAAAAAATTCCCCAGAGGCTCCGGTGTCCAAATCGGACGAGCTTTATATGGATTCTGGGGTTTTTGGGCCTTCTGGACGCAATGGAAGTGTCCCTTTGGGCCCAAAGTGCCTCAAAAAATAGAGACCCCCCAGAATCAATGAAGAATGCTAGAAACAGCTGTGAAACCTTCAAACCCTCGCTTGCTTTGACAGAGTATGAACAGCCAGATGTAGGAGAGCTCTGATACCATGTTAGATTTGACAAACGCAAATCTTCCCAAGAACACCTGCATGCAAGACTGTCACAAAGAAGAAGCAAAAAGACAGAAAGCTATGGCGGCCAAAAGGCCAGAGACAGGAAAATCATTGTGATAGAAAAAAGCTTCTATTAACCAAAATGAAATTACAATACAATCTCCTTATTGAAATGAAAGAAGTGAATCCTTATAAAAGGAAACACGAAACCCTAAAGGCTAAAACCCTAAAGAATTATAAAGCGCCTAAGTGAAACTTAAGCCTAGAGTATGATAAACTAATAATTAAATGATTTAATTATTAGCTAACATAAGACTACTCTAACAAATAACACTAGCTACCAAGTGGAATTTCATCATAGGAAGGCCAAAATATTTGATGCCACTGGTGAACTGATTGGAAGTGGAGAATAGACAAGGGGTAATTTATTCTATCTAGACTTATCTAAAGAAACATGTATGATTGCACAGCTTGATAATATCTGGTTATGGCATAAGCAGCTATGTCATGTTAACTTTGATAATCTGGTAGAAATTAGTGAGAAAAAGAAAGTGAGAGGTTTGCCTAGATTGAAGAAACTTGAGAATGAAATGTGCAAAGAATGTCAATTGGATAAGATGACAAAGTCTATTTTTAAGAGCGAGACATTTACTTCTGAGAATGCTTTAGATTTGGTTCATACTGACCTTTGTGGACCAATGGGTGTACAAAGCTATTGTGGTGATAGATATTTTATTATGTTTGTCACTGATTATACCAGAATGATAACTGTAATGTTCTTAAAAGAAAAATCTAATGCTTTTCAATTTTTTAAGTGGTATTTAGCTAAGGTTGAAAATGAGACAGGTAGGAACTTGAAGTGTTTGAGATCTAGCCAAGGTGGAGAACTTGTATCCAATGAATTCAGTCTATTCTGCAATGATAGAGGGATCAAAAGATAGATGTATGCACCAAGGACTCCTCCACATAATGGTATAGAAAAGAGAAGGAACAAATCTATCTTGGATTGTGCAAGGACGTTAATGATTGAGAAGAATATTGGACAAAAATACTAGAGAGAAGCTATGATTACAACATTTTATACTCTTAACTGAGTACAGATAAAAAAAGGTACAAATCTAATACCTTATGAGTTATGGCATGTGTATGCACCTAATGTAAAGTATTTTAGAATTTTTGAAAGAAAATGCTACATACTAAAGGACAATAGGAATGAAAAGTTTGGTGCTAAAAGTGATGAGGGCATATTCCTAGGATATTCCACAAAAAGAAAAGCTTATAAGTGTTTGAACTCTGACACTAACAAAATTGTGGAAAGTGTGAATGTCAAAGTTGATGAGTATGCAGAGAAAAATGAAGCTGACAGCAAAAGAGAACCAGAAGATTATAGATCTTTTGTGTAAATAGAGAAAGGAGAGGAAAATGACAAACTTGCACCTGATTCTGAGTCTCGAGTAAGCAATGCCAAGCATTAGGAAAATAATGCTGAGAGAGAAGAAGAACATGTCGAGTGACAAGAGGAAGCTATCATGCATCAGGAAGAGGTTGTCAAGCATTTAGAAGTTGAATTTGACAATCTTGTTGGTGAACCTAAAGAGAAAGATGAGAGGAGAGTAGAACCCATTTTGGCACAATATGTAAGAAGACATCACAAGCCTGAATAGACCATTAGAGATAAAGATACTGGAATTCTAACTAGAAACAAGACAACAGATGCTACATGCTTACTATGTGAATTTGAGCCTAAGGCAACAAGGGAGGCATTAGAAAATGAAGAATGGATAAAAGCAATGAATGAGGAGATAGACTAGATAGAGAAGAATGACACCTAGACTCTGGTGCTGAGACTAGAAAATAAAAATGTCATTGGAGAAAAGTGGGTGTTCTGAAACAAGCTGAATGAGCATGGTCAAATAAAAAGAAATAAAGCTAGACTAGTATGCAAAGGCTACACACAAGAAGAAGGAATAAATTATGTGAAGACATTTTCCCCTATAGCTAGATTGGAAGGAGTAAGAACCTTACTTGCATATGTTGCCTACAAAGATTTCAAGGTATACCAAATGGATGTTAAGTTTACATTTTTAAATGGTATATTAGAAGAAGTGTACATTGAATAGCTAGAAGGATTTGTTGATCCAAACAAAAGACACATGGTTTGCAAACTAAATAAAGGAATGTATGGACTAAATCAAGCTCCCAGAGCATGGTATGAGAGACTAGACAACTACCTAGTACAAATTGGAAAATCAAGGTCAAATGACACAAGCAACCTATACATGAAAGATGAGGAAGGTAAAGGAATCTTGTTGGCTAAGATTTTTTTAGATGATATTATATTTGGTGGACAAGATGCCTTGTGTAAGAAATTTTCAAATGAAATGCAAATTGAATTTGAAATGAGTATGTTTGGGGAGATCAAATTTTTTGTTAGTTTACAAGTATACTAGATGGAGAAATGAATCTTCATCACCTAGTCTAAATATGTTCATGAGATACTAAAAACCTTTGGTATGGAAGATTCAAGGCCAGTAAGTACTCCCATGGCTACTGGATAAAAGTTGTTTAAAAATGATGATGTTGCAGAAGTAAACCAGACTTTGTATAGATCCATGATTGGAAAGCTGCAGTATGTTGTACATAGCAGACCAGATATTGGTTTAGTTGTTGGGATTGTAGCAAGATTATTTGCCAATCCTAAGGAAACTCACATGATGGATGTCAAAAGAATAATGAGATATTTGAAAGGGACTACTGACTATGGATTGTACTACAAGAAGCATAAAAAATTTGAACTGAGAGTATATACTGATGTTAATTAGGCAAGAAATGTGGATGACATGAAGACTACTAGTGGTGGAGCTTTCTTTCTTGGACAAAGATTAGTTTCATGAATGAGCAAGGAAAAAAATTGCATTTCCCAATCTACTGCTAACACCAAGTATGTGGCTGCAGCAGTGAACTGTTCAAATTTGGTATGGATAAAGCAATTGTTGGTAGGCATGAAAGAAGAGATCACTGAACTAGTTGTCATCTACTATGACAACACAAGTGCTATCAACATGTCTAAGAATCTAGTGATGCACACAAAGCCCAAACACATCACCATCAAGTATCATTACTTGAGGGAACTGGTACAACATAAAGAGGTATAAATAGAATATGTGAATACAAAGGAACAACTAGCAGATATATTCACTAAATCTTTACCTAAAGAAGCTCATCAATATCTGAGAAGTCAATTAGGGGTTCTTTCACTAACTGAGGTTGCCTAGTCAAGCTAGGAGCACTACATCAAATGTGCTACAAAGAGTATCTGACAAATTGATGCAGAGACAGGTCACACTTTAGGAGTAGCGTAAAGTTGTGAAAAGAACAAAAAAGTCAAGAATCAATCATAAGAAAAGATGATAGAGGGAGAAATATTGTTACTAAACTAAAAAGATGATATCTACATCTGTAGGATGTATGTTTTAGTTGCTACTTTGGCATTTTTGTCAAAGAGGGAGAATGATCAAAGATGAATGCACATGATGAGATTTCATGGAAGATCAAGTAAGAGGGAGAAATTCAGTGGACGGTCACACAAGCATGGCTAATTGATTTTGTATCAGAATGAAGCTAAGGATATTATATATATTTTATGGATAGATAAGTTTTGGACTGGTTGGTGATTCATGTGATATTCATATGGTGTTGCCATAAATTCCAAAGAGGGAGATTGTTGGAAATTGCAATTGAAGCAATTGTTGTATTGTCATTGATGTCAAACCTTAACTAGTAAGACTATAGCTATTTAAGAAAGTCTTATATCTATTTGATTGTTGTGAAGGGAGTTAGGCAAGGTTGGTAACAATAGCACCTAAGGAAAGGTTGAGTTATCTTGATACTTCAATGAGTACTTGACTATGTGGCACAATGATAAGATAATGTATTATTTATCTAAGTAAGAATGAAGACTAAACTGGAAGGCTTAACTGAGAAAAAGTGAAGAAATCTAGTTTAAGCTAAGTGATGTTAGTGTTAACTGAGCTAGTATATGCCGAGTAAATTCAATTTTGACAAAACATTAGTATTTGCTGAGGAAACTATTATTGAGGTGACCAAGATTTCTAAAGAAGATGGAGGAGTTGAACACTGTATTGACTGAGCGTCAGTAATATACATTTGAGGAAGAATTCAGATTTCTAGTTGACATTGTTGAATTCTTGGATTATGTAAAATGTGTTGACTTTATTTATTGATTGTACAAAAGTATTTAATGCACTGTAAAACATTTTATTGAAGATCTATTAAGAGATTTGAGATATTTCTAGAAGGATAGATGAAGAACATAAAGTTGAAAGGATTCAATGAATCTAACCTAACCCTAAGATCTACGAAGGAGATTAAGCGACAAAAGATGTATTGACCTAATTGAGGAAGTATTAAGGAAACCTAAGCATGAGGTTGAAAAAGAAGAGAGGATGTTGGAAGTATTGTTGAAGTTATTGACTATATAAGCAAAAAAGGCTGAAGGAGAAGTGTTGTGATTTCTTGACAAGATTTTTGAGTAGATTAGTGATGGAGATGGTAAAGGTTCACAGTCAGTAAGCCAACATATGTGTACAAAATTAGATCTAATATTTGCAAAGTGAGTTGTATGTTTTTCAAATCAATACTACTATTACTTTCTAACCATTGTATTAGTCAAAATCCTTTTAACAGAGGTTGATCTAACAATCATTTGTATAAATCCTTTGAACAAGGTTGCATTCTAGTTGGATGTATGTAAGTCCTATAGCAAGGCAAACTTTTAATAGAGTGGTTTAAATCCTTTAACTGGGTCACACATGACAATGTGTTTGTAACCTTTGATAGGGTTGTCTTTTCACCGAGCTCACTTTAGAAGAGTAAAAATAATAGTAACATGTTACAAAGTGGTTTTTCCCAAAATTGGGTTTCCTCTATAAATCTCGGTGTTAATACTTGTGTGAATGTTTTGGTTTGAACATTTCTATGTTTTACAAGTTAGATACTATTGGATTAGTGGATTGCATTGTTATATGTTTTTTTTATGCAATTAGTAATGACTGAGTAGCTGTTGGTTATTGGATCTTATTAGTTGAAGAGTTTTACAATTTGTTTTATACATCTAGACCTGAGAACAACTAATTCACCCCCCCTCTCTATTGTTCTAAATCATATTAACACCCTCCAATTTATTAATTAATACTTAATAAATTGTGTCATAATCCTTAAATAAATTAAATATTTATTTAAACCCTAAAAACCTAGAAACTTCTAGAAAACCCTAAACCTATCTACCCTTTCCTAATCCCATCCTAAACCTTCGTAGAGGGTGATTCCTAACCCTCTTTGTCTAAACCCTCATCCCCTGACTTCTAGTCAACCCCCTCATTAATGAGCTTACAGACTCATTAATGGCTCCTTACACTGTCATTAAGGCTCTTATAGCCTCTTAATGAAGCCTATGTTTCCTCTTCCACCATTGTTCTCTAAGCACACTTCCCTATTGTTTCTCACACATGTATGAGAAACCCTTAATCCTCATCCCTTGACCATATCTCTAACCATACCTCTAACCATACCCAAAACTCTACCCCTAGCCCTGACTTTGACCCTAACTCCCCTTCCTAATCCAAGCTCTTCCTCAAATCCTATAAATACTCTTCATTCTAAGGGAAAATTACCAATTCACCTATTTCATATTAAGTATTGTTATCATGCTCATTTGTATCTAGACTTAGGTTAAATTATAATATTGTTAGATTTAACTCATTTATATACTTTCATAACTCACAGTAGCTTAGTTAAATGGATTAATATAGCTTAATTCATTTATTTTCATATAATTTCCATCATTATATTTGGTTAAAATCAACTTAGCATAAGCATTCTTGCATCAAATCTGCATTCTAACTTCATTTGGTTCCTTGGGTCTCTAGGGGAAAATCAGTTTCACCATACCTGATTCTGTGCCACTATGGGGTATCCTTGGTCCCTAAATGATACTAAACCTTCCTAATCTACATTAGAGACATGCTCCTAGTTTTTTGAGAGCACACCCACATCCCTAATCAAAGAGAAAATCAAACAGTGACATGGTGCTCCCATTTAAGCTCTATTTGAGGTATCATGCAAATATATTTACTATATGTTTAGTATATGCTACTTAGGCTAATGTTTGAATGTCTTTGCATGTTTTAAATAGGTTAGGTTTGTACTAATCACACACCCATTGAAGATCAAGATCAAAAATATAACAAGAGTAGAATGGGACACAAGAGGCATGAGGATAAACACCATCATCGACCCTGAGATGAGATTCAGTGTGTGTCATTTCTTAAAAAATATTTTAGTCAAGTAGACTAA
The DNA here is from genome assembly GCA_027943335.1 of Chamaecyparis obtusa. Taxonomy (NCBI): domain Eukaryota; kingdom Viridiplantae; phylum Streptophyta; class Pinopsida; order Cupressales; family Cupressaceae; genus Chamaecyparis; species Chamaecyparis obtusa. Next base: position 715,957 of record BSBK01002104.1, read on the forward strand.
AAAATGTTGCATGTGGAGAAGTTGAAATCATGCATAAAATTGTGAAGAAGGGTTTGTAACTCTACCTATCTGAGTTGATGTTGAGACAATTGGAAGAAAACATGCAAACCATCAGTGTTACAAGACCAAATACTTGCAAATTTGGTTCACTATTGGTATGTACATTATTTTATTTGCAAAACTAATTTCCCCCAGTCGATAACATTGAATGAGATGTAAGCTGACTAGTTATAATGAAAATAGGTGAATTCATTAGTAACCTAGATAAGAATTTTGAGTCAGTTATGGAAGATTATTTTAGCAAATTCAAGGATAGAATTCATAAGAGAACTAGGATTCTGACACAACTAGTTAAAAAATATAAGGATGAAAATATCTTTCAGGTGGACATTGACACCACCCTGATTAAAGTAGATGAATCGAGGACAACTTGGCTACCTCCTATGGAGTATGAAATTGATATTGACTAAGCTACAAAATCAATTAAGGCTTTACTTGTTGAGCCTAAGGATAAAGATGCCACATAGTTTGGAACTTATGAGGAAGCCAAGTCCAAAATAAAAATGGGACTAGTAGTAGAAAATATGGGAAAGAAAAAGGATAAAATGGTAAAATTTTTGAAGAACAATTGTGTGTTACTGATGAAGAGGCTGAGAAATTGATTAAAGAGAGAACTATGAAATAGGTACAAGTTAGTGAAGATGATGATTAAGAGGTCATCGAGTCTGATGAACAAGAAAAAGAAGAGCCACCTAAGGCTACAAAAGAAAAAGGAAAACACATTGATGCTTCAACCCGATCTAGGACAAGGTCAGAAATGGGTAATACACCAACTCTAAAGAAAGGTGTAGAAAAAATAACGAGTCCAACACCAACTCACACATATCAAAAGAAGAGAGGGTCAAAAACTTCTACTGAGCTCCCTAAACTGAAAAGGAGAAGAAAAATAATAAGAGGAAAGGATGGCATAGAATCTAAAGATGAAGATAATGATCAATTTTGAGTTGTAATAAATAAAGTACCTCAAACTATTGATGAAGTAGAAGAAGGTATAAAGAAGATAGGAAGACTTGCTACTCCTAAGCTTAATAGGTACTCTACTATGAGCTCAAATGATCAAGAAAAGCTAGAGGGAGTTATTATAGGTATGATGATTAATTTTAAACAAGTTCTAATTGAGTTTTCAAGTAGCATACCAAAGGATTTATATGAAAATGTATCTACTAGATGGACATATGCACTTCAAACCGAGAAGAGAATGAGAGAAAGGTGTCTAATTTTTGTAAAACTTGATTTCTCTATCCTTGAGATTGACACTACCTTGCAACAATATGAAGGTAATTTTTTTATGAAGGAAAGAGCATTTAAAATTTTGCTAGGTAAAATACAAGAGGTAGAAAATGGAATTAATATAATCTAGGCTAAATATCTAATTCCATTGGCACAATCTAAGGAAACTACACCTATAGTTGAAACCAAAAAACCTCTACCAAACTCACAAGAAGATATCCTGATAGATGTTGAGGATGAACCAATTCACATCACTAACAATGAGAAACCTGAGGAGGAAACATATCCAGAGGACTTCATCACTTCTACTGAGAATATCATGGAAGGAATTCTAGAGATGCTGACAACATTAGAGATGAAGAAATTTTGATTGAAGATATAATGGGAGGAGACCCCGACAATGAAGTAAAGGAAGATGAATTGATAATTGATGCTACAGAGAAACTTGGAGAAGAAGAAGAAACCAAGGTAGAAAGAGTAATGGTACCAGGTAATTTTCCTATTCTAGTATAATTTATAAAAATAGCTACTAAGAAATAATTTGATGAAGGGTGCTCCCCTTAATACCACAAACACATAATAGAAATAGAGAAACAACAACAATAATATGCAAGAACAGAAAATTGGCTTCTTATTATCTCCACAAATGTGGAATTACAAACTTTCAGAATTACAATATGCAAAGCCACATGGGCATTCCCTTACAATATTTTGTAGGACAAAGCCTCAAATCAATACCCAGATCTACTACCTAGAACTTCCCTAGACAACACTACGGGCCTTCTTTATATAGGCAATTTCTACCGCTCGAGAAGGTTCCAAAAATTTAGCCCTAAGCGCCGACCCAACTTAGAATTATTTTATTTTACAATTTATTACATCAAAGTCAGCTCAAAATGAGTTTTGAAACCCAAACAAAAATTTTGAAAAAAAATTATTTTTTGTCATTTCAGGTGACCCAACTTTCGAAGACCATAAGTCATTTCTCGTTGACCCGATTGGCTATTATAACCCCATTCTGGAAACACCATGAAGAGCTCTATAGGCTTGACTGGCACAAAGCACTCGTCACCCAAATTTTCAACCTCATCTGGGGCATCTAAAGCCTTCAAAACTGAGTTCAAAGTTTCTGTACCCTGCTGCCAATACCGAAAATTTCAATATCTTCAAAACTAGACCTTATCTAGCCATGAAACTTTCTTGGTAGGTTGATATGACTGAGATGAACCTCCACATGTAAAAATTAGAACATTTCGAGATTGTAAGGCCAACTTACTAAAAATAGCAAGTTTCCATAAATAGCAGCTCTGCACAAGATAGCCCTTATTGAATACAAAAATAGAAATATTTTTTTTGGGGGTGATGCAAGATTGCTCTTACACCCAGGATGCTCCTGCATCAGACACCCAGGGTAATTTGAGAAGTGACCCTGTCACGACTCAAGTATGCAGAGGAAAACCAAGACGGTTAACCTCCTCCTTTGTTAGCCATGATGAATCTTCTATAGGTCATCCTTTCCATTTGACCAAATACTCTTCATATGTCATGTTCCTTGTGCTTCTGCCAACACGACTATCTAGTATGTCTTCAATCTCCTTGATATCTGAACTGGTTACTGGAATACTCCACTGTGCTACTGCAACCTCATCTTCAACACCTCCTTCATGATACTCTGTCAAATCTGAAATGTTAAACACTGGTGAAATATTCAGCTCACTAGGCAATTCTACCTCATATGCATTTCCTGAATCATGCTTCTTCAGTATCTTACATGGTCCAAACTTCTTCATTTTCAACTTGTTATATGTACCAACTAGAAATCACTCCTTCCACAAATGAACCATGACCTCATCTCCAACTTGAAATTCCTTATGCGTCCTTTTCTCATCTGCCTTAGCCTTATACTGCGCATTCATCTTGGTAATATGCTTCCTCACCTCCCCATGGATGTTTTCCAAATGTTCTGCAAAATCCTTAGCTTCAGCACTACTTATTTCTCCTTTATCTATCTTTCTCTACTCAGATGCATTTGTTGGACTACTTCCATATACAATCTGGAATGGTGATTTACTAGTGCTCCTGTTGATAGAATTATTGTATGCAAATTCTGCCTGTGGTAAAATCAAATCCCATCCTTTTGGCTTATCTCCAACCAAACATCTCAGCAAATTTCCCAAACTCCTATTCACCACCTCTGTCTGTCCATCAGTCTGTGGGTGATGTGATGAACTAAACTTCAAATCTGTCTTCAACTTCTTCCACAATGTACGCCAGAAATATCCAACAAACTTAGTGTCTCGATCTAAAACTATGGTCTTTGGCAAACCATGTAGTCTCACTACTTCTCTGAAAAACAATTCTACTACATGAACAACATCATTAGTCTTCTTGTAGGGAATGAAATGTGCCATCTTCAAAAATCTATCAACTACTACAAAAATTGAATCATGTCCCCGCTGTGTCCTCAGGAAACCAAGAACAAAGTCCATACTGATATCCTCCCAAGGCTTCTCTGGTATAGGTAATGGCTGATATAACCCTATATTCTGCTTCACTCCCTTTGCGATCTGACATACTTTGCAACTTTGTACAAAATTTTTGACTTCTTGCTGCAACTGTGGCCAATAATAATTCTCACCAACTAAAGCAAGGGTTTTATCATGACCAAAATATCTAGCCAATCCTCCACTATGCTTCTCCTTGATGAGATTCTCCCTCATAGAACTTCATGGAATGCACAATTGACTCCCTCTGAATAGCATATCATCTTGGATGATAAAATCCAGCCATTTCATCCTGTCTATTGTAACAGGTTTTGTACAAGCTCTCCAAGCTTCACCAAAATCAAGATCCTCTGGATACAAATTCTTGAGTTCCTTGAACCCAACCACTTCAATCTGCATCTCTGTCAGCAATAGTTTCCTTCTGCTAAGAGCATCTGTAACCATGTTAGACTTTCCACTTCTGTGTTTCAAAACAAATGTATAGCTCTGCAAAAACTCAACCCATTTCAAATGCCTCTGATTCAACTTTCCTTGACTATTAAAATATTGCAAAGCTTGATGATCAGTATAAAAAACAAAATCTTTAGGAAGCAGGTAGTGTCTCCACTTCTTTAATGCCTAAACTATAGCATAAAATTCCTGATCATAAACAGAATAATTCCTCTTGGCATCATTTAACTTCTCACTGAAATAAGCAACTGGTTTACCTTCTTGGCTCATAACAGCTCATATTGCGGTACCACTAGCATCACAATCTACTTGAAACACCTTATTAAAATTTGGAAGTGCTAAAATAGGTTGTTCTGTAACTTTTTGTTTCAACAATTGAAAACTCTTTTCTATCCCCTCTCCTTGTTTCAGTCAAGGGTCCACAAATACTGCTAAAATTTTTGATAAACTTTCTGTAAAAGCTAGCCAAACTATGAAAAAATCTTACCTGAGTAGCACTTCTTGGAGTAGGCCATTCAAGGATAGCCTGTACCTTCTCTGGGTCCATTTTTAGACCTTCTACTGAAACTACAAATCCCAAATACACTAACTCTTTCTTCACAAAACTGCACTTCTTCAAGTTAATCAATAATTTCTCATTTTTCAGCTTCTCAAACACCATATGAATATGTATCATATGCTCCTCCAATGTCTTGCTAAAGATCAAAATATCATCTAGGTAAACAATGACAAACTTACCCAGAAATTCCTTCAGAACCTCGTTCATGAGCCGCATGAAAGTGTTCGATGCATTGGTTAGCCCAAAAGGCATGACTAACCACTCATACATTCCTTCCTTTGTCTTGAAGGCAGTCTTCCATTCATCTCCTTCTCTAATCTAAAATTGGTGATATCCACTCTTTAGATCTATCTTTGAGAAATACACAGCTCCACTCAAATAGTCCATAATATCATCCATTCGTGGCAATGGAAACCTATACTTGATTGTGATCTTGTTTATTGCTCTAGAATCTGTACACATCCTCCATTCTCCATTCTTCTTTGGTGCTAATACTATTGGTACAGCACATGGACTCAAGCTCTCCCAAATCAATCCCTTTTGTAACAACTCATGTACTTGTCTGTTCAACTCTTCACTTTCTGCTGGTGTCATTTTGTGTGCTGCCTTATTTGGCAAACTGGCTCCTGGAATCAAATCCATCTAATGACTGATCTTCCTTATAGGTAGTAATCCATAAGGTACATTATCAGATACAATATCTTGAAACTCATTCAACAAATTTGCAACCTCTACAGGTACATCCTCTACTTCCTCTTTACTAGCTTTTGGAATTAAAGTAAAACACACATGCTCATGCCTTATACCATCTAAGAATTTTCTTCCATCAACAAATGTTATTCTTGCATTACCACATACCTTTTCTTCGGTCTCCTTCAATGGCTTTAGCTTATGTCGCACTCCATCCTTTGTCAAGGAATAGGTATTCGTATGACCATCATGTACAACACATCTATCAAACTACCACGGTCTACCCACCAACATATCACATATTTCAATAGATATTATATCACATAGTACCTCATCTTGGTACCCGCTGATCTTGAACTTTACCAGGCACTATTCACTGAGCATGACCTTGTGGTCATCCTGCACCCAAGCAATCTGATAAGGATGTGGGTGTTTCTATCTCTTGAGCTTCAACTTTGTCACCATCTCTTCTGACACCAAATTTTTAGTGCTTCCACTATCGATAATCACATCACAACATTTACCCTCACACTTGCATCTAGTGCGAAACAAGCTCCTCCTTTGTTCAGGTTCATTCTCACCACTCAACAGGACTCTTCTATTAATTAGTGTTTCTCCTCTTTTAGCATCTTCAAAATTTGATGATCTAGCATCTTCATCTACATGTGCAACTCTGGCCTAGCCTTCATTTCTCCTGTCTATTCTGCCTTGGTATCGAGGACATTCAAATGCCCTATGACCTTCTCCGTAGTGAAAACATGTTCCACGGAAGCCTCCTCTTCCAGATCCTTGTCCTCTTCCTCTTCCTCTCTGATCTCTATTACTCTGATCCTGGAAATGATTTGAATTATTTCCTCTCTGATTCTGACTGCTACTAGCCTCATCATTCTTTTTCGGATCTTCATTTCGGCCACCATATGACCATCCACTAAATCTTCCACCACAACCTCTTCCATTTTGTCTGCTCTCAAACTTCTTGTTCAGCTTTTCCTCTACTTTTAGGGCAAACTGGTATGCCTCCTCAATACTATTCATTTGAACCAGATTCAACTCCTCCTGAATGCTTGGCCTTAACCCATTAAAGTATCGAGCAACTTTCTCCTTATCAACTTCTACATGGCCTGTTCTGATAAGGAGTCAATAGAACTCCTCTATATACTCCTGAACAGATCTTCCTGCTTGCTTCAAACTTTGCATTTTCTTTAGTAGGTCCAGCTCATAATCAATAGGAATGAACTATCACTTCAATTTATCCACCATCTGATCCCATCTTGTGATTTTATCTTTCCCTCTTCTATTTCTCTCCAATTGAATTTCTTGCCACCAGATCTTCGCATGACCTTTCAGTCTGGTCTTCGCAAATTTGACCCTATCAGGATCCTCAACATCTTCATACTCAAAATATTCCTCACATTCATTGATCCAGTTGATCAATTCCTCTGGGTTAAGATTTTTAGAAAATGTAGGAACCTCAATCTTAGGTCTTTTCCCAATCTTGGAAATCACCCGAAAAAGTCCTTTTTCCTCCTCGTTCACAATTTCAGCTTGTCCTTCATGATATTCTTCTTCGGCTTCATCCTTGCTTTCATCTCTGACATTAAGATTCATTCCTCTGTGAATCTCTTCTTGCAATGCTTACACTTGTGTCTATAGCTCTCTAACCTCAGGTGTCACAGCACCAACTCTTCCACCACGTTCTCTTCATGGAGGCATTTTCGTGATGCACATTGAAACCCTAACCATGGTCCTGGTGAAAACTACCTCACAGTCGGTGATCTATTTACACACTCAAGAACTTCAGCTCTAATACCACTTGATGAAGGGGTGCTCCCCTTAATACCACAAACACATAACAGAAATAGAGAAACAACAACAATAATATGCAAGAATAGAAAATTGGCTTCTTATTATCTCCACAAATGTGGAATTACAAACTTTCAGAATTACAATATGGAAAGCCACATGGGCATTCTCTTACAATATTTTGTAGGATAAAGCCTCAAATCAATACCTAGAACTACCCTAGACAACACTACGGGCCTTCTTTATATAGGCAATTTCCATCACCTGAGAAGGTTCCAGAAATTTAGCCCTAAGGGCCGACCCAACTTAGAATTATTTTATTTTACAATTTATTACATCAAATTCGGCTCAAAATGAGTTTTGAAACCCAAACAGAAATTTTGAAGAAAAATTATTTTCTGCCATTTCAGGTGACCCAACTTCCGAAGACCATAAGTCATCGCCCGTTGACCCAATTGGCTATTATAACCCCATTTTGGAAATGCCATGAAGCGCTCTACAGGCATAACTTGCACAAAGTGCTTGGCACCCAAATTTTCAACCTCATCCGGGGCCTCTAAAGCCTTCAAAACTAAGTTCAAAGTTTCTGTACCCTGCTGCCAATACCAAAAATCTTCAATATCTTCAAAACTAGACCTTATCTAGCCATGAAACTTTGCTGGTAGGCTGATATGACTGAGACAAGCCTCCACATGTAAAAATTATAACATTCTGAGATCGTAAGGCCAACTTACTAAAAATAGAAAGTTTCCATAAATAGCAGCTCTGCACAAGATAGCCCTTATTGAATACAAAAATAGAAAAAAAAAAATTTGGGTGATGCAAGATTGCTCTTACACCTAGGATGCTCCTACATCAGAAAGACACTGAGGAAGCTCAACCTAAGAAAGCACAAGACACAACTAAAGATAAGGGTGGGGAGATTGGTAAAGAGACCGAGCATAGTGGTGAAGCTACACAAGGTGAAGTACACACCGAGACCACTGATGTAGTAGAAAATATTCAAGGAATATAGAAAAAGATAATGGTAGAAACTTCTACCACAGACACCAGGTCACAAGCCCCAACACCATAGATTTTTGAATCAACAACAAGGTAGGATAAGGAAGAAGAGAAAACTACTAAGAAACCCAAGCCTAATTTGGAGCATAAGGCTCAAGTTTCCATTGCACAATCTCCAACATCCAGTGTGTGAGACAAGAAGAATAAGAGGAAATGTGGAAGGGATAGGTTACTCTTGATGAGATTATTGAAATTCCATCATGTGACCTGAGGACACTTGACCTTGAAGCTCTAAGAAAATATCGAGAGCTATGGACTTGAAAAGCACCTCAAGAGAAGATGAAGCAATAACACAAGAATACTAAGGTGCTAGAGGATGTCAAGGAGATCTTAATGCAAGTTTCACCTGACATCAATGTGGATGAAGAGAACCCCATTATTGACCAGCTTGCATTGCTCACCAATGTACCAACTACTGATGCCAAGCAAATGGTACAAGAAAGAGCATAGACAAAGATTCAGTACAAATTAACTGAGAAAATAAGCCAAGTAATATTATGTCTTTGTATACCCCCCATGGACATCTTCATGAGGTGCTTTAGTTCTTGTAGTGTGTTGTGTAGTATCATCCACCTCAAAGACATAGTTATATGCATCATTATCATTTAGGGGACCTAAGCACAGATTCTTGCACATAATGCAAGTGTGGGGCACACAAACATGTGAGATTGTGGAGGATGTGGAAGGGCTAGAAGCATCAGGATGAGGAGGCAACAATGTTGTGCTCTACATAACCAACAGATCACTCAAGGTGTGAATGGCTTGAATAGTCTGTGAGCTGGCCTCAAAAATAATATCAGGATGTTGCATTGTAGGAGGTGGTGAAATCTTGGGAGGGGTGACATATGTGCAGGATTTCACCCAGTGTGCCCATGGTCTATCCTAAGGAGAACCTAATCCTACACCCTAGTCTGGTCTCATACTCCAATAATTTACCTTGTGACCGAGCACAAATTCAACATACAATTTTTTAATGAAATAAAATGGGACATCTGAATTGTTGTGAGGTGGTCTATCAAAAACCATCCACCAGCGGTCGCAAAAGTTTTCATGTATTGCATCATTTTTCCACCATTTTATTGACAACTTAGGTTTTTTAGGGTCCACTTTGAGACCAGTTTTGGGATCCAAAAAAATATTACATATGTCATGTTTTGTTATGTTTAGGTTCATAACTTGATCATAGTCAAGCCCATCATTAAAATGGGTGTGCATGGAATCACACCAAAGAAGTGCAACATTATGTTGCTCTGTAAGTTTTCTCCATGTTTTCAATAATGGAGTTCAATGTGGAAAACATGGGGCACAATGTGGGGATATTAGCATATGTGGTCTGATATCCTCTAAGCTGATTTAGATTGTCTCCTATGAGATCTTCTAAAGGGCGAGGGTTTGAAAGTGGGGGATTGTTTGGAGGTGGCTCTGGATTATTTGTGGGATCATTTGGAGGGTTTTTTGATTGATTTGAGTCCATGTCTGATTAAAATTAGAACAAAAATAGATAATTACAATCAATTTTAAAAAAAACAATTAAAAAAACTCATTTAAGCCCTATTTTTTATATAAAAAACTACAAATTTCAAATAAAAAACAATAAAAAGTTAAAAATTAAACTTGTTGATATTGAGAAGATCAGATATGAGATATGATTGAATATCTGAAACCCTTAGAGCCATGTTCAACATTTTCACAATGAAAATGTTGAACGAGACTGCGGGCTATGTAAATATAATTTACTAGCAAAAATCATATATTTGATAAAATCAGATATTCGGTAATATCGGATATTTGATTTTATCAAATATCTAATTAAGCCTTGTGCTTTGGATTTTGGTTTGGCCTATTGTACTAACACCCAGGGCTACTAGAAATTCAACAAAATTTTTAGTGCGCTTTTGGACGAGTGAAAAGTTCATTTTTTCACATCGCCACTTTTTGGCATACCATGATCCTGCACATACCTAGTAATTGATATCTATAGTGGGCAGAAAGTTCTTTAATCATTGTAACTAATTTATTCCCCCCTATCAGTTATACTAAGGGATCTTTACTATTTAATAATGCCCCTCCATCTAGCTGAGCTTCTTGTAAATCCAAATGACTTCTAAAGAATCTACTTATAAAATTTCAACAAAATTAGACAATCAAGTCAAAAGTTATGACAGTTGGAAGTCTGTGCAGAGAGAGAGAGAGAGAGAGAGAGAGAGAGAGAGAGAGAGAGAGTTTTTAATTATTGATTTCAAAAAGATAGTTTTCCCATTTCATATAGGAAATGATAGTTAGAGGGATAGAGAGATATAGGGAGAAATAAGGGGAGAGAAGGGGGGAAGTGAGTGAGATGAATAATAGAAATAGAGAAGAGAGATAGAGGGATGAAAATATCGATGATAGATGGATCAAAAACAAATATCAAAGTGGGAGATAGTTATGAAGGGAGAGATGAAGAGGAAAGGAGTGGGAGGGAGAGAAATAGGAAGAGGAGAAGGGGGAGCTAAAGATATATAACGTTAAAGATATATGAAGTGATACATAGATAGATAGATAAATAGATTAAATCAAAGAGAAATAGAGATAATAAGATATAGATAGAGAGATGAAAGGTAAAGAGAGTGGTAAGGTAAGATAGAGATAGGGAGGGAGAAGGAAGAAAGTGTCTATGTGTGTGAGTAAGAAAGATATAAAGGTAGGGATAGGGAGGTAGATATGGAGAGTGTGTGAGTTAGAGAGAGACATATGGATATAGAAATAGAGAGGGATAAAGATCTATAAATTACATACCAAAATATCATTGTTTGATATATATTTTACTTTTGGCATAACCATTGCACCCCTCAAAAGTGTTAGTTTTATTACTAACTCAAAATGTTTGTATATCTTTCAACTATAAATTTAATTCTTTAAAAGATTTAATAAATATAAGATATATTTTTTAATAGATAATAAATATAAAATATTATTAAAAATTAAATAAAAAAAAAAGAGAAAGAGAGGGAAACAGAAATGATCAAACTCGCCAAGACCTAAAGTAAAATAACTTTCTTTTCCTTCTTATATTAAAGAGCTACCTACCATATTTCTTATGTAGATTTCTATTTGAATTTGACTAACTAAATGAATGTGTGAAATGGGTTCTCTTCAATCTTCAAAGTAAATCAAAGTGAGAAAAGGGATGATGAATTCTCTCTCAACAATCACATCAAACATGATTGACATAGTGGCCCATTACAAATAGATTCCATTCAAAAAGATGCTAGAGGTTGGATTTAGTGTAATAAAACTCATACGAGAGAAGATCACAAAAGGAAACTCTAATGAGATCTAACCACACAATTATAAATGTAATAAAGAACATAAGAAGATAGATCTAACCACACAAGTATAGCCAAATCTAACTCCAAAATAAAAAAGTGGAGATGTGTCAATTTCACCAAAATAAAGGAAACAACTAATGCAAAAAGGGAAAACAAGGGATCTAACTCCAAAAGAGAGGTATAGGACATTAGGTTCACCAAAAGAAGGTGAACATGTAATGTTGAGAAAGAAAAAAAGAGAGTGTTGGGCCATTTTCTTGTCATAGCCAAAATCCAATAAGAATGGTCTAATGCCTGCAAAACCCTAAAAAGGTTGCCTTACACTGTTACTATATTTTTTTATGTACGAAGAAAATCCACAAGGTTTCATGGCTTGCACCCTTATCCAATGATAGTTTATGATATCTTCAAGCTTCAGTCAAAGGTGCATGTGCTGAAATGAAAAAACTAGTGAGTTGTTATAGTTTGAAGGTTTGAGAAATAGGTCTTTTCCATGAATAAGGGTTTAAAAATTTGTCTAAGTCTAGAAAAACCCTATCCAAATATATTTCGTTGTTACTTTCTCCTAGTCACTTAAGTTCTTTTTTTGCACATGCCTTTTCTTTATTTTATTCCCATGTTCTCCAAATTTGGGCCGTTAAGTATCTTTTTAGTGATTTGGTGATTGAAGTGTTCATGTGTTTGCTTAATTCCTGGCACTTAGTTGAAAAAATTCAACAATCCAGTGGGCAGTTTTTTCTTCCTTCAGTCCCTGATTCTCTAGATAAAATAGTTAAGGCACTTGACATTCAAAGATCAAATGAGAACCGTTGATGCAGATTTGATCAGGTGGTTGGCAGTTGTTCTCTGAATCAATCCAAGGTTTAGTCCAGCATCCAATGATTCAGAGATCAAGGCATTCATGTGTTCTCTGAATGGAACCCAAATTAAGAAAATGATTACAAGATTAAGCCATTCTTTGGTCACGTATTTGTGTGTTAGGTCAAAGATAGAAAAGAGTTAGTCCCTAATAGTTATGTTTTGTATTCAGTGACAACATGACTATGTGCTTGCTTATTCTCCTCAATTTGGTGATTTCAATAAAAATATTTGGTGATTCAGTGACAAGGGTGTTGAAACTGTAAGGTTTCTTCAATCCCTGGCTCTCGGGATAAAATGGCTAAGTCCTAAGTCATTTAGCGACTTAGCGAATAAAGGCATTCATTCAATCTTGTGATAAAATGGTCAAGCTATAAAACATTGGGTGATTCAACGACAATAATAGATAGCTTCCAAGATCAACAATTGATGTTTAATCTCATAATGGAGCCCAATTTATGTGAAATATTTAGCAATTCAACGAATAAAGGCATTCGTTGAATCTTGTGAGAGAACTGGGGTTAAGAAAAACATTCAGAGAATATGAGGAGCTTTTAGTCATGTGTTCACTAGATAGAGGATGAGTTAAGTTAAGAGCTTAGAGATTTAACAAGAACCACAGATGAAAGAAAAGATTAATGGCTGGTGCATGATATCGAGATCTAACTAGGGTCTAACCAAGTATTCAATGACCCAAAGATTCACTTTATTCAGGTGTTCTCATGAGCTAACCATAGATAAGGATAACCTTCAATGATCATGTGAATACTTCGGTTGCTAGATCACCAGATGAGGTTGAGTTAGGTATGAAGACTAGGAGAATGCCTTTAGTCATGTAATCTCAAGATAACTTAGGGTTAAGGGGCTTGCCATGGTTAAAGAGTAAAGTGCAGATAGATCTGATGGTGGTCATGCTACCACAAAGGAAAGGTGCTCGAAGATTAGTCATTGTGACAATGTGACAACTGTTCGATCTAGTTAAAGTGAAAGACTGATGAAGCAGTGGGTCCTATGTCAGATGTCGCCGAGGTGTTTCTTTCTGATTGGTCGACATGGATAATGATATGGTAGTTGTTAGTGTGGCCAAAGTTTTCAGTCTGTTTTAAAGATCTGATAGCTTGCAAAAGATCCTACAATTATCGTATCTTCGCGATGGTAAAGTGATCAAAGTTTATTTCATTTAAATCCTGTGACAACCATCTGATTAAAAGGTTAACAAAGCAGTGGGTCCTTTTGCCAGGGGTATTGATGTGCACATTATTTATTGGCTGAGAGTATGATGATGTGGTTAGGTGATTTTTTAAAAAGCTATATCATTGTTATGATTAAAAGGGAACTGCCCAATCTGTAAAGAAAAGATTGAAATCGACGGTTGTGTTTTAAACTTAGATTAATTAACCATTGCAGCTGGGATTTAAATTGTTTAAAGGGTTTTACCAAGTTTTTTGAGTCAGTGAACCAAAGGTGACAAGAATGAATCAATTTGATTTTCCAAGGACAGGTGCAGGCAACAAAGTGAAAAAACAAAATATCAGGTAGCCACCCGAATCATAATTATTTCCCAAAATGCCATACCAGTTAAAAATAGAGGACTGTTACATTAAGAAACATGGTTGAGAGTCTTGTTTGTTCAAATAGGAAGAGGTTGATTAAGGAATTTTGATAGCACCTGGCAGAATTAAAGCTATTTTTGGAGAATGTTACAGAAGACTTGGTGCTCAAACTAACCTACAAATTTGATGCCTACAACTGATTGCAATGTTGGTGCACTTTATATCCTTTGTCCTATCCTTGGTATTAGGGTTTATTCTTGAAGCATCTAAAGCTTGTTGCATCTTTTTCTTAAAGATTCCAAGATAATTTTGTTAGAAAATAAAGACCACCAAGATAACTAAGAGGGGGGGGGGGTGAATCAGTTATCAGATAATTATAACATTTATCAACTTCAACAACATTTAACCATGTAAGTAATGTAATCATTAACCATAGAAAGATATTCTTACACAATGACACAATAACACAAGATATGTTGACTAGGGAACCTCTTGATCAAAGAGTAAACCCCGGTGGGAATGATGCCCACAAAATGATGCACTAATATGAAAGTTCCTTGTGAAAGGATGGACCCTGTTAGGAGTCTTATAAAATACATTCAGTACATATGAATCCCTATTAGGAGATTTTGAATCTCTGTTAAAAGATTCTAACCCCGTTAGGAGTTATGGAAGATAGAAGGACCCACTGCCCAAATAGCATCAAGGCAAGATCTTTGAACTCACTATCCAACAGATCTTAGGATTATTCAATAGAATAATATGAAATATGTTACCTCCTTCACATTGTGCCAAAACCATACTCTCTGCTACACAAGATCACAAATTCAAATCTCTGTACTTCACAAGTCTTCCTTCATCACTAAATTTTCTTCACCTCATGCATATATTCACATCCCAATATCATAATTCCATATCACAACTATTAGAGTAAAGTATTAATTATATTAATTAATACTTACTCCCTTCTTAAGATGTCAACTTTTTTTTTACTTTAGTTAAAAGCACATGCACTAGTTATTCTAAACTCATGCATTAGTCATGTAATAGTCAAACTGATTATTGCATGCACTAGACTTTGCCTTTCAAGGCTTTCAATCTACTTTATAAGGATGATCCATTGTACATTATTATTCATTCATTAATTGAGGATATTTTCTTCTTCATATTTTTGAGTCAAACCCTTGCCCTCTTCTTATCTCTACTTCCTTGTAACAGGTTTTTGTATGCAGGTGATCTTCGGGTTTTGTGAATTTGTATTGCTCAAATCCTACATGGTATCAGAGCCATCTTGCTGCTCACTGTTCATATTTTGTTGAGGTGATTCAGAAGTAGGACGTTATTTTTTGTTTTCTTTTTGCCTGCAAAAAAGAAAAAATAATAATTTTGGAACATTTTGAGCAAAAACGGACACCACCATTACGTCCGGAAGGCTCGAGATAGCCAAAATCCATATAAAATTTTTCCATTTTGGACATCTTTGCCATCTGAGCCAAATTGTTTTTGCATACTAGGTCGTACAACCTGGCACACAACCCAAGACGGTGATTTTTCTCAAAAAAAAAATAAAATTATCAATTTTGGCACAGCCATTGAGTGGCCACCCAAGTGCCACCAGGTGGCCACCCGACGACCACCGTGGCCTCTGTTTCCTCCGTCGACCTCTATTTCCACCGCGAGCTACCCAGCTTCAGCCACCACCACCTCCACCCACCGTGCTCCCCACATCCAGCACCACCACCCATTGACTGTGCTCTATGGCCGCCACCACACTCCGCTCCACCACCGCCAGTTAGCACCACTCCACCGGCCCTGCTCCACCAGCCCCCTTGTCACTCATGTTCCTGAGTGTGTAAATAGATCACCGACTATGAGGCAGTTTGCACCAAGACCGTGGTTAGAGTTTCAGTGTGCATCACGAAAATACCTCCATGAAGAGAATGTGGTGGAAGAGCAGGTGCTGTGACACCTAAGGTTAGACAGTTGCAGAGATAAGTGCAAGCATTGCAAGAAGAGATTCACAGAGGAATGAATCTTAATGTCAGAGACGAAAGCGAGGATGAAGTTGAAGAAGAATATCAAGAAGGAGAAGCTGAAGTTGTGAACCAGGAGGAAGAAAAAAATTTTCAGGTGATTTCCAAGATTGGGAAAAAACTTAAGATTGAGGTTCCTACCTTTTCTAGAAATCTTAACCTAGAGGAATTGATCGACTGGATCAATGAATGTGAGGAATATTTTGAGTATGAAGATGTTGAAGATCCTGATAGGGTCAAATTTGTGAAGGCCAGACTGAAAGGTCATATGAAGACCCTGTGGCAAGAGGTTCAATTGGAGAGAAATAGAAGAGGGAAACATAAAATCACAAGATGGGATCAGATGGTGGATAAATTGAAGCGACAGTTCATTCTTGTTGATTATGAGCTTGACCTACTAAAGAAAATGCAAAGTTTGAAGCAAGCAGGAAGATCTGTTTAGGAGTATACAGAGGAGTTCTATCGACTCCTCATTAGAATAGGCCACACAAAAGCTGATAAGGAGAAAATTTCCCGATACCTTAATGGGTTAAGGCCAAGCATTCAAGAGGAGTTGAATCTGGTTTGAATGAACAGTATTGAGGAGGCATACTAGTTTGCCCTAAAAGTAGAGGAAAAGTTGAACAAAAAGTTTAAGAGCAGACAAAATGGAAGAGGTTGTGGTGGAAGATCTGGTGGATGGTCATCTAGTGGCCAAAATGAAGATCCCTAAAAGAAGGATGAGGCCAGTAGCAGCCAGAATCAGAGAGAAAACAATTCTAATCATTTCCAAGATCAGAGTAATCGAGATTAGAGAGGAAGAGGAAGAGGACAAAGATTTCGAAGAGGAGGCTTTCGTGGAACATATTTTCACTGTGGAGAAGAAGGTCATAGAGCATTTGAATGTCCTCAGCACCAAGGCAAAATAGACAGGAGAAATGAAGGCCAGGCCAGAATTGCACATGTAGATGAAGATGCTAGATCTTCAAATTCTGAAGATGCTAAAAGAGGAGAAATGCTAATTAACAGAAGAGTCTTGCTGAGTGGTGAGAATGAACTTGAACAAAGGAGGAGCCTGTTTCACACCAGGTGAAAATGTGAGGGTAAATACTGTGATGTGATTATTGATAGTGGAAGCACTGACAATTTGGTGTCAGAAGAGATGGTGACAAAGTTGAAGCTCGAGAGACAGAAACACCCACATCCTTATCGGATTGCCTGGGTCTAGGATGACCACAAGGTCATGGTCAGTGAATAGTGCCTAGTAAAGTTCAAGATTGGCGGGTACCAAGATGAGGTACTATGTGATATCATCTCTATGGATGAGGGTCATATGTTGTTGGGTAGACCCTAACAGTTTGACAGATGTGTTGTACATGATGGTCGTGTGAATACTTAATCCTTGACAAAGGATGAAATGTGACATAATCTAAAGCCATTGAAGGAGACCAAAGAAAAGGTATGTGGTAATGCAAGAATAACATTTGTTGATGGAAGAAAATTCCTAGATGGTATGAGGCACGAGCATGTGTGTTTTGCTTTAATTCCAAAATCTAGTAAAGAAAAAGTAGATGATGTACATGTACAGGTTTCATATTTATTGAATGAGTTTCAAGATATTGTATTTGATAATGTACTTGATGGATTACCACCCATAAGGAAGATCAGTCATCAGATAGATTTGATTCCAGGAGCCAGTTTGCCAAACAAGGTAGCACATAGAATGACACCAGCAGAAAGTGAAGAGTTGAACATACAAGTACATGAGTTGTTACAAAAGGGATTGATTTGGGAGAGCCTGACTCCATATGTTGTACCAGCAGTATTAGCACCAAAGAAGAATGGAGAATGAAGAATGTGTATAGATTCTAAGGCAATAAATAAGATCACAATCAAGTATAAGTTTCCATTGCCACGAATGGATGATATTATGGACTGTTTGAGTGAAGCTGTGTATTTCTCAAAGATAGATCTGAAGAGTGGATATCACCAGATTCGGATTAGAGAAGGATATGAATGGAAGACTACCTTCAAGACAAATGTAGGACTGTATAAGTGGTTAGTCATGCCTTTTGGGCTAACCAATGCACCGAGCAGTTTCATGTGGCTCATGAACGAGGTTTTGAAAAAATTTCTGGGAAAGTTTGTCATTGTTTACTTAGATGATATTTTGATCTTTAGCAAGACATTGGAGGAACATATGATGCATATTCGTATGGTGTTTGAGAAGCTAAGAGATGAGAAATTCTTGATTAATTTGAAGAAGTGTAGTTTTGTGAAGAAAGAGTTAGTGTATTTGGGATTTGTAGTTTCAGTAGAAGGTTTAAAAATGGACCCAAAGAAGGTACAGGCTATCCTTGAATGGCCTACTCCAAGGAGTGCTACTTAGGTAAGATCTTTTCATGGTTTGGCTAGCTTTTACAAAAATTTTATTAGAAATTTGAGTAGTATTTGTGGACCCTTGACTGAAACAATGAGAGGGGATAGAAAAGAGTTTTCAATTGTTGAAACAAAAAGTTACAGAACAACTTATTTTAGCACTTCCAGATTTTAATAAGGTGTTTCAAGTAGATTGTGATGCTGTTGGTACTACAATAGGAGCTATTATGAGCGAAAAAGGTAAAACTATTGCTTATTTCAGTGAAAAGTTAAATGATGCCAAGAGAAACTATTCTGTTTATGATCAAGAATTTTATGCTATAGTTCAGACATTAAAGAAGTGGAGACATCATCTTCTTCCTAAAGAGTTTGTCTTGTATACTGATCATCAAGCTTTGTAATATTTGAATAGTCAAGGAAATTTGAATTAGAGGCATTTGAAATGGGTTGAGTTTTTGTAGAGTTATACATTTATTTTAAAACACAGAAGTGGAAAGTCTAACAGGGTTGCGGATGCTCTTAGCAGAAGGAAACTATTGCTGACAGAAATGAAGATTGAAGTGGTTGTGTGCAAGGAACTCAAGAATTTATATCCAGAGGATCCTAATTTTGGTGAAGCTTGGAAAGCTTGTACAAAACTTGTTACTCTAGATAGGATGAAATGGCTAGATTTCATCATCCAGGATGATATGCTATTCAGAGGGAGTCAATTGTGCATTCCAAGTAGTTTTATGAGGGAGAATCTCATCAAGGAGAAGCATAGTGGAGGATTGGCTGGACATTTTGGTCATGATAAAACCCTTGCTTTGGTTGGTGAGAATTATTATTGGCCACAATTGCAGCAAGATGTGAAAAAGTTTGTACAGAGTTGCAGAGTATGTCAGATGGTGAAAGGAGTGAAGCAGAATACAGGGTTGTATGAACCATTACCTATACTAGAGAAGCCTTGGGAGGATATCAATATGGACTTTGTTCTTGGTTTACTGAGGACACATCGGGGATATGATTCAATTTTTGTAATAGTTGACAGATTTTCAAAGATGGCACATTTCATTCCCTCTAAGAAGACTAATGATGTTGTTCATGTAGAAAAATTGTTTTTCAAATAAGTGGTGAGACTACATGGTTTGTCAAAGACCATAGTTTTAGATCGAGATACTAAGTTTGTTGGATATTTTTGGCAGACATTGTGGAAGAAGTTGAAGATAGATTTGAAGTTTAGTTCATCACATCATCCACAGACTGATGGACAGACAGAGGTGGTGAATAGAAGTTTGGGAAATTTGCTGAGATGTTTGGTTGAAGATAAGCCAACAGGATGGGATTTAATTTTACACAGGCAGAATTTACATACAATAATTTTGTCAATAGGAACACTGATAAATCACCATTCCAGATTGTATATGGAAGTAGTCCAAGAAATGCATCTGAATTGAGAAAGATACATAAAGGAGAAATAAGTAGTGGTGAAGATGAGAATTTTGCAGAACACTTGAAGAACATCCATGAGGAGGTGAGGAAGCATATTACCAAGATGAATGTGCAGTATAAGGCTAAGGTAGATGAGAAAAGGAGGCAGAAAGAATTTCAGGTTGGAGATGAAGTCATGGTTTATTTGCGGAAGGAGCGGTTTCCAGTTGGTACATATAACAAGCTGAAAATGAAGAAGTTTGGGCCATGTAAGATACTGAAGAAGCATGATTCAGGAAATGCATATGAGGTAGAATTGCCTACTGAGTTGAATACTTCACCAGTGTTTAACATTTCAGATTTGACAGAGTATCATGAAGGAAGTGTTGAAGATAAGATCGTAGCAGCACAGTGGAGTATTCCAGCAACCAGTTCAAATATCAAGGAGATTGAAGGCATACTGGACAGTCATGTTAGTAGAAGCACAAGGAACAAGACATATGAAGAGTATTTGGTCAAATGGAAAGGATGACCTATTGAAAATTCATCATGGCTAACAAAGGAGGAGGTTAACCATCTTGGTTTTCCTCTGCACACATGAGTCATGAAAGGGTCACTTCTCAAACTACCCCGGGTGATGCAGGAGCATCCTGGGTGTAAGAGCAATCTTGCATCACCCAAAAATATTTATATTTTTGTATTCAATAAGGGCTATCTTGTGTAGAGCTACTATTTATGGAAACTTGTTATTTTTAGTAAGTTGGTCTTACAATCTCAGAATGTTCTAATTTTACATGTGGAGGTTCATCGCAGTCATATCAGCCTGTCAGCAAAGTTTCATGGCTAGATAAGGTCTAGTTTTGAAGATATTGAAGATTTTCGGTATTAGCAGCAGGGTATAGAAACTTCTAACTCAGTTTTGAAGAATTTAGAGGCCCCGAATGAGGTTGAAAATTTGGGTGATGAGCGCTTTGCATAGGTGAAGCTTGTAGAGCACTTCGTTGCATTTCCAGAATAGGGTTATAATAGTCAATTGAGTCAACGAGCGATGACTTATGGTCGTTGAAAGTTGGGTCACCTGAAATGGCGAAAAATAAATTTTTTTCAAAATTTTTGTTTGAGTTTCAAAACTCATTTTGAGCCGACTTTAATGTAATAAATTGTAAAATAAAATAATTTTAAGTTTGGTCAGCCCTAAGGGCTAAATTTCTAGAATCTTCTCGGGTGGTGGAAATTGCCTATATAAAGAAGGCCCGTAGTGTTGTGTAGAGTAGTTCTGGGTGTTAGATCTGGATATTGATTTGAGGCTTTGTCCTACAGAATATTGTAAGGGAATGCCCATGTGGCTTTGCATATGGTAATTCTAAAAATTTGTAATTCCACATTTGAGGAGATAATAAGAAGCTAATTTTTTGTTCTTGCATATTATTGTTGTTGTTTCTCTATTTCTGTTATGTATTTGTGGTATAAAGGGGAGCACCCTTCATCGAGTGGTATCAAAGCAAGAGTTCTTGAGTGTGTAAATAGATCATTGACTGTGAAGAAGTTTGCACCAGGACCGTGGTTAGGGTTTCAGTGCGCATCAGAAAAAGACCTCCACAAAAAGAACATGGCGGAAGAGCTGGTCCTGTGACACCTGAGGTTAGAGAGTTGCAAAGACAAGTGCGAGCATTGCAAGAAGAGATTTGCATAGGAATGAATTTTAATGTCAGAGATGAAAGTGAGGATGAAGCAAAAGAAGAATATCAAGAAGGAAAGGCCAAAGTTGTGAACCAAGAGGAAGAAAGACTTTTTCGGGCGATTTCCAAGATTAGGAAAAGACCTAAGATTGAGGTTCCTACCTTTTCTAGAAATCTTAACCCAGAGGAATTGATCGACTGGATCAATGAATGTGAGGAATATTTTGAGTATGAAGATGTTGAGGATCCTGATAGGGTCAAATTTGAGAAGGCCAAACTAAAAGGTCATGCGAAGATCGGGTGGCAAGAGGTTCAATTGGATCGAAATAGAAGAGGGAAAGATAAAATCACAAGATGCGATTGGATGGTGGATAAATTGAAGTGACAGTTCATTCCTGTTGATTATGAGCTTGACCTACTGAAGAAAATGCAAAGTTTGAAGCAAGCAGGAAGATCTGTTTAAGAGTATACAAAGGAGTTCTATCGACTCCTCATTAGAACAAGCCATGCAGAAGCTGATAAGGAGAAAGTTGCCCAATACCTTAATGGGTTAAGGCAAAGCATTCAGGAGGAGTTGAATCTGGTTCGAATAAATAGTATTGAGGAGGCATACCAGTTTGCCCTAAAAGTAGAGGCAATGTTGAACAAGAAGTTTGAGAGAAGACAAAATGGAAGAGATTGTGGTGGAAGATCTAGTGGATGGTCATCTAGTGCCCGAAATGAAGATTCGAAAAAGAAGGATGAGACCAGTAGCAGCCAAAATCAGAGAGAAAATAATTCCAATCATTTTCAAGGTCAGAGTAAAAAAGATTAGAGACGAAGACGAAGAGGACAAGGATCTGGAAGAGGAGGCTTTTGTGGAACATGTTTTCACTATGGAGAAGAAGGTCATAGGGCATTTGAATGTTCTCAGCGCCAAGGTAGAATAGATAAGAGAAATGAAGGCCAGGACAGAGTTGCACATGTAGATGAAGATGCTAGATCTTCAAATTCTAAAGATGCTAAAAGAGGAGAAATGCTAATTAACAAAAGAGTCTTGCTGAGTGTTGAGAATGAACCTGAACAAAGGAGGAGCCTGTTTCTCACCAGGTGCAAGTGTGAGGGTAAATGTTGTGATGTGATTATCGATAGTGGAAGCACTGACAATTTGGTGTTAGAAAAGATGGTGACAAAGTTGAAGCTCAAGAGATAGAAACACCCACATCCTTATCGAATTGCCTCGGTGCAGGATGACCACAAGGTCATGGTCAGTGAACAGTGCCTAGTAAAGTTCAAGATCGGTAGGTACCAAGATGAGGTAATATGTGATATCATCTCTATGGATGCATGTCATATGTTGTTGGGTAGACTGTGGTAGTTTGACAGATGTGTTGTACACGATGGTCATGCGAATACCTATTCTTTGACAAAGGATGGAGTGTGACATCAGCTAAAGCCATTGAAGGAGACCAAAGAAAAGGTATGTGGTAATGCAAGAATAACATTTGTTGATGGAAGAAAATTCCTTGATGGTATGAGGCATGAGCATGTGTGTTTTGCTTTAATTCCAAAAGCTAGTAAAGAAGAAGTAGAGGATGTACTTGTAGAGGTTGCAGATTTGTTGAATGAGTTTCAGGATATTGTATCTGATAATGTACCTGATGGATTACCACCCATAAGGAAGATGAGTCATCAAATGAATTTGATTCTAGGAGCTAGTTTTCCAAACAAGGCAGCACACAGAATGACACCAGTAGAAAGTGAAGAGTTGAATAGACAAGTACATGAGTTGTTACAGAAAGGATTAATTCTAGAGAGCCTGAGTCCATGTGCTGTACCAGCAGTATTAGCACCAAAGAAGAATGGTGAATGGAGGATGTGTATAGAATCCAAGACAATAAATAAGATCACAATCAAGTATAAGTTTCCATTGCCACGAATGGATGATATTATGGACTGTTTGAGTGGAGCTGTGTATTTCTCAAAGATAGATCTGAAGAGTGGATATCACTAGATTTGGATCAGAGAAGGAGATGAATGGAAGACTACCTTCAAGACAAATGAAAGACTGTATGAGTGGTTAGTCATGCCTTTTGGGCTAACCAATGCATCGAGCACTTTCATGCGGCTCATGAATGAGGTTCTTAAAGAATTTCTGGGAAAGTTTGTCATTGTTTACTTACATGATATTTTGATCTTTAGCAAGACATTGGAGGAACATATGATGCATATTCGTATGGTGTTTGAGAAGCTAAGAGATGAGAAATTATTGATTAATTTGAAGAAGTGCAGTTTTGTGAAGAAAGAGTTAGTGTATTTGGGATTTGTAGTTTTAGTAGAAGGTCTAAAAATAGACCCAGAGAAGGTACAGGCTATCCTTGAATGGCCTACTCCAAGGAGTGCTACTTAGGTAAGATCTTTTCATGGTTTGGCTAGCTTTTACATAAATTTTATCAAAAATTTTAGTAGTATTTGTGGACCCTTGACTGAAACAATGAGAGGGGATAGAAAAGAGTTTAAGTGGACTAATGGGGCAGAAATGAGTTTTCAATTGTTAAAACAAAAAGTTACAGAACAACTTATTTTAGCACTTCCAGATTTTAATAAAGTGTTTCAAGTAGATTGTGATGCTAGTGGTACTGCAATAGGAGCTGTTATGAGGCAAGAAGGCAAACTTGTTGCTTATTTCAGTGAGAAGTTAAATGATGCCAAGATGAAGTATTATGTTTATGATCAGGAATTTTATGCTATAGTTCAGTCATTAAAGAAGTGGAGACATTATCTACTTTCTAAAGAGTTTGTCTTGTATACTGATCATTAAGCTTTGCAATATTTGAATAGTCAAGGAAAGTTGAATCAGAGGCATTTGAAATGGGTTGAGTTTTTATAGAGTTATACATTTGTTTTGAAACATAGAAGTGGAAAGTCTAATAGGGTTACAGATGCTCTTAGCAGAAGGCAACTATTGCTGATAGAAATGTAGATTGAAGTGGTTGGGTTCAAGGAACTCAAGAATTTGTATCTAGAGGATCTTGATTTTGGTGAAGCTTGGAAAGCTTGTACAGAACTTGTTACTCTAGACAAGATGAAATGGATGGATTTCATCATCCAAGATAATATGCTATTCAGAAGGAGTCAGTTGTGCATTCCAAGAAGTTCTATGAGTGAGAATCTCATTAAGGAGAAGCATAGTGGAGGATTCACTTGATATTTTGGTCGTGATAGAACCCTTGCTTTGGTTGGTGAGAATTATTATTGACCACAATTACAGCAAGATGTGAAAAAGTTTGTATAGAGTTGCAGAGTATGTCAGATGGTGAAAGGAGTGAAGTAGAATACAGGGTTGTATCAACCATTACCTGTACCAGAAAAGCCTTAGGAGGATACTAGTATGGACTTTGTTCTTGGTTTACTGAGGACACAGTGGGGACATGATTCAATTTTTGTAGTAGTTGATAGATTTTTGAAGGTGGCACATTTCATTCCCTGCAAGAAGACTAATCATGTTGTTCATGTAGCAAAATTGTTTTTCAGAGAAGTGGTGAGACTACATGGTTTGCCAAAGACCATAGTTTCAGATCGAGATACTAAGCTTGTTGGATATTTCTAGCGGACATTATGGAAGAAGTTAAAGATAGATTTGAAATTCAGTTCATCACATCATCCATAGACTAATGGACAGACAGAGGCGGTGAATAGGAGTTTGGAAAATTTGCTAAGATGTTTGGTTGGAGATAAGCCAATAGGATGGGATTTGATTTTACCACAGGTAGAATTTGCATATAATAATTCTGTCAACAAGAGCACTGGTAAATCACCATTCTAGATTGTATATGGAAGTAGTCCAAGAAATGCATTTAAATTGAGAAAGATAGATAAAGGAGCAATAAGTAGTGCTGAAGCTGAAGATTTTGTAGAACACTTGAAGAACATTCATGAGGAGGTGAGGAAGCATATTACCAAGATGAATGCACAGTATAAAGCTAAGGCAAATGAGAAAAGGAGGCATAAGGAATTTCAAGTTGGAGATGAAGTAATGGTTCATTTGCGGAAGGAGCAGTTTCCAGTTGGTACATATAACAAGCTAAAAATGAAGAAGTTTGAGCCATGTAAGATACTGAAGAATAATGATTCAGGAAATGCATATGAGGTAGAATTGCTTACTGAGCTGAAAATTTCACCAGTGTTTAACATTTCAGATTTGATAGAGTATCATGAAGGAAGTGTTGAAGATGAGATCACAGTGGCACAATGGAGTATTCCAGCAATCAGTTCAGATATCAAGGAGATTGAAGACATACTGGACAGTCGTGTTGGATGAAGCACAAGGAACAAGACATATGAAGAGTATTTGGTCAAATGGAAAGGATGACCTATTGAAAATTCATCATGGCTAACAAAGGAGGAGGTTAACCATCTTGATTTTCCTTTGCACACTTGAGTCGTGACAGGGTCACTCCTTAAATTACCCTGGGTGTCTAATGCAGTAGCATCCTGGGTGTAAGAGCAGTCTTGCATCACC
Organism: Chamaecyparis obtusa; assembly: GCA_027943335.1. NCBI lineage: Eukaryota > Viridiplantae > Streptophyta > Pinopsida > Cupressales > Cupressaceae > Chamaecyparis > Chamaecyparis obtusa. The sequence goes on from BSBK01002104.1 coordinate 742,018, forward strand.
CAAAAATATTTTTGTTTTTGTATTCAATAAGGGCTATCTTGTGTAGAGCCGCTATATATGGAAACTTGTTATTTTTAGTAAGTTGGTCTTACGATCTCAGAATGTTCTAATTTTACATATGGAGATTCATCTCAATCATATCAGTCTACAAGCAAAGTTTCATGGTTAGATCACGTCTAGTTTTGAAGATATTGAAGATTTTCGGTATTGGCAGCAGGGTACAGAAACTTCAAACTCAGTTTTGAATGCTTTAGAGGCCATAGATGAGGTTGAAAATTTTGGTGATGGGTGCTTTGCATAGGTCAATCCTATAGAGTGCTTCGTGGCATTTCCAAAATGGCGTTATAATAGCCAATCGGGTCAACGGTTGATGACTTATGGTCTTCAGAAGTTGGGTCACCTGAAATGATAGAAAATAATTTTTTTTCAATATTTCTGTTTGATTTTCAAAACTCATTTTGAGCTGACTTTGATGTAATAAATTGTAAAATAAAATAATTTTAAGTTTGGTCTGCCCTAAGGGCTAAATTTTTAAAACCTTCTCGGGCGGTGGAAATTGCCTATATAAAGAAGGCCCGTAGTGTTGTCTAGAGTAGTTCTGAGTAGTAGATCTAGATATTGATTCAAGGTTTTTTCCTAAAGAATATTGTAAGGGAATGCCCATGTGGCTTTGCATATGGTAATTCTGAAAGTTTGTAATTCCACATTTGTGGAGATAATAAGAAGCCAATTTTCTATTCTTGCATATTATTGTTGTTGTTTCTCTATTTCTGTTATGTGTTTGTGGTATTAAGGGGAGTACCCTTCATCAAGTGGTATCAGAGCAAGAGTTCTTGAGTGTGTAAATAGATCACCGACTGTGAGACAGTTTGCACCAGGACCGTGGTTAGGGTTTTAGTGCACATCATGAAAATGCCTCCATGAAGAGAATGTGGCAGAAGAGCTGGTGCTGTGACACTTGAGGTTAGAGAGTTGTAGAGACAAGTGCGAGCATTGCAAAAAAAGATTCACAGAGGAATGAATCTTAATGTCAAAGATGAAAGCGAGGATGAAGCCAAAGAAGAATATCAAGAAGGAGAAGTTGAAGTTGTGAACCGGGAGGAAGAAAGACTTTTTCAGGCGACTTTCAAGGTTGGGAAAAGACCTAAGATTGAGGTTCCTACCTTTTTTGAAAATTTTAACCTAGAGGAATTGATCGACTGGATCAATGAATGTGATGAATATTTTGTATATGAAGATGTTGAGGATCCTAATAGGGTCAAATTTGCGAAGGCCAGACTGAAAGGTCATGCGAAGATTCAGTGGCAAGAGGTTCAATTCGAGCGAAATAGAAGAGGGAAAGATAAAATCATAAGATGCGATCGGATGGTGGATAAATTGAAGTGACAGTTCATTCTTGTTGATTATGAGCTTGACCTATTAAAGAAAATGCAAAGTTTGAAGCAAGCAGGAAGATCTGTTCAAAAGTATACAGAGGAGTTCTATCAACTCCTCATTAGAACAGGCCATGCAGAAGCTGATAAGGAGAAAGTTGCCGTATACCTTAATGGGTTAAGGCCAAGCATTCAGGAGGAGTTGAATCTAGTTCAAATGAACAGTATTGAGGAGGCATACCAGTTTTCCCTAAAAGTAGAGGAAAAGTTGAACAAGAAATTTGAGAGCAGACAAAATGGAAGAAGTCATGGTGGAAGATTTGGTGGACGGTCATCTGGTGGCTGAAATAAAGATCTGAAAAAGAAGGATGAGGCCAGTAGCAGCCAGAATCAAAGAGGAAACAATTCCAATCATTTCCAAGATCAGAGTAATAGAGATCAAAGAGGAAGAGGAAGAGGACAAGGATCTGGAAGAGGAGGCTTCCGTGGAACATGTTTTCACTATGGAGAAGAAGGTCATAAGACATTTGAATGTCCTCAACACCAAGGCAGAATAGACAGGAGAAATGAAGGTCAGGCCAGAGTTGCACATGTAGATGAAGATGCTAAATCTTCAAATTTTGAATATGCTGAAAGATGAGAAATGCTAATTAACAAAAGAGTCTTGCTGAGTGTTGAGAATGAACCTGAACAAAGGAGGAGCCTGTTTTGCACCAGGTGCAAGTGTGAGGGTAAATGTTATGATGTGATTATTGATAGTGGAAGCACTGACAATTTCATGTCAGAAGAGATGGTGACAAAGTTGAAGCTCAAGAGATAGAAACACCCACATCCTTATCGGATTGCTTGGGTGCAGGATGACCACAAGGTCATGGTCAGTGAATAGTGCCTGGTAAAGTTCAAGATCGGCAGGTACCAAGATGAGGTACTATGTGATATCATCTCTATGAATGCATGTCATATGTTGTTGGGTAGATCGTGGCAGTTTGACAGATGTGTTCTACACGATGGTTGTGCGAATACCTATTCCCTGACAAAGGATGGAGTGTGACATAAGCTAAAGCTATTGAAGGAGACCGAAGAAAAGGTATGTGGTAATGCAAGAATAACATTTGTTGATGGAAGAAAATTCCTAGATGGTATGAGGCATGAGCATGTGTGTTTTTCTTTAATTCCAAAAGCTAGTAAAGAAGAAGTAGAGGATGTACTTGTAGAGGTTGCAGATTTGTTGAATGAGTTTTAGGATATTGTATCTGATAATGTACCTGATGGATTACCACCCATAAGAAAGATCAATCATTAGATGGATTTGATTCTAAGATCCAGTTTTCCAAACAAGGCAGCACACAGAATGACACCAACAAAAAGTAAAGAGTTGAATAGACAAGTACATGAGTTGTTATAGAAGGGCTTGATTCAGGAGAGCCTGAGTCCATGTGCTGTACCAGCAGTATTAGCACCAAATAAGAATGGAGAATGGAGGATGTGTACAGAATTCAAGGCAATAAACAAGATCACAATGAAGTATAGGTTTCCATTGCCACAAATGGATGATATTATGGACTGTTTGAGTGGAGCTATGTATTTCTCAAAGATAGATCTGAAGAGTGGATATCACCAGATTTGGATCAGAGAAGAAGATGAATGGAAGATTTCCTTCAAGATAAAGGAAGGACTGTATGAGTGGTTAGTCATGCCTTTTGGGCTAACCAATGCACCGAGCACTTTCATGCGGCTCATGAACAAGGTTCTGAAAGAATTTCTGGGAAAGTTTGTCATTGTTTACTTACATGATATTTTGATCTTTAGCAAGACATTGGAGGAACATATGATGCATATTCGTATGGTGTTTGAGAAGCTAAGAGATGAGAAATTGTTGATTAATTTGAAGAAGTGCAGTTTTGTGAAGAAAGAGTTAGTGTATTTGGGATTTGTAGTTTCAGCAGAAGGTCTAAAAATGGACCCAGAGAAGGTACAGGCTATCTTTGAATGGCCTACTCCAAGGAGTGCTACTCAGGTAAGATCTTTCATGGTTTGGCTAGCTTTTATAGAAAGTTTATCAGAAATTTTAGTAGTATTTGTGGACCCTTAACTGAAACAATGAGAGGGGATAGAAAAGAGTTTAAGTGGACTAATGGGGCAGAAATAAATTTTCAATTGTTGAAACAAAAATTTACAGAACAACCTGTTTTAGCAGTTCCATATTTTAATAAGGTGTTTCAAGTAGATTGTGATGCTAGTGGTATTGCAATAAGAGCTGTTATGAGCCAAGAACGCAAACCTATTGCTTATTTCAGTGAGAAGTTAAATGACGCCAAGAGGAAGTATTCTATTTATGATCAGGAATTTTATGCTATAGTTCAGACATTAAAGAAGTGGAGACATTATCTACTTCCTAAAGAGTTTGTCTTGTCTACTGATCATCAAGCTTTGCAATATTTGAATAGTCAAGGAAAGTTGAATCAGAGGCATTTGAAATGGGTTGAGTTTTTGCAGAGTTATACATTTGTTTTGAAACACAGAAGTGGAAAGTCTAACAGGGTTACAGATGCTCTTAGTAGAAGGCAACTATTGCTGATAGAAATGCAGATTGAAGTGGTTGGGTTCAAGGAACTCAAGAATTTATATCCAGAGGATCCTGATTTTTGTGAAGCTTGGAAAGCTTGTACAAAATCTGTTACTCTAGACAGGATGAAATGACTGGATTTCATCATCCATGATTATATGCTATTGAGAGGGAGTCAGTTGTGCATTCCAAAAATTTCTATGAGGGAGAATCTCATCAAGGAGAAGCATAGTGGAGGATTGGTTGAACATTTTGGTCATGATAAAACCCTTGCTTTGGTTGGTGAGAATTATTATTGGCCACAATTGCAGCAAGATGTGAAGAAGTTTGTATAGAGTTGCAGAGTATGTCAGATGACGAAAGGAGTGAAGTAGAATACAAGGTTGTATCAACCATTACCTGTACCAGAGAAGCCTTGGGAGGATATCAGTATGGACTTTGTTCTTGGTTTACTAAGGACACAGTGGGGACATGATTCAATTTTTGTAGTAGTTGATAGATTTTTGAAGATGGCACATTTCATTTCTTACAAGAAGACTAATGATGTTGTTCATGTAGCAGAATTATTTTTCAGAGAAATGGTGAGACTACATGGTTTTCCAAAGACCATAGTTTCAGATCGAGATACTAAGTTTGTTGTATATTTTTGGCAAGCATTATGGAAGAAGCTGAAGACATATTTGAAGTTCAGTTCATCACATCATCCACAGATTGATGGACAGACAGAGGTGGTGAATAGAAGTTTGAGAAATTTGCTGAGATGTTTGGTTGGAGATAAGCCAACAGGATGGGATTTGATTTTACCACAGGCAGAATTTGCATATAATAATTCTGTCAACAGGAGCACTAATAAATCACCATTCCAGATTGTATATAGAAGTAGTCCAAGAAATGGATTTGAATTGAGAAAGATAGATAAAGGAGAAATAAGTAGTGCTGAAGCTGAAGATTTTGCAGAACACTTGAAGAACATTCATGAGGAGGTGAGGAAGCATATTACCAAGATGAATGCGCAGTATAAGGCTAAGGCAGATGAGAAAAGGAGGCATAAAGAATTTTAGGTTGGAGATGAAATCATGGTTCATTTGCAAAAGGAGCGGTTTCCAGTTGGTACATATAACAAGCTAAAAATGAAGAAGTTTGGGCCATGTAAGATACTAAAGAAGCATGATTCAGGAAATGCATATGAGGTAGAATTGTTTATTGAGCTAAATATTTCAATAGTGTTTAACATTTTAGATTTGACAGAGTATCATGAAGGAAGTGTTGAAGATGAGATTGTAGGGGCACAGTGGAGTATTCCAGCAACCAGTTCAAATATCAAGGAGATTGAAGACATACTGGATAGTCATGTTGGTAGAAGCACAAAGAATAGGACATATGAAGAGTATTTGGTCAAATGGAAAGGATGACCTGTTGAAGATTCATCATGGCTAACAAAGGAGGAGGTTAACCGTCTTGGTTTTCCTCTACACACCTAAGTCATGATAGGGTCACTTCTCAAATTAGCCTGGGTGTCTGATGCAGGAGCATCCTGGGTGTAAGAGCAATCTTGCATCACTGAAAAGTATTTTTGTTTTTGTATTCAATAAGGGCTATCTTGTGCAGAGCCGCTATTTATGGAAACTTGCTACTTTTAGTAAGTCTGTCTTACGATCTCGGAATGTTCTAATTTTACATGTGGAGTTTCATCTCAGTCATATCAGCCTGCTAGCAAAGTTTCATGGTTAGATCAGGTCTAGTTTTGAAGATATTGAAGATTTTCGGTATTGGCAGCAGGGTACAGAAACTTTGAACTCAGTTTTGAAGGCTTTAGAGGCCCCGGATGAGGTTAAAAATTTGGGTGATGTGCACTTGGTGTGAGTCAAGCTTGTAGAGCGCTTTGTGGCGTTTCCAGAATGGGGTTATAATAGCCAATCAGGTCAACAAGCGATGACTTATGGTCGTCGGAAGTTGGGTCACCTAAAATGGTGAAAAATAATTTTTATTCAAAATTTCTGTTTGAGTTTCAAAACTCATTTTGTGCTGACTTTGATGTAATAAATTGTAAAATAAAATAATTTTAAGTTTGGTCAGCCCTAAGGGCTAAATTTCTAGAACCTTCTCAGGCGGTGGAAATTGCCTACATAAAGAAGGCCCGTAGTGTTGTTTAGAGTAGTTCTGGGTAGTAGATCTGGATATTGATTTGAGGCTTTGTCCTATAGAATATTGTAAGGGAATGCCCATGTGAGTTTGCATATGGTAATTCTGAAAGTTTGTAATTCCACATTTGTGGAGATAATAAGAAGTCAATTTTTTGTTCTTGCATATTATTGTTGTTGTTTCTCTATTTCTGTTATGTGTTTGTGGTATTAAGGGGAGCACCCTTCATCACAAAGTTAGATGTTCTTTGTGATCGTGTCATTTCTACCCCCCTGACGCAGTTTTTTCTCTATCTGGAGCATACAGAGGCTTTTTTTGGACTTCTTTATATCGTCGAAAAGCTCTTTCCGAGCCCTTTTCGATTATGGAGGTTTTTTTTTTGGATCTATTGTTTTGATAGTATTTTTTTCTATCAAAGTTGATGGTTGTTTTTTTGCCTTCCGGAAGCCATATCTCACTCATTCGGACTAATTTTTGGGCTCACTAGATATTTTCAGAAAGCTGGTTCTGTGAGTTATTCAGTTGAAGAGGTCTTTTATCTAGATTCTGATACAGGTTCTCTCTCCTTTGAGTTTTGCACTTTCACACTCTTGCAGATTACTGGGTGCTCCAGGTCCTGGGATCTCTTTTTCTATTCTTCTGGCTCACTTTTCTTTTTGACTTTTGAGCATTGTATGCTTCTCTTCTATTGCATTCTCTTTTCTGTAAATATATTGAGATAAAGTGTCTACTTTTGCATATCTAGGATTTTGAGCACCTTGTGTTTGTTTGTACTCGCAATCAGTTATAAAGTGTCATGGGGGGTTATGATGTTTTGCCTTTTGTGTTCATCCACCTTTGTCAAGTGAGCATACCTTCCATGACATTAGCCCATGTTGTGTGTTAGTGACACCGTGCTTTATCCTATGCTTGTACTTCTGTTGCACTGTTGGTGTTCCTTATTCTTCTTCTTGCAGATATTTCTGGCATTGCATTTCAATGTTCCTGTCACCCCTCTCCCTGTTCAGCATTATGGGGGGGGTTCACCTATTGGCTCTATTGCTTCCTTGGTTTGGTTGAGTGATCTACATATTTAATTTTTGTTCCTATGTACTAGGCGAATGCAGTGGCTAGGTACCTATGCATTTTGGTGAGATGGTTCATCTACTATATAGACACTCATTCATTCCTACTTTTGGAGGTCACCTCTTTGATTGATCAGCTCTTTAGACTTTGTCTTCTCTACCTGGTCATGCACTATTTCAGTGGGGGTTCCAGTAGTTACTTCTGATAGTGTTTATAGCTTCATGCTTCAGAGATTTTTTACATGCTCTTTCTTTTTTCTTGTATTTGGGTACTTGATCAGGCCTTGTTGTTGGGACCCATAGCTCTTTCATGCATTTTTGTTTTCATGCATATTTTAGTCCTTAGTTGTTTAGCTTCTCCCTAAGTTACACTTAAGGGGTGGTGTTAGAGTATTCATATTATAGCTAATAATTAATTTATTTAATTGTTAGTCTATTATTCTCTACACTTAAGTTAGACTTAGGCATCTTATTATTCTTTAGGGTTTTATCCTTTAGGGTTTTGGTATCCTTTTATAAAGATTCCCTCTTTGTATTTTTTAGGAACTCAATGCATTGTTCATAATAGAGATTGTTTTTTGTTTATTTTTTGCCTGCAAAATAGAAAAAAAAAAATTTGCACTTTTTTGCACTTTTTAGGACTTTTTAATGTTTTTTTATTGAAATTAGGGGGTCTCTAAATTTTGGTGCACTTTGAGCTTAAACGGACCTCACCATTGAGCTCGCAACACTCAAAAACCCCTATTCTGATATAGAACACATCCAATTTGGACAATGTTGTAGGGAGAGGCAAAAAAAAATTTACCCCAGGACCGTATAGCATTACACGTACCCCGATGCATTAAATTCATGCCATACAAAGCGACAAATTCAAAAAAATTGCAAAAAAATTTTGTGCCACCCATTCTCAGCTCGGGCACTACCACCGCCTCCCCCAGACACCGCCACCACCGGGCTCCGCCACCGCCGAGCTTTGCCACCCCAGATCACCGCAGGCCGAAACTGCCAGCCTTAACCACTAGCGGCTAGTGCTAAACCACCAATGATAGGCCTAAACCACTAACGACCAACCCTCTAGCGCCAGCGACCAGGACTCATGTGACCAGGGGCTGACGCTTAGTGACAATTTTTTTTGGGGATTTTTTTTCCCTTTGGAGCACCTTTCACTCAAATTGGCTTTTCGAGAGCTCCAAGCATCATTTTTCGACAAACAAGATATCACCAAAAAGTTGGTTTGGAGCTGGACGCTCTCATGGAATTTAATCTGGTATTTTTTTCCATTTAGCTTTCTTTTTCTGATGTCAAAGCCATATTATCCTTTTTACATTCCAGGGGGGCTAATTTGCTCAAATTAGCTCCATTTTTTGATCCGAAAGAAGTGTTGGAAAGCTCTTCTCGAGCACCATCTAGATTTCTGCCTATTTTCATTAGAATTTTTTCAAGGTACACAAGATTTAGATTTGAAGCTTTTTTGCTCTTCTCTTAATACATCATATCATTTTAGGCTTGGGGGTTTTGATATTTGGCTTGTGGGGGGTCTTATTTTCTTGTTTCTTTCAATTAAACAAGATATTTGTCAAAACAAAACCCCTTCTAAAAAATATGGCTGAGGCCACTTCTTGTCTAGAACTTCTGACCCCACATAATTATCACACATGGAAAACCTCGATGACATAGCTTCTCTGTTCAAAAGGGCTCTGGTCTTGTCTAGATGCAGTGCAACCATTATTACAGAGGCCCTTTGAGATCATGCATTATTGAAACAAGATGGATGAGGCTATGGCATTGATTGCTTTACAGGTATCAGATAGCTTACAGTTTCATCTTGATGGGTGCAATACCCCTCTAGCTATGTGGACAAAGCTGAACACTTTGTTTGGTACAGTGAATGAGTTTCAAGCACTTTAGATTGAGGCAGAGCTTACCTCTCTTGTACCTGATTCTTTTCCCTCTATTGAGGATTTTTTGATGAAATTCAAATAGCAGAGATCTTTGTTACATAGATGTGGAAAGCAAAAGACTGATAAAGAGTGTATTTATCTTATTCTGTCTAAGCTTAGGAGAAACTTTCAGATCTTCTCTTCTACCTTTCATTCTACCATGGATGCTTTGGGACCTACATTCACCATGCCCACTTTTGAGGTGCTCTGTGATCATTTGACTAGAGAGCAAGCCAAGCTTACTCAGTTGGACTCTCTAACAGGATCAAAGAACCATGCATTGGTTTCCCAACCATCCAAAGAAAAGTAGCAAAATAAATATTAGATTCCTCTTCTCAGCACTCTACTGGCCCACCATCCTCTTCTAAGAAGGAGAAAAAAAAGACTTAGAGACCTACATGTTCCTATTGTTAGAAGGGACCTCATGATGAGTCACATTGTTTTCAGAAGAAATTTGATGGCTATGAGAAACAGATTGCAGATTTGCAAGTTCTTCTTTAGAAGACCACTATTTTATCTCCATCCTCTTCTACCTCACAGGGGTCTGCTTTTCAGTGTTCCTCCACATCTTTGACATTTGGACGGGATTTTGGAAAGGGCCATGCATTACAGGCATCCATTGCATCCCCTTCATAGGTCCCTTGGATACTGGATTCAAGTGATTCTCACCATATGACATCTTCTCAAGGGGTCTTCTCTACTATTGAGGCTTCTTCCATTCCTCATATTCTCATGGAGAATAACACTATCCTGACAGTCTGTGGGAAAGGTTCAGTCAGTACTCAAGATGGCACATTCAATGATGTATTGTATGTTCCATCTCTATCTATAAACCTTCTCTTAATTTATCAGATTACACACAGTGGTTCAGGGAAGACAGTTGAGTTCACTATAGATTTAGTCTTCATTCGAGATAGTATGAGAGGAGGTATTGTTGCTATAGGGATAGTTGATCATTCCACCCATCTCTACACCTTCTCACACTTTGGTCCACCATCTCCATTGTCAGAGCACAACTCTCCTCTTTCGTGAGAGCCTCATGTGGTGTAGTTAGGTCACTTGAACCTTTGCATTGTTCCTGAGATCACTACTATGACTACCACACCACATCCTGTTGAGGTCTTTTCTCTTCAGTGGGATTCTTCTTCAACATTGTCTAATCCTCTAGCTCCATTCATTGAGCCACCAGGTGCACTTGTTGAGGATTCTATAGAGGACGTTCATCTCCTCTTTCATGACAGTGTTAGCACACCTATCCCACCACCTACATTGGGGATTCCCTTTTAGGATCCTCATGTTTTCTCATTTGATCATTAGTTAGGCCTTCTAGTTTCACCTCTCATTCAGGGGTTTCCTTGTTCTGTGCCTTTGTTTCTTCCGCATCGGGGTTGCATTTGTTCAATCATTTCCATAGGGGTTCCATCATTCTGGGGGGGCTTTGGTGTCTCACCCCTCTCTCATGGGGGGCTGGTTGTACTTATGGTTTTGAGAGAGTCTCTTGAGCCATTTTTTTTTTTTCATTTTTCTATCTCTTTTTGGAGTAGGTTTTTTTCCCATTGGGTTTTCTCTATTTCTCCATTTTTTAGAGATTTGGTTGTGCTGGGTACCTGATCAGGCCTTTGTTGTCGAGACCCATTTTCTTTCTTCTTGCATTGTTTGTAGATGCATCATTGCTCATCTTAAGGGGGGGTGTTAGAGTAAAGTATAAATAATATTAATTAATACTTACTCCCTTCTTAAGATGTCAACTTCTTTTTTGCTTTAGTTAAAAGCACATGCACTAGTTATTCTAAACTCATGCATTAGTCATGTAATAGTCAAACTGATTATTGCATGCACTAGACTTTACCTTTCAAGGCTTTCAATCTCCTTTGTAAGGATGATCCATTGTACATTATTATTCATTCATTAATTGAGGATATTTTCTTCTTCATATTTTTGAGTCAAACCCTTGCCCTCTTCTTGTCTCTACTTCCTTGTAACAGGTTTTTATATGTAGGTGATCTTCAGGTTTTGTGGATTTGTATTTCTCAAATCCTACAAAAACCATCACAATCCTTTTTACAACAATTAAAACATTCCTTCCTTTATACCACACTCAAATAATTACAAATGAGTTGGCATGCAAATACAAAATAATAATTTCAACACGCTACACCAGAATTACATAAAACTGTCAGCTTCTAGATATTGTAACTTTCCACTCATGTGACCTCAAAGTTTGCACTATGAACCACATCACCACCAATGAGTCTCATACTTTCCTTTAACTATGTAGAATTAGATTCCATCCCAATTAGGAGATATCCTTTGATTACCAAAAACCGCTACTCAAGAACACTGCCAGAATACTGCTTCCACCAAAATGCTTATAACTTTCATGAATAAATGAATTTATTTTTGCACTCTTAACCATAGGTTAATAACAAACTAAAGAACATAACATCAACATCACATAATTCAATCTGCAATATAACATGTGTGCAAAACAAAACTATGCCTACTTCTCTGCTAAACTCTAGAATAACACTATGTTGACATCAATGACAATCATAGCCATGAATGCAACAACCACTACTATAGAATGACTACCAAAGCTTAGCATTCATTCTTAACAATCTTCCCCATTGGCACTGATGGAAACATAGATGAAAAATATCCAATGTTCCAAAAATCCAGTCACCGTTGCTCAACTGCTTTGCTGCTCTTCATCAATCGAATCTTGCTTCATTTTCCTATTCAGTCTCTTCAACAAATGTAGTTCCTCAATATTTTTCATGATTCTCTCTCCCATTGACATCAATGATAGAAATTCCATCACTATGTCAAACAATAGCTCAATGTCAAAAGACACTTTTCAGAAAAAATATATTCACTAGAGTCCTCAATGACTCAGCTCAGATACACATACTCCCCCATAGAGGGAGTACCAACATCTGGTCTAGAAGAAAGATAGGTGCATAAACCACTGGACAAATGTAACCATCTGCATCTTTACTCAAGAGTAGGTTGGGGCATAACCCCAAGCATACCTCTTAGATACTCAAATGTATCCTTCGGTAAGGGCTTAGTAAATATGTCTACTATCTATTCCTTTGTGCTAATGTACTCCAATCTGACTTCTTTATCTAAAACTTTCTCTCTTACAGCATGATACTTGATCTTTATATGCTTTGTCTTAGAATGTAAAACTAGATTTCTTGACATACTGACTGTACTTTTATTGTCACGATGTATGACAATAGGCTCATCAAACTTGATTCCAATATCCATCAACATCTGCTTCATCCAAATTATCTGATTACAATTGTTTGTTGTTGCTACATATTCTACTTCTACTAGACTCTATGAGATATAATTCTACTTTTTGCTCAACCAAGAATCTATTCTTCCTCCAAGAAAAAAAGCTCCACCACTGGTGCTTTTCTTATCATCAATACTACCTCCCCAATCAGCATCAATATATGCACATAGGGTAAAATCATCAGAATTTTCATACCACAATCCATAGTTCATTGTGCCTCTAAGATATCTCAGTATCCTCTTCACTGCTGCATAATGTGATTCTTTAGGTTCAGCTTGAAATCTAGCCACAATTCCAACTGAATGTGCTATATCAAATCTTGTATGTGTTAAGTACTGCAATCCTCCAATCATAGATCTGTATTTCTTTTGCTCAATTGTTGGTGTCTCATCTTTACTAGATAGTTTATGTCCTGTAACCATAGGTGTTCCAATTGGTTTACAATTCTCCATACCAAATCTTTTCAACAAATCATTCAAGTACTTTGTCTGACTTACAAAGATACCATCTTTGTTTTGTGTTATCTATAATCCCAAAAAGTATTTCATTTCTCCAATCATACTCATTTCAAATTCTTTCTTCATTTCATCAGCAAATTTGTCACTAGCTTCATCTTCTCCTCCAAAAATAATGTCATCAACAAAAATAACTATAACTAACAATCCATTCTCAATTTCTTTTGTATAGAAATTACTATCAGTTGTTCCTTTTGTAAATCCCAACTTTAACAAATACTTATCTAGTCTCACATACCAAGTTCTAGGTGCTTGTTTCAATCCATATAGTGCTTTCTTTAGTTTACATAACATGTCTCCTTCTTGAGTCAAAGGAAAACCTTCAGGCTGCTTAATGTAGACTTCTTCTTCCAATTCACCATTCAGAAATGCTAACTTCACATCCATTTGATATATTTTGAATTTCTTAAATGCTACATAAGCCAAAAACATTCTTACTGCTTCAAGTCTTGCCACAGGGGAAAAGGTTTCTTCATAGTCAATTCCTTCTTGCTGTGAGTATTCCTTACATACCAATCTTGCTTTGTTTCTAATTACTTTTCCTTGTTCATTCATCTTGTTTTTGAATACCCATTTAGTTCCAATCACATTTTTATCTTTAGGTCTAGGGACCAATTCCCATGTCTTGTTCTTTTCAATCTGATTCAATTCTTCTTTCATAGCATTTATCCAATATTCATCTTCACAAGCTTCACTAGTAGATTTAGGTTCAATTTGAGAAATCAAACATAAATGTACCTTCTTTCGACTAAGAACTCCTCTGTCTAAACTTCCAATAACTTGCTCAATAAGATGATGTCTTGAAATATACCTGTTAGGTGTCATAGTCTCAGATCTTATCTCAATTGTAGATTCTTCTTGATTTTCTTTAGCATGACTTTCATTCAACAATTCACTGTCAGTTTCAAAAAATTGTTCAGTAGCTTCAATATTAGGTTGAGGGTTAGTTCCTTCATCAAATTCATAATCAAGCATTCTCTCCTGAATTTTAAACTTCTCATCAACTTTCACATTTGCACTTTCAACAATAGTCTTAGTTCTCTTATTGTAACATCTATAAGCTTTGTTTTTCAAAGAATATCCAAGAAAAATTCCTTCATCACTTCTAGGATCAAACTTTCCTATATCATCATCTCTCTTAATATAATATTTGCTTCCAAAAATTTTGAAGTACTTAACTGAGGGTGCATGTCCAAACCATAATTCATAAGGTGGCTTGTTTGTGTCTACTCTGATTTGTACTCTGTTCATTGTATATATTGTTGTATTCACTACTTCTCTCCAAAATGTCTTTTCCAAATCACTCTCAAACAACATAGCTCTTGTTGCTTTAGTCACTGATCTGTTCCTTCTTTCAACAATACCATTTTGTTCAAGTGTTCTAGGGGCTGAAAACCGTCTCTTAATACCATTCACTTCATAAAAAGTGTTAAACTCTTTAGATGTAAATTCTCCTCCTCCATCAGATCTCAAACATTTAATCCTCATTCCTGATTCATTCTCAACTTTATTCTTAATTACCTTAAACTTATCAAATGCTTCAGATTTTTCTTTTAAAAATGCAATCCACATCATTCTTGTAAAATCATCAACAAGAATCATAAAATACCTTTCTCCATAGAATTCTCTAGTCCTAGTAGGACCACTTAAGTCTATATGAACAATCTCCAACTTCTTTGTAGACATGAACTTCTTTCTAGAAAATGAACTCCTTTTCTACTTAGCCATCACACATTCTTTGCAAATCATGTTAGTAGGCTTCATAATCTTAGGTAAATCTCTTACTGCAAGTGTAGAACTCACTTTCAAAATATTATCAAAGTTTATATGACAAAACCTTCTATGCCATAACCAATTGTCATCAATCTCAGTCATCAAACATGTCATCTCAGTAGGGTTGAACTGAAATACATTACCTCTAGTTCTAGATCCTATTCCAATCAAATTTCTATCTTTATCCTTAATCACACAAGTTTTCTCAACAAACAAAACTTGATATCTCTTATCAACTAACTGTCCAACACTCAATAGATTATGTTTCAATTCATCCATAAAGTAAACATCATCAGTATTAGTCTTTCCATCAAGAGTAATAGATCCTATACCTTTTATCAAACAAGGTGCATTGTTACCAACTCTAACAACTCCTCCATCATGATTGTTAAACTTTATGAACTTTCCTTTATCACCAATCATATGATGTGAACAATCACTATCTATAATCCAATCAGCTTTCTTTTCAACTTGGGAAATTAAGGCTTTTTCTTCTTTAACATTAGATTTAGAATTTTCTTCTTTAATAGCTACAAATCTTATTTCATCAGTGTTCTCATTATCACTATCACTCAAATGTCTTTCAATTCTTGCTTCAAGATCTTCATCATTTGCATAATAACATTCTTTGGTTCTTCTAGGCTTGAAATTGTTTCTATACTTCTTAACTCTCTTAGGACATGTAGATGCAAAATGACCATATTCTTGACATGTCCAACATTTAAAAAATTTCTTTCTGTCTAGTTCTCTTTTCACAAGCAAGGCAATACCTTCTTCAATCTTCTTATCTTCTTCAGATTTGGATCTGCTGCTACTAGCATAATCTCCATTCACACTTGTACTTCTTGACAAAGTAGGGCTGATACTAAGAGCACTAAATGATGTCTCTATTCTAGGTAAGTCTCTTGATAACCTCAGGTTCATCTCTGCTACTTCCAATCTTCCAAGAAGAGTTTCTCTTGTAAATTTTGTAGTACAAGGTATAACTTGTTGAATCATCTGCATTGTCTGCTTAAATACAGGAGTCAATGTCCTCAAAATTTTCCATATCACTTCATTCTCTATCTTTGATCCTCCATAAGATTTTATTCCTGCAACAATTTTTGACATTCTACCAATATAGCTTCTAACAGATTCATCTTCCATCATTCTAATATCTTCAAATGCACATATCCAATTATGTAGTCTAGCTCTCTTTGCATGTTCATCACCTTCAAAAGTAGAGTCTAAAGCTTTCTAAATTTCATTAGATTTCTTAAAACATTTTACCTTACTGTATTCATTCTACGAAAGTTCTATCAAAAGTGCTTCTCTTGCAAGTATGTTACACATGAATAGATCTACCTTATCTTTAGAACTTGTCTCAAGACTATCTTCTTCAATTATAGTTCTCTCATTCTTTGTAATCAACCAATAGCCTAGTCCTAAACATAGTAGATGTGTCTTCATTTTTTCTTTCCAGCTGTCAAAATTTACTCCATCAAACTTAGGGCTTTCTTTCCTAAAATTCACCATAGATCTCCTTAAGTTGTTAAACTTCTCTTTCAAGGACCTGCTGCTCTGATACCAATTGTTAGAAAGTAAAGACCACCAAGATAATTGAGAGGGGGGGGTGAATTAGTTATCAGATAATTATAACATTTATCAAATTCAATAGCATTTAACCATGTAAGCAATGTAATCATCAACCATAAAAAGATATTCATACACAATGACACAATAACACAAAATATGTTGACTAGGGAACCTCTTGATCAAAGAGTAAACCCCGGTGGGAATGATGCCCACAAAATGATGCACTAATATGAAAGTTCCTTGTGAGAGGATGGACCCTGTTAGGAGTCTTATGAAATACATTCAGTACATATGAATCCCTGTTAGGAGATTTTGAATCTCTGTTAAAAGATTCTAACCTTGTTAGGAGTTATGGAAGATAGAAAGACCCACTGCCCAAATAGCTTCAAGGAAAGATCTTTGAACTCACTGTCTAATAGATCTTAGGATTATTCAATAGAATAATATGAAATATGTTACCTCCTTCACATTATGCCAAAACCACACTCTCTACTGCACAAGATCACAAATCTAGATCTTTGTACTTCACAAGTCTTCCTTCATCACTGAATTAGCTCTTTTCTTCACCTCATGCATATATTCACATCCCAATATCATAATTCC
Organism: Chamaecyparis obtusa; assembly: GCA_027943335.1. NCBI lineage: Eukaryota > Viridiplantae > Streptophyta > Pinopsida > Cupressales > Cupressaceae > Chamaecyparis > Chamaecyparis obtusa. Next base: position 758,873 of record BSBK01002104.1, read on the forward strand.
ATATCAAAACCATCAAAATCATTTTTAAAACAAGGAAAACATTCCTTCCTTTATACCACACTCAAATAATTACAAATGAGTTGGCATGCAAATACAAAATAATAATTTCAACACGCTACACCAGAATTACATAAAACTGTTGGCTTCCAGATATTGTAACTTTCCATTCATGTGACCTCAAAGTTTGTGCTATGAACCATGTCACCACCAATAAGTCTCAAACTTCTCTTTAACTATGTAGATTCAGATTCCATCCTGATTAGGAGATATCCTTTGATTACCAAAAACTGCTACTTAGGAACACTGCCAGAATACTGCTTCCACCAAAATACTTATAACTTTCATGAATAAATGAATTTCTTTTTGTGCTCTTAACCATAGGTTGATAACACACCAAAGAACATAACATCAATGTCGCATAACTCAATCTACAATATAACACGTGCGCAAAACAAAATTGTGCCTACTTCTCTACTAAACTCCAGAATAACATTGTGTTGACATCAATGACAATAATAGCCATGAATGCAACATCCACTGCTATAGAATGACTGCCAAAGCTGCAAAATTCATTCCTAACAGATTTTTCTATATATAGTGAGTTCAATGATTTTTTAAAGATGATGGGATAATCACTGTAAAGGCAGTATTCTAGCTTTTGAGCCCTTGTTTTTTAAGGTTTTCATAGTTTCTTGATTGTATTGAACCATAGATTTTTGAATGAAAAATAGTTGAATCCCAATCTTATATTGGTGATATCTTCATGTGTATTTCTTTAAATTCTTGTGTATTAGTGAATAAATCTTTGGCACAATTTTGAGAATTTAACAATGTATATGAATCTAATGTTTGGGTAGCGGAGTGAGAGAATGATCTGCAAGGAATTTCATTTAGGTTTTATTTGTTTGGAATCAGAGGATTTCTAGAGATTTACTTTCATCTAACTCTGTTTCCCAATTAATAAGGCACTGGTCACTACTTGTTTTGGCATCTTCCATCATCAAATCAAAAAATTAATGACTATTTATTTTCATGTATGTTGTAGAGCTGAGAAGATTAGGTTTTTATCAAGGATATAAACTAATGTTTTAATGCTTTAAAGAAGTAGATCTGATAGGTACACCCACCTATAGCATGTTCAAAAATTAATTTACATTTATGTATTTAAAAATTAAGTTTGTAAAGTTTGTTTTAAATTGCCTTAGTAAAAAAACTTTAAATTGTATTTAGCATTCAACTACAAAATGTCATAGATCCATCTTAATCAGATCAAGTTTGGTATCAGAGCTTTGTATGACCAATTTTTGTAGATCTGAATGCTAACGAGATCCAGGATTCAGCAATGTGAAGGAAATCTTGAAGAATACAATCCTGATATTGGAAAATGGAGAACTAATCCACTTTCATAGATGGAAGAAAGCAAAGGTGGACAAGGTTCTGAAGATAAGAGTATTCAGAAGACTCTTTAGAATTTGGAAACCATTGTAGAAGTTTTAGTACAGGAGAGAGAAGAAAGGATGCGAAGACATGCAACTCATGAGGATAAAGGAAAAAGACTAGGAGGTGATTGTGAGCCTCTGAAAACACCCCCAACTCCCTCTTCTCCTTCTTCTACTCATTCTGAGTCTTCTAATCCTTTTAAGGGTGGACATAAGCCTAGAATTAAATTGAATGTAAAATTTGATCTACCAAAGTATTATGGGGAATTAAGTGCTAAAAATTTAGATGATTGGATTCAACAAGTTGAAGTCTATTGTAGAGTACAAAATCTCTTAGATGATGTTGATAGGATCCAGTTAGCTACTCTTTGGTTAGGAGGTACATCTCTAACCTAGTGGGAGAGTATAACTTGGGCTGAAAATTCTCACCATGGTAACGTCAATTTAACTTGGTCAGAATTTGTTAGTGCTCTGAAGAAGAAATTCTATCCCCTAGGCCATATGCAATAGTTAATGAACAATTGACAACATTTTAGGCAAGGGAAAGGTCAGTCTGTCCAAGAGTACACCTATGAATTCTAGAAAAAGGATATTACATTAAATGTTCCATTGTACACCTAGTATACATTGCTCAAGTACATAGATGGTCTTCACTCTTATTTGAGACATTCTATTTTGGTCTTGAATGCTAGCAACCTAGATGACACTACTACATTTGGGGCCAAATTTCGACAAAAGTTTCCGACGGGTAAATTTTTATTACGAATTTGGTGTTTTTTTTTTGTAATAGGCCCCGATGATGTCAGTATTCTAATGAGTGTTTAATTGACCATCAAAATTCTAACAGATTCAGGGTATACATCAAAAAAAATTGAAACAACCTCATCATTTTTATTTCAATTGGAGAGCAGGAGAAAAGGAGAAACAGCTAAGCGTGGGAGAAGGTATGTGATTTCTTCATCTTTCAAGCCTCTAGCATCATATTTGAATGCATTTCATTTTATTATTGAGGGATTTTCTCTCTGAAATGACCGCATTCTACTGGTGTCGTGCCCTAGCTAGTGCTTTATCTCTATTATTTGATGTTAATGGTGCTTGTGCTCAAGGATATCAATTCACTATATTCAAATGTTTGGATTCACATTTGTTGATATTACTGGCATATGTGTTTAATGACACCATTATATATTACTATCACTGAAATGACTACATTCTACTGGTGTCATGCCCTAGCCCATGCTTTAACTCCATTATTTGATGTTATTGGTGCTTGTGCTCAAGGATATCCATTTTTTTGAAATGTTGATTTTCGTTATCAAATGGATAGCCCATGAGCTTCTAGCTAGGTGCCATTTGTATTGATAGCTTAGGGCATCAAATGTATTGTATGATTAATATTTGAGACTTTTTAAAAAGGAAATAGGACAAAGAATTATTTTTATTTAGTTTCTCTATTTTGATCCCTAAGTGGCTTACAACCCTAGAGAAGTATATGCAGATTTACGAATCCAGTTACAGGATACATAGCAGCTAATAATTCACAAGAAATCCATGCATCCAATTTGAATAGAAATTAATATAAAGAACTAGGGTCCTACAATAGCCCAATCATCTAGACCTTGACTATCACCTCAACCATTGACCCTTCAAAACTGGGTTATCATGCAATTAGTGAGTGATCCTTCATTTTCCTAGTCTGCCCTGCATCCAAACATATTGAAAATACACAATACAATGATAACAAGTCTTTCACAATCCCCCTTCCCTCAAGGGACACTATCAACCATCCCTTCCAATAGCATTTCACTATTGTGTGAGTGGATTGTGCAGGAACAGTTAACATTAAACAAGGAGCAAACTCCTCAACACATCTTTGTTGTAAACATGCCATTGGTTCAGTTTTGTAAATTTATTTTTTGTGTTAAATGCATTTAAATGGAACATTAAGCATAATATTCTTAATCTATTAGTAATTGCACATTAAATGCCCATAACACCTTTACCAGTTTAGCATGTTATTATAAGATACTAAAGAAGACCTACTATTTGTCAGAGAAATCTTCACTATCCCCCACAATGAAGACAATGAAGATTGACCTCCTGCCCCACAATAAAGAACATTGTAATAAGAATAAGATATAAAATTGTGTTAGAATAAACTTTGAACAAAGACATGTAATGCTTAAGTTAATGATCTAAAAAGCTGTAAATATAGGAATTGAAAAAGAAGATAGTGCCAAGAAACATTTTCAAACTTACTTCTAATCGGTTAGAGGGATATTTCTAGAATCTCCACTATTCCTATCCTTACCAACAATTCTTAAACATACTTTATCTGATATGATAATAACATGGTAAACTGAACCAATGGCATGTTCTTCATGTGGTACAAGGAAGATTTGGCTATCAAATCTTCCTTCGTGCAAGCTGAGCGCGAGAGAAGGTATGTGATTTCTTCATCTTTGATTGGTATCTTTGACGGGCAATGTATTTCGAGCCTTTGGCATCATATTCGACCACAAATTTAAAATGCATTTCATTTTATTTGATCATGAATGCTCACTAAAATGACCACATTCTACTGGTGTTGTGCCCTAGCCCGTGCTTTATCTCCATTCTTTGATGTTATTGGTGCTTGTGCTCAAGGATATTGATTCACTATTTTCAAATGTTTGGATTCACATTTGTTTATATTATAATTCATCATATCAGATAAAGTATGTTTAAGAAGTTTTAGTGTCTAAACACTCAACTAATCCCTCTAACTGATTAGGAGTGGTTGGGGAAGTTGAGAGGAAAGTTTTCAAACATTCATATTCACTTATTGAATGCTTTGGAGACTACTAGTTTGATTGTCCATGCATTAATATTTAGAAGAGATCAATGAAGTATTTAAATACATTCTTACATGTTTGGAGAGGTTTAAGAGGCACTTATCATGATTGTACCCTCACAAACAATGACATAGACTAGTTTTACTAAGTTTCCTTTCTCTATTTTTAGGTTTCCTTTCTCTATTGCAGGGGTACAGTCAGAGGGTTCATTGAAAAAATGATCCTTTGAATGGTTACTATTAATATGAATGATTTGATATACCATATTGCTCATTTTACTAGAAGTTTGGAATAGCTTGTGCAAGGGTGAAAGTAGTTTTGATCATTTTGGTCATGACTATTCCTCTACACAGTCAGAAAATGTAATTGTCTAATGATTATATGTAATGTTGAATGGATTAAATGCTCTATTCTTGGTAGAAGTGAATGGAAGGAATAGTGTTGGTGTTAGGTTTCATTTATTGTTGAAGTCAATGGTTTCCAAGATGTGTTGAGGAGTTTTCTCCTTGTTTAATGTTAACTATTCCTGCACAATCCACTCATACAACAGTGGAATGCTATGTGATTGAAAATTTCATACAAGTGGTCCTTTGGCATGTATTAAATACAATCCAGTCACTTATTGAATGCTTTGGAGACTACTTTTTTGACTATCCATGCATTACCAGTGTCTGAGATTCATTAAAGGATACAAAACCCTTCATTTTGGGGTTATTGTGTGTAGATTCAAATGTAGGTTTGATTTGGTTAATGATTAGAAGAGATCAATAAAGTATTTAAAGACAATCTTACATGTTTGGATAGGTTTGAGAGGCACTTATCATGACTGTACCCTCACAAACAGTGGCATAGACTAGTTTTACTAAGTTTCCTTTCTCTATTTTGAGGTTTCCTTTCTCTGCCGTAGGGGTACAGTCAGAGGGTTCATTGAAAAAATGATCCTTTGAATGGTTACTATGAATATGAATGATTTGATATAGCATATTTCTCATTTTACTTGAAGTTTGGAATAGCTTGTGCTTGTGTTGGAATTCTTGGTAGAAGTGAATGGATGGAATAGTGTTGGTGTTAGGTTTCATTTATTATTGAATTCAATGGTTTCCAAGATGTGTTGAGGAGTTTTCTCCTTGTTTAATGTTAACTATTCCTACACAATCCACTCATACAACAGTGAAATGCTATGTGATTGACACAAATTTTCTCACAACATTTGTGTATTAAAACTATTCACAACTTAATAATATTAGGTAATCAAATGCTTAAATCAATGTATTCAAGTTGTGGGAATTCACGGGGCTATTTTGTATCTAACATACATGCACCTGTAAGTTCATTGAAATAGTAGGCAAAGAAAGAATAATTTAAAAAGTTTGCATCAATAGTAACTGTATTATTTTAAGATTAAATATAAATCCACTAGTTAAGTCTTAAAATGTCAAAGACACTAGTTAGGTCTTATAATGTCAAGTAGGTAAAGCAATAATAAGAATATTGCATAAACAACCATATTGTGGTCAGTCTATATCACATTGAGAAACAGCCTCAAGACTTGATAATCAAAACAATCAAAAGTTTCTTCAAGACCATGAAGATGGTAGCCAGGCATTAATTATGGCCATCCCTATCACAGTCAGGAGCAGATCAATTCCCAAGATCTTTTACTTCTCTGATAAACCAAGTCTAAAACTCTGGTTTCACTTCTATCAAACATTCCCTCTATGTGTTTCTACATCAACAATGAAGTAATAGCTTCTGGTGCTTAACTCGACTATATTTATTTTTCATTCATGTATTCTATTTGGTATACAAATCAAATAGAAAACATGAATGAAAAATAAATATAGTCGAGTTAAGCACCAGAAGCTATTACTTCATTGTTGATACAGAAACATAGAGAGGGAATGTTTGATAGAAGTGAAACTAGAGTCTCAGACTTGGTTTATCAAAGAAGTAAAAGATCTTGGGAATTGATATGCTCCTAACTATGACAGGCATGGCCATAATTAATGCCTGGCTTCCATCTTCAGCATGTAAGGTACGGAATGATAGCGCCTTCCCACCACTTTTGGAGTAGGCTAGTCTTTCTAAAATGGCACACATGTAATGAGCTATCCCAGACATGTAAGATAGTAATGGTGGTATCAGAATGCTCCTGGATAATAATGACACGTTTCAAAGATATGATGACAAGTATGTTACATGTATTATTGTATGGACATCGTTACCTATGTTTATGAAATATTCTTATTATTACTTTACCTACTTGGCATTATAAGACTTAACTAGTGTCTTTGACATTTTAAGACTTAACTAGTGGATTTATATGTAATCTTAAAATAATATAGTTACTATTGATTCAAACTTTTTAAATTATTCTTTCTTTGCCTACTATTTCGGTGAACTTACGAGTGCATGTGTGTTAGATAAAGAATAGCCCCATGAATTCCCACAACTTGAATACATTGATTTAAGCATTTGATTACCTAATATTATTAAGTTGTGAATAGTTTTAATACACAAATGTTTATGGCTCAGGGGAGCCCCAATCTGCTATCAATCACATGATTTAACATATAGTGTTTTCTTGGTTGTTCCTTTTGTTCCTTGACCTTCACTATGGATTGACTATCATTTTCAAGCTTGAGCGTGGCTTCATACCATGCACCATCCATAGATTTGTATGCAACGCTGATTTACGAATGTAAATAATGCATTGAACGTAATCTACGAATGTGTGTGGTATGAAGTCTTGCTGAAGTTTGAGTGTCATCCCTTTATTCCAATGAGGGATTGGAATGAGTTCATTTTGGATGCAAAGGAGAAAGGGGATACTCAAAGAGGAATTACACTAGCAAATGGGAGAAGGTATAAATATTTTAATAGATTTTTATTATTAAATAATGAAATTTGCATATACTAGTGTTCTAAGCATCCTCATTACATGATTTAAGGTCTTAGTCTATGAACAAATTAAATTAGACTTACTATCCAAAATACATAAAAAAACATGCACATAAACATGACAATTGAGAAACATAAATGTAGATTTCACAATAGCTGAGAAACATAATTGTAGGCATCATAGTCACAATCTTTTGGAGATAATTGTGTTGTGTACCCAAGTGGTGGAGTTGCTCTCCACCGTCTGGGTATACAACTCAATTACGTTGTCTCCAAAAAATTGTGACCATGATGCCTACAATTATGTTTCTTAGCTATTGTGTCCCAAGACCCCTTATGACCCTTTATGACCATTTACAATCCCTAAGAATACATCTTAGAGGTCTTAAAATGTAATAAAGGGTCATAAGAGGCTCCTAGGAGGGGCCAGATGAGCTTCCACCTTCACATGGTTGGCCCTATTAAGTAGAGAATGTTTAACTATTCTTGAAACAAAGAGAAGCTCAATAATTTAAGGTCTCAATCCATCGAGATGCTAAAAAATTGACAGGAATCAATGATGGAGAGTTTTTAGATTCTGAGAAGATGTATATGGAGTGGAGGCCAGATTGAGTACTAGTGTAGAGTGTTAATAATTATAGCCTTTCAGCCAAGATCAAACTGATCAAATAAATACCCTTGTGTGATTTATAATAATAAGGAGATTATTATTTCATCTATATATATATGTGTTGGTTGAATTAGTTAAGGGCCCAAGGTCAGCCTCTTGGCTTAAACATTAAATATATTTAATAAGACCAAGTTAACCCTCTTGAAGATAATTCAATTCATATATATATGGTGCTGGATTCTAGGGAGAGAAGCACCAAAAACATAATGTGCTTCCCTCCCCCAAAACCTTGATTCTCTACCTTAAGCAAATTTAGAGGAAGCAGGGAATTTAAGAGAAATGTATGAAGGTAGTGGTGAATTCATAGAGGAAGCAAAAAATATGGAGTCAGCTATGAATTCATGGAGATAATAGTGAATTCATCAAGGAGCAATATTCAGTTATTGTTATTGGTGTGAACTGCAATCACAGATTAGCATATATTGGTGTGAAAGATAAGCAACTTCGGCTAATAGATAAGAACAAGTCTGAGCATGAATAAAGATCAGATTATGATCTAATCTGTACAACTAGCAATTATTGGCAATGTTAACTACGAGTTGATTAGGGCTGGAAGCCTTTGTTAGGAGTGGACTCTTCCTCAATACACTAACACTAAGGTACTAATCAGGTTCTCCTCAGCACCTTTGTTAGTATAGTTTGGAGGCATATAGACTGGAGTATACTTGGTTGATATCCAGGTATCTTCTATCCCTTCTTGTTTACTTTATTCTATGTTTAGTTGTGTTAGATCTCTATAGTTTGTTCATTCCGGAGTAGAATTTGAAATATATCAACAAGAAATGATGATTTAGTAACCTACATCTAGAAAACCTTCACAATTATCCCTTCTTTGGCCTCCACTTTTTCTTCTTCTCAAAAATGGTTATCTAGAAACTTTGGATACTATTTCTCATCCATGCATGAAATGTGCTAGTGATCATATAAAATTACTTTAGACCTCTAGTATTGATGAGATGTACAAGTGTAAAATGTTTTTGTGAGACTGGGATCAATTTGTGCAGTGTACATAAATGCAAGGCGATGATTATTCTCGACGATCGACAGGTATAAGTCTTCCAAGCCTTACCCAGTAGCTAGGACTAAAGATAACATAGCTCAAGAGACCATCATAGGTTGTCTCTTTCTTTAGTTTATATTATTGACAGAATGTTTTACCTTAGCTCATCAAATCTAGGGATTTGAAATAATTTAATAGAATATTTTCATGACAACGTATATTATTTAAGTTGACATTGCATGAATTTATCTACTTCGCACACTTGTAGACTATTAGGATAGTGATAAAGAAGCATTTGATGTTAAGTTCCAACATAAAGTGAGTAAATTTGTTTTAAGTAAGAAAACAATGATAACATGAATGTGTATGAAATTGAAATGTAGCCTGCCGATTCTTGTCATGCACAACCTATGTGTGTTGATGGAAATGAGGACGTGCATCATAGTAATACAAGTAAACATCTTAAATTGATTGGTGTAGTAATACAAATTTAAGTGCAATTAGTGTTTGGATTAATGTAACAATTTGTATTGCAGCTATAGAGAGTGTAGAGGCCATTGTTAATGAGTAGGTTGAGGTTGAGGCCGAGGCCAAACAAACTGACCTCGATGTTGATGATGTGACTAGATTAGGTAAAGAGCTATATGATTATGAATGTTGTCAATTCCTTTATTACCAAGGAATCACCACCTGCCATTAATGAATATTAATGATCATTGTTTCCTAAGGGTAATCTTTGTTTGTGTATGTTGATCACCCAAGTCTTTGGCTATGATTTGCATGTTGTTCAGTTTGTCAGAACTGGGGGTATGACATGCTGGTTGGATTATAACATATTGACACTTACACAATGAAGAAGAAAAATGATTAAACAGAAAGAGAGGACCAACTGAACCATCTTGTGGTCAGTTTATATCACATTGAGAAACAACGTCAAGACTTGAGAATAAAAAAAATCAAAAGTTTCTTCAAGACCATGAATGATCAACAACATTCCATCAGAAAACAAAACACTAATCTATGTTATCATCAAGCCATAAAATATGTCTTTAAAGTTTAGAAGCATCACAAAAAATTTCAAGAAACATAGTACTATCCAAAATATGTCTTTAAAGTTTATTTCTAATGATTATGATGATGTTGATGTTGATGTCTATAATTTATTTCACTTATTGATGCTTGCCTAGATTAAATTTTGAATTGCCAGGTTGGAGAATGCTTTCAAAGTTTAGGGTCTATTCCACATGATACTGTTAGTTACAGCTCAAATGCAACTCAACATATTTTTGATGCTGGGCAACCCACTACAGAAACTCATCCTTAGGTGAAATTTAATGCTGTGAATCTTGGCATTGTTAATGTTATTACTTTTCCTCATGTTTCATATTTGTGAAAATGTCTCTTGGCACTATCTTCTTTTTCAATTCCTATATTTGCAGCTTTTTAGATCATTAACTTAAGCATTACATGTCTTTGTTCAAAGTTTACTCTAACACTATTTGATATATTATTCTTATTACAATGATCTTTATTGTGGGGTAGGAGGTCAATCTTCATTGTCTTCATTGTGGGGGACAGTGAAGATTTCTCTGACAAATAGTAGGTCTTCTTTAGTATCTTATAATAACATGCTAAAATGATAAAGGTGTTATGGGCATTTAATCTACAATTACTAATAGATAAAGCATATTATTACTATGCTTAATGTTCCATTTAAATGCATTTAACACAAAAAAAAAATTTACAAAACTGAACCAATGGCATGTTTACAACAAAGATGAGTTGAGGAGTTTGCTCCTTGTTTAATGTTAACTATTCCTGTACAATCCACTCATACAATAGTGAAATGCTATGTGGAAGGGATGGTTGATAGTGTCCCTTGAGGGAAGGGGGATTGTGAAATACTTTTTATCATTGTATTGTGTATTTCCAATATGTTTGGATGCAAGGTAGACTAAGAGAATGAAGGATCACTCACTGATTGCATGATAACCTGGTTTTGAAGGGTCACTGGTTGAGGGGACAGTCAAGGTCTGAATGATTGGGCCATTGGAGGACCGTATTTATTTGTATTAATTTCTATTCAAATTGGATGCATGGATTTCTTGTGAATTATCAGCTGCTATGTATCCTGCAACTACATTTGTAAATCTACATATACTTCTCTAGGGTTGTAAGCCACTTAGAGATCAAAATAGAGAAACTAAATCAGAATCGTTCTTTTTCCTATTTCCTTTTAATCAAGTCTCAACTATCAATGATACAATACATTTGATGCCCTAAGCTATCAATACAAATGATGCCTAGCTAGAAGCCCACGGGCTGTCCATTTGATAACCACAGTCAACATTTCAAAAAAATGGATATCCTTGAGCACAAGCACCAATAAGATCAAATAATGGAGTTAAAGCATGGGCTAGGGCATGACACCAGTAGAATGTGGTCATTTTAGTGATAGAAATATGCAATGGTGTCATTAAACATATATGCCAGTAATATCAACAAACGTGAATCTAAACATTTGAAAACCAATGACATGTTTACAACAAAGGTCTAATAGAACTCCCAACAATTCTTAAACATACTTTATCTGATATGATGAATTCTTAAACAATCAAGGTTGGAGTAGACATATTTATCACACATTTTTTTTGTGTGGTACAAGGAAAATTTGGCTAGGTCAAATCTTCCTTCATGCTAGTAGTCTACAGAATTAGACCTTTATTAACAATTGATCATATCAGATAACTAGTATGTTTAAGAATTGTTGGGATTGGTCCTTTGGCATGTATTAAATAGAATATATAGAATTTTCAGCATATTATTATCATTCTATTTCTTTATTGTAAACATGCCATTGGTTTAGTTTTGTAACTTCACTATTGTATGAGTGGATTATGCATGAACAGTTAAGATTAAACAAGGAGCAAACTCCTCAACGCATCTTGGAAACTCCATTCACTTCTACCAAGAATAAAGCATTTAATCCATTCAACATTACATATAATAATTAGACAGTTATATTTTCTAACTGTGTAGAGGAATAGTCACGACCAAAACAATCAAAACTACTTTCACCCTTGCACAAGCTATTCCAAACTTCAAGTAAATTGAGAAATATGCTCTATCAAATCATTCATATTCATAGTAACCATTCAAAGGATCATTTTTTCAATGAACCCTCTGACTGTACTCCTACGACAGAGAAAGGAAACCTCAAAATACAGAAAGGAAACTTAGTAAAACTAGTCTATGCCACTATTTGTGAGGGTACAGTTATTATAAGTTCCTCTCAAACCTCTCCAAACATGTAAGATTGTCTTTAAATACTTTATTGATCTCTTCTAAACATTAACCAAATCAAACCTACATTTGAATCCTCACACAATAACCCCAAAATGAAGGGTTTTGTATCCTTTAATGAATCTCAGTCACTTGTAATGCATGGACAATCAAACTAGTAGTCTCCAAAGCATTCAATAAGTGACTGGATTGTATTTAATACATGCCAAAGGACCATTTGTATAAAATTGTCAATCACATAGCATTTCACTGTTGTATGAGTGGATTGTGCAGGAACAATTAACATTAAACAAGGAGCAAACTCCTCAGCGCATCTTGGAAACCATTGAATTCAATAATAAATGAAACCTAACACCAAAACTATTCCTTCCATTCACTTCTACCAAGAATAAAGCATTTAATCCATTCAACATTACATATAATCATTAGATAGTTACATTTCCTGACTATGTACTAGAGGAACAGTCATCACCAAAATGGTCCAAACATTTGAAAACAGTGAATCGATATCCTTGAGCACAAGCACCAATAACATCAAAGAATGGAGATAAAGCATGGGCTAGGGCATGACACCAGTAGAATGCAGTCATTTCAGAGAGCATTCATGATCAAATAAAATGCAATGCATTTGAAATTTGTGGTCGAATATGCTGCCAGAGGCTTGATAGATGAAGAAATCACATACGAAGAACATGCCATTGGTTCAGTTTTGTAAATTTTTCTTTTGTGTAATTAGTAATTGGTAGATTAAATGCAAATAACACCTTTATTAGTTTAATTAGCATGTTATTATCATATCAGATAAAGTATGTTTAAGAATTGTTGGGACTGGTCCTTTTACATGTATTAAACAAAATAGAATTTTTAGCATATTATTATCAATCTATTTCTTTGTTCTAAACATGCCATTGGTTCAGTTTTGTAGAATTTTTTTTTTGTGTTAAATGCATTTTTCATGAGGAGGGGTCTTGTTCTGAGGAGATTGATGAAGATTGTGCACCTCAAAAACCAATTCATAAGATACCAATCCATGTTTCCTATTCACTTATATTTTTGATTTGGTAAATCTCCTTATAAGTTTCATGTCCTTTCTTTTGATTACTATGGATGAGATATATATCTTAAATTTAACATTCAACTTCTTTACATTTTAGAACATGTAGTGTGCTTTTTGAGGATTTTACCAAAGCAACTTTTAACATAAACTAAAAACACCAAACTGATATCTTTCCCTTGCAACGTGACAAAATATTTGCATTTGACCAATAACTGCAAGCAATTGAATGATAAATCCACATACCTGTATCTTTGTAAAATACCTGGAACATCAAAAAGATGGCTAAGTGGCTACCACCATGATTTTTATCTACTAAATATGGGAAAAAAAAACACCAAAAAGAATCGAATAGAAAACATGATTGGTCATTTAAGAGAGCATTCATGGTCAAATAAAATGCAATGCCTTCTCTCGTGCTCGATCGACTTTCACTCTCTTGTTTTCTCCCACTCCTTTTCTCTACAATCGAAATAAAAATGATTTGGCTGTTTCAAAATAGTGAATCGATATCCTTGAGCACAAGCACCAATAACATCAACTATTTTGATTTGTGGGTACCCTAATGTTGGCAAGAGTTCTTTTATTAATAAGATTATTATACAAGCTTGAAGAAGTGATATATTTTGGCAAATGAAGAGTGGAAAGATGATGATGTTCCTAAGATCGTGGATGGACACAATGTTGCAGATAGAATGGGAAGACATATTTCAAGCCTGACCCTAGATCCTTCGACAATTGGGGTAGGATCTAGACCCAGGCTAAAAAGATGTGTTCCTTTTTGTTGTGGAATATAGGCTCTGCTGCTGCAACAACGACAGACTGCAATGTACATATCACAACAGTTGAGAAACATAAATGTAGGCATCATGGTCACAATTTTTTGGAGACACAACATAATTGAGTGCTATTCCCAGATGATGCAAAACAACCACTACTTTGCATCATCTTAGAAAACCACTCAATTATATTGTGTCTCCAAAAAATTGTGACCATGATGCCTACATTTATGTTTCTTAGCTGTTGTGTCCCAAGACCCCTTATGACCCTTTACAATCCCTAAGAATACATCTTAGAGGTCTTAAAATGTTGTAAAGGGTCATAAGAGGCTCCTAGGAGGGGCTAGGTGAGCTTCCACCTTCACGTGGTTGGCCCTGTTAAGTAGAGAATGTTAAACTATTCTCGAAACAAAGAGAATATCAATAATTTAAGGTCTCAATCCACGAAGATGCTGAAAAAATGACAAGAATCAATGATGGAGAGTTTTTAGATTATGAGAAGACATATATGGAGTGGAGGCCAGATTGAGTACTAGTGTAGAGATGATGATTCAGTAATCTACATCTATAAAACCTTCACAATTATCACTTCTTTGGCCTCCACTCATTCCTCTTCTCAAAAATGGTTATCTAGAAACTTTGGATAGTGTTTCTCATCCATGCACAAAATGTGCTAGTGATCGTATAAAATTACTTTAGGCCTCTAGTATTGATGAGATGTACAAGTGTAAAATGTTTTTGTGAGACTGGGATCAATTTGTACAGTGTACATAAATGCAAGGTGGTGATTATTCTTGACGATCGATAGGTAGCTAGGACAGTAGCTAGGACTAAAGATAACATAGCTCAAGAGACCATCATAGGTTGTCTCTTTCTTTGGTCTATATTATTGACAGAATGTTTTACCTTTCATTAGCTCATCAAATCTGGGGATTTGAAAGAATGTAATAGAATATTTTCATGACAACGTATATTATTTAAGTTGATGTTGCACGAATTTATCTACTTCATGCACTTGTATACTATGAAGATGGCCATGCTTCTTTATCACCATCCTCATAGTCTACAAGTGTGTGAAGTAGATAAATTCGTGCAACGTTAACTTAAATAATATAAATTGTCATGAAAATATTCTATTAAATTATTTCAAATCCCCAGATTTGATGAGCTAATGAAAGGTAAAACATTATGTCAATAATATAGACCAAAGAAAGAGATAACCTATGATGGTCTCTTGAGCTGTGTTAACTTTAATGTGCCTATCCATCGGTTTTTTGACATTTCTTGTGACAATAATGTGATACATTCGACAGGGAAACCTGTTAGAGAATGCTGCATGACTGTTGCTCTTCTAACAGTTTAAGTGTCATAAATAGACAATTTTTGACAGAACCTTCAACAGCAAGGCCATATCACCAACAGGTATATATGTAAGAATTTGGTACAAACTGTCGCTATTCCAATAGAGACTCTATATTTATGATAGGTCTTGTTATTGGAATTCTGATGGATGAATAGCAGGAAATGCCATAACGAAGTTGTTGTCATGTGCAAGTTTTTGACATGACATGGTGTCAGTAAACTGACGAGTATGTCTTCTGTCACTATTTCCAATGCAAAAATAGTGACAGACATATGTGTCAAAATTATAACAAATGAGCATTGCAAATCTGACAAATGGCCATCAAAATTTGACCTCAAATGTACTAGTGTGAATTATTTAATCAAGCCACACATTTAGACTCAAGAGGGAAGGGTTCTTTCATTGATAAGTTTGATAAGAAGCCATCTAAGTCAGAAAATAAATCTAAGGGAAAAGAAAAGAAGAGGAAAAAGATTGCTATAGTAAAAAAGGAAGATAATAAACCTACCTATTCTCATTGCAAGAAAGAGGGACATGATATCTCTAAATGTTGGAAATTACATCTAGACTTAAGGCCAAAGCAGTATGGAGGAAATAAAGGTAAACAAAAGACTATTGTTGTAGTACAACAAGATCTTGGATCTGATTCCAGGGATGAGAAAAAGATAGTTGCAGCCAAGATCCAAGGTAAAGTGGAAGGTAAAACTCCCTCATCAGATGCTATGATTTCTAATGCAAGTTCAAGAAAGTCAAATTCTCTTCCTAATGTGGATAAGAAAATAAATGAACTTTTTCACATTCGTGTGGTAACTAAACACACTAAGGTTGATACTCTTTTTGGCACTAGTTCAAAAGTTAATTTGATATCTAAAGAAGTGGTAAAGAAATTAAATCTAACTACTACACCTCATCCTAAGCTGTATCTTCTTGGATGGGTATGTAATGATGCTCAGTTGTAGGTGACAAAACAATGCAAACTTCATTTTTCCATAACTACTAATTTTATTGATGAGGTGGAAGTAGATGATGTACCTTTGGATATTTGTGGGCTTGTGTTAGGAAGTCCCTATCTTTTTAATAGACAAGCAATCTTTTACAGGGGGGAGAATAAGTATCATTTATTCAAAGATGGTAAAGATTACATAGTATCGCATAAAGTTAAAACAAATCTTGCATTAGTAAATGCCAGTCAAATGAAAAGATTAGTTAATGTGAGTAAAAATTTTGTGCTCATGCTTGTAAAAGCTAAGGATGATGATAAATCCGAGGCATTCAAGGATTGTGATCCAAAACATAAATCTGAATTTGTCAACCTTGTTTCCACCTATGATGACTTATTCCAAGAGCCAAAAGGATTGCCACCTAAGAGGGAGATACAACATGAAATCCATTTACAATAGGATGCACTACTTCCAAACATCAACATGTACCAGTTATCAGTCTTGCAGAATGAAGAGATCAATAAATAGGTTCAGGAGTTGGTGGAGAAAGGAGTGATTCATCCAAGTACTTCACCTTGTGGTTCTCCGATTGTGTTGGTTCCAAAGAAGGATGGGACATGGAGAATGTGTATTGACTACAGACCCTTGAACAAGATAATAGTAAAGAACAAGTATCCTCTTCCCTGTATAGATGATTTACTTGATCAACTTAAGCTTGCAGTATATTTCACAAAGTTGGATTTGCGTAGTGGTTATCATTAGATTAGGATTATATAAGATGATATTTGGAAAACTGCATTCAAAACTATATAGGGATTATACAAATGGTTGGTTATGCCTTTTGGGTTATGCAATGCACCAGCCACTCTCATCTGTGTAATGAATGATTTATTTCATCCTTACATTGATGAATTTGTAATAGTCTATCTAGATGATATCTTGATATTTAGTAAATCCTGGAATGATCATGTAAGTCATGTACACAAAGTTTTTGATTTGTTAAGGAAAGAAAAACTCTATGTAAAGATGTCAAAATGAGAGTTTGCAAATACATCTTTAGTGTACTTAGGCTATGTTGTAGGTAATGGTTGATTGGAAGTCAACCTTGCAAAGGTTGATGTAATTGTAAAATGGCCTAAGCCAAGTACAGTCACTAAAGTCAGAAGTTTCCTAGGTGTTGTTTAATATTGGAGAAAGTTTATTGTTAACTTCTCCTATATCACTTCACCATTGCATTCATTGACAAGTACTACGACAAATTTCTAGTGGGGAGGACCTCAGTAAAAGGCTTTTGACACTTTGAAGGGAAAGTTGAGCACCACACCAGTTCTGACTCTGCCAGATCTACAAAATCCATTCAAGATCAAAACAGATGCAAGTGGATTTTCCATGGGAGCAGTATTAATGCAGGGAGGCAAGCTTGTATGTTATCACTCTGAAACTTTTACAAGTGCAGTTATTAATTATCCAACTTATGAAAAGGAATTATATTCACTAGTACAGAGTGTTAAAAAATGGAAACACTACCTAATGGGAAAGGAAACAATTGTCCACATAGACCATCAGCCACTACAATATTTACATTCACAATCTAAGTTGTAAAAAGGTAGGCACTTTAGGTGGATGGGATTTCTTCAACAATTTCACTTAGTGATAAAGTATAAGAAAGGAGTCCATAATAAGGGTTTCAAAATTTGTCTAAGTCTAGAAAAACCCTAGCCAAATCTATTTCTTTGTTACTTTTTCCTAGTCACTTAAGTTCTTTTTCTACACATGCCTTTTATTTTCTTTGTTTGCATGGTCTCCAAGTCTAGGTAGTTAAGTATCTTTTTAGTGATTTGGTGACTGAAGTGTTCATGTGTTCTCTTAATTCCTGATAGTTAGTTGAAAACATTCAATGATCTAGTGGGTGATTTGTTCTTCCTTCAGTCACTGATTCTCTAAATAAAATAGTTAAGGCACTTGACATTCAGAGATCAAATAAGAACCATTGATGCAGATTTGATCAGGTGGTTGGTGCTTATTCTCTGAATCAAACCAAGGTTAAGTCCAACATCCAGTGATTCAGAGATCAAGGAATTCATGTGTTCTTTGAATGGAACCCCAGTTAAGAAAATGATTACAAGATTAAGCAAAGTTCTTTTGTCACGTATGCTCTAGATTACTTGGGTTAGCTCAAAGATAGAAAAGAGTTAGTCTTTGACAGTTATGTTTTGCATTCAGTGACTACATGACTGTGTGTTCACATATTATCATGAATTTAGTGGTTCCAATAAAAATATTTGGTGATTCAGAGACAAGGGTATTGAAAGTGTAAGGTTTCTTCAGTCACTAGATCTCAGGATAAAATGACTAAGTCTTGAGTCATTTTGTGACTTAGCGAATAAAGGAATTCACTCAATCTCATAATAAAATGGTCAAGCTGTAAAACATTGGGAAATTTAGCAAAAACCATAGATAGCTTCCAAGATCAATGGCTAATGTTTAATCTCATAATAGAACCTGAGTTAAGTGAAATATTCAGTGATTTAGTGAATAAAGGCATTCACCAAATCTCATGAAACAATCAGGGTTAAGGAAGTCATTCAAAGAATATGAGGAGCTTTCAATCACATGTTCACCAGATAGAGGATGAGTTAAGACAAGAGCTTAGAGATTTAACAAGAACCATAGATGAAAGAAAAGATCAATGGCTGGCACGTGATCTCGAGATTTAACCAGGGTCAGGCTAAGTATTCAGTGACCCAAAGATTTTCTTTGTTTGCATGTTCTCGTGAGCTAACCATGGGAAAGGATAACCTTCAACAATCATGCAAATGCTTTGGTTGTTGGATCGCTAGATGAAGTTGAGTTAGGTATGAAGACTAGGATAATGCCTTCAGTCGTGTAATCTCCAGATAACTTAGAGTTAAGAGGCTTGTCATGGTTAAAGAGTAAAGTGCAAATAGATTTGATGGTGGTCATGTTACCACAAAGGAAAGGTGCTCGAAGATTAGTCATTGCAGCAATGCGACAACTATTTGATCTAGTTTAAGTGAAAGACTGATGAAGCAGTAGGTCATGTGCCAAATGTCACCGAGGTGTTTCTTTCTGATTGGTCGATGTGGATGATGATATGGAAGTTGTTAGTGGGGCCAGAGTTTTTAGTGTGTTTTAAAGATCTGACAACATGTAGATGATCCTATGACTATCGTATCTTCACGATGGTAAAGTGATCAAGGTTTGTTTCATTCAAATCCTGTGACAACCATCTGATTAAAAGGTTAACAAAGTGGTGGGTCCTTTTTCTAGGTGTGTTGACATGTGCATTTATGATTGGTCGAGAGTATGATGGCATGGTTAAGTGATTTTTTAAAAAGCTACATGATTTTTATGATTAAAAGGGAACCACCTGATCTACTGAGAAAAGATTGAAATCGACAGTTATGTTTTAAACTTAGATTGATTAACCATTGCAGTCAGGATTTAAATTGTTTAAAGGATTTTTCTAGTGTTTTTTGAGTCAGTGAACCAGAGGTGACAAGAACAGATCACTTTGATTTTCCAAGGACATTTTCAAGTGACAAAGTGAAAAAAATAAATCATGTAGCCTCCTGGATCAGAATTATTGCCCAAAATGCCATACCAGTTAAAAATAGAGGACTGTTACATTAAGAAAGGTGGTTGAGAGTCTTGTTTGTTCAAATAGGAAGAGGTTGATTAAGGAATTTTGATAGCACTTGTCAGAATTAAAGCTATTTTTGGAGACTGTTACAAAAGACTTGGGGCTCAAACTAACCTACAAATTTGATGCCTGCAACTGATTGCAATTTTGGTGCACCTTATGTCCTTTGTCCTATCTCTAGTATTAGGGTTTGTTCATGAACCATCCAAAGCTTGTTGCATCCTTTTCTTAATGATTCTAAGATATTTTGTCTATATATAGTGAGTTCAATGATTTTTTAAAGATGATGGGATAATCATTGTAAAGGCAGTATTCTGGCTTTTGAGCCCTTGTTTTTTAAGGTTTTCATAGTTTCTTGATTGTATTGAACCAGAGATTTTTGAATGAAAAACTATGGAATCCCAATCTTGTATTAGTGATGTCTTCATTTGTATTACTTTAAATTCTTATGTATTAGTTTGTAAGGTACTCTGATATGTTGGTTATAAGGTAACTATGAATTTGTGTTCTTAGTTTCTCTCAAGGAGTGAATACATCTTTGGCACAATTCTGAGAATTTAACAATGTATATGAATCTAATGTCTAGGTAGAGGAGTGAGAGAATGATCTGTAAGGAATTTCATTTGGGTTTTATTTGTTTGGAATCAGAGGATTTCTAGGGATTTACTTCATCTGACTCTATTGCCCAATTAACAAGGCACTGGTCACTGCTTGTTTTTGCATCTTTCATCATCAAATCCAAAAATCAATGACTATTTACTTTCATGTATGTTGTAGAGCTGAGAAGATTAGGTTTGTATTTGTATACACTGAAAAGTGACTCTATTAATTAATTAAATATTTATTATTTAATTAATATTGACTTGATGAATTAATTAAATATTTATTTTTTAATTAATATTTATTCCTGTATTTATTAGTTAAATTATTCAATTTGTTTGATAAATTCACTATAGTTTATTCTCCTATCCCACGTCTTCTAAATTAGTCCTATTCAAGTGATTTAATCAATTATACAATCACCAAAAATGACTAAGTCCCCTAGTCCACCTCATCCATCTTGTCACCTGACACATCACCTTGGCTAAAATAATTAATTATTATTAATTATTAATTATTCATTATCCTCCTCCATACATGTCCTATTCCTAAGGTCTATGTGGCCTTATAAGACTTGGTCTCATGACCACATGTCTTCCCCTACACTAAGCCAAGAAGCAAATCCTATTTCTAAGGACCTTCTCAAGCCACCTCAAAGGGTCAAAGGTGACTCATGGGACACTTGTAACAAGAGTCCTCATGAGGAAAAGGTCCTTCCCCCTTCCTCTCAATGGTCTGTGTGAGACACTTGACATGTGTCTTTCCCTTCCACCTTCTTCTCTTCCATGTCAATGTAGGAGGAACATCCTCCCTATTCTTCCTCCCACATTCCAACTACATCCCACTTTCTCTCAACCCCTTCAACCAAGCCAATCATAGCCCTAAGATTTTCCATCTTTCAATCTCCACCCTTTGATTGTGCCAGCTAGGCTTGAGTCCTCCAAAAATCTATAAAATGAGCCTCAGTTTCCCTTTGTGAGCCAATAGCTAATAGGCAATCAAGCAATTTTAAAGCATCCTAACATCGAAGCTTTCCAATCTTCAAGCATCCAAGCCATTTTCATATCACTTGCATTTCATTAATTAGTTGCCTAATCAAGCTTTTAAGCCATTTTACATACAATTCACTCAATCTCCACACTTTGGTGACATCTTGGGCAAGGAGCTTCAAATTGGAAATCTAAGAGCTCAACACATGCAAGGAATCAAGGGTAGGAGGACAATAGAGACAAGCTACATGGTAGGTGAAGGTAAAGCTTTGTTTTAGCTTCATTTTGATTCTATTATTCATTGTTGTTTGCTAATTAGATTGATTTATTGGCTTAGATTAGTTAGTATTTCATTTAGAATAGTTTACATATAATTTTGCATACATTTTTGGCACCCACCATGGGGCCTCCTGACAAAAATTAACATATAGTTTTTTAGTTTTTCGTGTGCAGAATTGTACATGTTTTTTCTATGCATTCATTCTGCTTCTGCCAATCATTTTCTATCATTTCTATCTTTTTCACTTTCTGATGTTTCTATGCATTTGTTTCATTTTCCTACGCATTCATATTTCTCTGCTACATTTTTGCTACACTTGAGCATTTATTCCATAACCCTACACTTCCATACACTGTTGTTGCACATACATATATTCTGCGCATTCATTTTTTGTCTCTATGCATCCATACATTATTTTTACGCATTCATTGTTTCAGTAGTTAATTTTAGTTTTCTAATCATTTTAAGTTTTAGCTAATCACCTTAATAGATTTATGTTCATTCTTGTAGATTTTAGGCTGTATTGCAGGTTGTAAATCTGAAGACCCCTTTGCTAAATTTTTGACAAGTTTACTTACAGGTTCCTAGGGGTTTGCAAAATAAACCATAATCTTGTTTGGGCTTAAATACTATATGATTTTTAATTTCGTGTGTTTTCTTTAGCTTAGCAAACCATCTTTTGTGTCTTGCTTTAAAAAGCTATTTGTAATCCCAAGATTATAACAACGTATCATGTCCCCTCACCATTTTTGGATCTTGGGTGTAAGAGAAATTGTTATAATTTTTAGAGGGTAGTTTTTGGTGGGAAAAGAGGTACTTGCCCCAAGGAACGACCCAACCAATAACAAGCTAAAGCCAAGCCCTTCCAAACTGGTATATAAAAAATGCCATTGTGATTAGTCTCATAGTGGATAGGTGTGAATTAGTTGTGGCAACCAAAATCTCCTCTAGTACCTGTGTGGTGCATTAAAGTCCCTACATTGTTAAGGTGAAAACATTTCTTTGAAAGGATTGGGAGAACCCCCTTAATTGGGAAAATGACTTGATCACAACCACTTGAACAGATATCCTTACTAAAAAATTTTGTATAGTGGCCAAAAACCTTCTATTTGCTAGCTCAAGAGGTCACCCAAGCTCGTGAAGACACCCCGCATTACTCACGGTTCATAGTAGAGATAATAGTTCTTTGGGAAGTAATGACCCATTGAATTTAGAATTTGGTCTACCATAGAAGTGAGTGCACTGTAAGGAGGATCTTGTGCCTCCAAGTTCCTAGGTTGTCTGCTATGGATTTGTGTGGCTGGATTTTATCCAAGAGGCGATTCAGTAGATACTGTCCTTGCCAAGCTTAGGAATGTAAGCGTGTTTGTGCATACACACTAGATTAATTTAGATTAGATCATTTCTATCTTGTGTGTGTGTGTTTATGCATTTTACTTTTCCAAAAAACTAAACCATCAGAAAACCAAAAATTCAATATTTGAAGCCAAAATCATCAGAAAATAAGAAGTTGCACATTTACAACTTTCTGTTGCGCATCTGTTAAATCTTGTTGCACTTTTTTTAGTGTCATTGCGCATTTATCAAACACTGTTGCACATTTCTTTTATCCTGCTGCACATTTATCTAACTATCATGTGCATTTGTTGTTGTGCATATACAACAAAGAGCATTTCTACAGACCCTGGAAATTTCAAAATCACCTTTTCAGAAACCCATTTTAGTCTTCAATATGATTCTGGAAAAACATTTGATTTACCTAGACCTTTGATCTTTAGTTTGACCATTTTTGCCTAAATTCACCATCTTTCTTTCATCAAACATCCCCAAAATCATCCCAAATCTTCAAAATTTTCTGATTAGTGTTGAATCATTATCTTGTTTATCATATTTTGATCTTTGTGAGTTTATGATATCAAGATTTATCATCCTCAATCAAAAAACTTACCTAGGTTATTATCTTTTGATTCTCTTTATCATATAATACTGAGATCCATACCTCCTATAGACTTAAATAATCAAATTGTCATACTTATCTGAACACTTTTAGGTTCATTTCTACATCTATTTAATCAAACACATTTCAAATCTTTCTTTCATCAAAATCTTCATCCTAACATCATTTTTCACATTTTATGGTTCAAACTCGATCTCAAAAACTCAAACATATCATTGATCTAGAATTTGTAGACAAGATGGAAGGATATAAAAACAATGAGGAAAATCCTTGGTCATCTAGAATTCTTAAGAAAACTTCAATTTTTACATCAGAAGAAGAACCCACAGATCAATAATTGAGAGATGCTAAATTCTACAATGTCATGGAAATACTCTTAGACATGGATAAAGAGATGTATTTCCTCATGCTTGCTCAGGAGAAAAACTACCAAGTGATTTTAATGTCTCTACTCTTAAAGAACCACCTATCACAAACAATCAAGAAATCCCTAGTGGTTCTCAAGAGACACATTCTCATGGAGAAAGGGATAACACTCTCAACAAAATAGTGCTTCCCAAAACACTCAAGGACCTTCACCATCTTTGGATCCCATTTTACAACAAATCCATGACATTCAAACTGGATCATCAACCAAGAAGTAATCCTTAGATGATATATGTCCTTATCCTTTTGATAGACATTTAGCAATGATCGCATTCCCTCCTCATTTTGAGGTACCTAAATTTGACAAATACAAAGGGAATTCGGATCCACAAGACCACATTCATGAGTTTTGTGCTTCTTGTATTGAAGTCACTCACAATGACACTTATCTTATGTGACTACTTCCACGTAGTTTAGGAGGACAAGCCATGGAATGGTTCTCTAAACTACCCCTAGGCATCAAATCTTTCAATGAGCTTATTGACAATTTTGTGACTCATTACTCATATAACATCAAACATGAAGTCACTATGCTTGATCTTTGCAATGCACATCAAAAGAATGGAGAACCTTTCCTTACTTTTTTTGCAAAGATGGTGTCAATTATTTGCCAAGCATCCATGAACAATTCTTGAAAAAGAAAAGATGGATATCTTTGTGCATAACCTTACACAAGAAATGAGCTATAGGTTGCAATTGCAATGTTCTCCAAACTTTAACAAGCTCATAGAAAATGGTATCAAAATTGAGGAAGCTATGGTTAGAAAAGGTGAGATTAAGCTTTACTCAAAGGAAAATGTTGGATCTTCAAATTCAAATCCCACCAACAACAACAATGAAAAGTCTAAATTTTGGAACAAAAACAAGAATATCGTCAATGATGGGATTGTTGATAATCAACATATTAAACCAACACAACCCCTTTTGAATCTCACAAGCAAAGCCAATGCTACTCAACCTACTTATAGAAATCAATCTACAAATCAGAATACCAATAACAATTCATCAAATTCAAGACTACCTTTTATGCCATGTAGAAGAACCTTTACTCCTTTAGGTGAATCTCTTGAATCTGCATTAAGGAAGTTGATCACAAAGAAACTCATTGCACTTCCTGAAACTAAAGATTTTGTACTTAGGGTGAAACCTTCTTGGTGGAATGATATCGATTGTTGTGAATTTCATAGAGGGAAAGGTCACAAAACCAATGATTTCCAAAGACTTAAATATGTGATACAAGACTTGATTGAAAGTGGTGAAATAAGTGTTAATGGACATACCTCGAATGAGTCACATACAAATTTTAAAGATCCACTTCCTGAACATGAGAAATGAAGTTCTTCCAATACTAAAGGTGATAACAAAGCCAACTACAATACTACATCTTACAAATATGTCAGTAACATTTTTGAATGTCATCCTTCTCAATACTATGCCAATGTGATTACTATAAATGAAAAATCTGAGAGTCAACTAGTCAATATTACTACTCGAGCTCAATACAAAGCTACTCTCTAAGATGTCTCATCCATACCTACCACCTCGCAAAACAAGCATGTCTATGTCCCAAAGTCCATGCCAAATGTTTCTAATCAATACAATATTTTGGATCAACTAAAGAAAACACCAGCCCAAATATCTATACTAGAGCTTTTGTGTCCGTCATCGTCTCATAAGGATATTCTTGAGAAAGCTTGCCTAGAAACCCAGGTTCCTACAAATCTAGATCAAGACCAATTTCAAGCTATGGTGGGACATTTGACAACTCCGCATTACCTTTATTTTATTGAGCATGATGATCTAGCCATTAATCAACTGCATAATGCTCTACTCCATATAGAATTCCTTGTACAAAATCATAAAATGAAAAGAGTACTAATAGATGGAGGAACTAGCTTGAATATATGAAATTTGAAATTAGTCCTTGTTGTGTGTGTGTGAAAATTGCACCTAGCTACGGACACAACACTTTAGTAAAACATTAGAGGTTAGCAAATCAAGAAATCTATAATATAACTAAAATAAGCTAACCAGACGATTTACTTCCTTCTAGTAGGTGTGAGTATGGTATTCTCAGATTATGACCAAGATCAATGACAATGCAACACCTAAACGAAGGATTTAATGCTAAATCATGGATGAAATATGAATGCAAATTAATCTATCTAACAATGTTATGAATGCTATGAATGGATTGGAAAAACAAAGAATATGAAAACTATGAAAATCTCACAATCGCCTATTTGTAAGAGCTCGATTCTCCAAATTCACAAGTGCTCAAAAATTGAAGGCTTGAAGGATAAAAAATTCAAGGACCTTTTGTGAAGGGTTGAGTCTTGTTTTTATAGAAATCTAGGGCTTTGGGATGCATTGAGAAAGCCATAAATCACTCTTGATAAACTCAGGTTGATTTTTGAGTTAACAAGAAATTAGAATAAATTAACTCATTAAATCATGCAAAAACAACTTTTTGACTCAAAATAGAGTTCATATCACTTTTTCAACTCACAATCACATGTTGAGTTTAGAAAGTTAACAAATTGAAATTGATAATTGATTTAAAGTAGACTACTTTTTTGATTGTGCATGATTTAATATGAATCAATTTAATAATTAAAGTGATTTATTCTCAACTTAATTGATTTTGAATTAAAAACAATTAATTTATGGGCTAATCAATTATTTAATCAAACTTTTATTCCAAACTATATCATTAAATATTGACAACTTGATTTAATCAATTAAATAAATATTCAACTGATTATTTCAAATAATTTTGATTTATTGTCAAAATAAAATAGTATAAATTAGGGATAAATATAATTAAATGTAATTAAATAATTAAGTGGAAAAATTAAATCTAATTAATTAAATATTAAAAAATATTCAATTAATCAAATTTTAGGATAAATATGATTTATCGCCAAATAATATTTAATTAAAGATAGTTAGGATAATTATGAATATTCAAGAAGTATTCCCCGATGCAGAATTAAGATAAATCTATTAGGGTTTTGATAAATTGATGTGTAGATGTGCCTTAGGTTAGGACTTTTGTGTCAATTTTGATTGATTTCTTGATGTAGAAGGTTAATGAACCTATAGCCCATTTTCAGGGTATTATATTCTGCCCCTCTTTGAATCACTGTGCAAAGCGCAGTGGTTCAAAGATTAATTTTTTTTTTTAATGATGATGAGGACTCAGTTATGTGGTGGAGAAATTGATCCTGAAAGATTAATCAATTTCTAGACACAAATCGATTGATAGATTCGGATGATGTTTGATTCAGGTCCTGATTGACCAAGAATCGAGATGATGTTAACTATAGAAATAATGAAGAAGCGATTACAAAAAAGTGTCAAAACATCTTATTCTAAACCTTATGATTATGAAGAAGTGACTATCTTGACTCCAGACCTGAATGTCCACAGGAATCGAAAGAATTTTGAATCTAAACCCTTCAGTTACGAAGAACCAAGGAAATAACACTAATGAACCGATGGTTACAAAAAGATGATATAGTTTACAAGTTGTGAGAGAACGCCAAATTGATATGGATCTTGATGAATATGATATGCCTCAAGCAATGAGGACTTTTGATGAATCAACAACTGGATGTGGTTGTTGTCTTGATCACTAAAAGAAAGATTGATTGACAGATTTGATTAAAGATGTGCAATACCATGCTCCATTTGGGATGAAAATAAAAATCTGGCAAGAAAAGCCAGCATTAAATGGTTTAGAAGCATGTTAATTGATTTGACAATTGGTTGTGCATGTCCAAAGATTATTTTTGCATTGTTTGGAGGTCCTAGAGACCAAGTTTGAGTAGGTTTGACCATGAGTTGACCATGGTTGACCAAGTTGAAATTTTGATAGTTTGATGTATGATAATTATTTAAGTTGATTTTTGGATTTCATTAACATTGAGAAGCTTGATTTTGCAAGCAATCGGTCATCCTGGGTCCAAAAATTTTAAATTGCAATTTTGACAAAGTAAATGATCTCAGATTTCAATTTTGATCCTGAAAATGGGTTCATAACGTCAAAATTAGCTAGGGGTGCAATTTTCACGCAAAATAAAGTACTTTCAAAACTTAGGTTAAAACCTATATAAGGGCCAAAAAGGGTCACTTTCAATTCATTTCATCCTTTTTTCTTTTGTGAACTTTGTGGAGCCCTCAGAGAGAAAATGGAAGTTCTGGTCACCTCACATCATTTTGAGTGCAACCATCAATAGTAGCGACCTCCCCAATATGGGAACCTAGTAAGTGGACCTCTGTGCCTCTCTAGCATTCATATTTTTCTTATTTTCAAGCTTTTTAGGAATTTTTAGCACGTTTTTTAGCTTTTTAATTTTTGCACCATGAAAACTCGTATGACAGTCTTCTTGGACTTGTATGAGTTTTCAACTTCCCATAGAGTGTTTTCCCCATTAGTACTGTAAGTCATATGAGGGACCCATCTATCGTACGACATTTCATTGGGTCCCTCAAGTCTCGTACATGAACCATTAGAATGTCACGTATGCATGAAATGTTGTGCGGGAACCTATAGAAACTCATATGAGTTTCGGTACTAGTCTGAAAACTCGTATGGAAAACAATGAGTGTTTTTCTCATCCTTAGGTCAAAAATTTTATTTTTTTGATATCATAGGCTGATTCCTTAGCATTTAATGCACCTTCTGAAGTACTCAACTTTTCAATGTCTATGCTTATAGCCTAATTTTTTACCAAATTACTGATAGGGTGTCCCTATTTCTGTCCTGTATAGGTACGCTATGCAGATGTTCATGTTTGTATTTCTCACCCTACTACACAAAGACTATGTGAATCACTTCCAGACCCACTAAGGGTTCATCTAGCTACCTATGGTTTTGGGTACTTGATTCAGTTCCCTGACATTCAGGTTAAACACGGGTTGATTATTGCACTTGTAGAGAGGTTTCATTTAGAAACTCAGACTTTTCACTTGCCCATAGGAGAGATCATAGTTACACTAGAGGATGTGTATAGGATACTTTGAATACCATTTCATGGTCCTCATCCTAATTATGTCAGTGCGAGGAATGAAAATTTACATGCTTTTAGGACTCTGTTTGGTGCTAATGAGCAGATCGCTTAGTCCATCTCTTGGGAGACTTTAGTATAGAGATATGGGAAGACCCACATATTGGAGTGTATCATAGCAGGGATGATCAGAGGGATCACCATGTCAGATTGATAGAAGGTTGGTCTTTTGATGGACTAGGCCCCGATGGTAGCATGCCTAATGGCTACACCTTCTGAGCTGGGATGGGGATAGTGTATGCTAGCTCATATGTTCTTAGAGATGCACTAGATAGTGTATCATGAGAGAAAATATTTTTCTTCAGTTGCTCTTGTACTTCAGATTTGGGTGTGGGAGCACATCCTGATATGCCAGCTAGTATGTGGTGAGGGGAGGCAGCCTCAAGAGCCTCTTATCTATAGATATTCTAGGTATGTTACACAAGTTCATATGGGCATCACTGACTATTGGAGGCATGTCTTAGATGACATGACATATGTGATTTGGTGACCATACCTACAAGTGGAGGCATGGCTTGTTGCTCGTGCTTAGTTTGGATATTTCTACCAGAGTCAAGTGCTGATAGGATGATCCACCATTGCCTTGAAAGATTTTTTATTACATGGGTATGGTGGTAGTACACCATCATTTAGGATGTCCCATAGGAGTTCATTACTTATGCATAGCTAGTGTGAGAGCTGGGATTAGGATGGACAACTCATTTATCATATGAACTATGTAGTCAGGAGTACACTGGATATGCATTGACAGACTGGGGCTACAAGCCATAGGTTGTTGATGCAAGTGTTACTGATGCATTCATTGCTTGGTTGGTTGAGCATCCTATGCAAAGATTCTCTAATCTGACTGAGCTAATTTTGACTATGGAGGATGTTGAGGATGTTATAGGTGCCCCTATGGTAGAGCCTAGAGGCACAGGGATGTTCAAATTCCAGTGGTATAGCCTACACCACCTAGGCCTAGAGCAATTGTGATGGCACAGAGGCTAGCAGGAAAAATGAGGCCACCTAGACTACAAAAAGATCCATTGGTAAGACCTTTAGCTATGCATCACAGATATTCTAGAGGTGAGAGTGGTACACTCAATGGTGTAGGTAGAGCAGATGATCTTTTAGATGCACAATAGGATGTGGGTGGTGGTGATGAGACACAGTCAGCATAGGCTGATCTTGCTTTAGGTGCAGAGGTCTAATGTCATAAGGCACATAGAGAAAAGGCTGCTAATCAACCTATGGAGGACATAGATGTATCAGTTGTCGAGGCAGATCCTAGACTCAGACAGACCCCTCAGGATATCATTAGGTGACTCCAGTTATAGATATGAGATTTGAGATTACAGAGTGCTACTTTGGAGGTACATCTGAGAGAGTCTAAGAGACAGAGAGTAGAGTGAGAGGTAGATGTTAGATGGCTACAGGCAGAGGTCATTCATCAGACTAGTCAAGCCTCTTACTATGTTTTTGCATACTATGCGAGTGTACCTACTAAGCAAAGAGTCCCTACGTACTCTCAGTACATGAGTGCTTCTGAGGGAGCTAGAGCACCATGGGATGATCCACCACCTAATGCACCTACCCCACCACCACTACATGTGGAGGAGTAGGTAGATAGCTAATTTGTTCTATATTATCTACTTTTTGTCATTTTGTTCATACATTAATTTGATCTGATAGCTCTGAGGAGCTCATTCTTTTGTATCGTGTGCCGATAGTGCACCTTGACTATTCTGATTTTATGATATATGCGATTGATTTTTGGGTTATGACTTCGTATGTACTTTTCATTGTGTGTATGATGATATCATGTGATGCAAATGTGGAAAATGCTTTGATTAGTGTAGAATGTATGGATTATGCAATGCAGTTAATTATGGATTATGGAGATGTATGATTTGTTTTATGCTTTTATGGATGCACATGTATGTAATGCAATGAATGTAATGAAATGATTATGACATGTAATGTAAATGCAGTGATACACATGATATTTTATACAGGTATTGATGAAGACAAGTACTCAGTCATTTGTCAAAAAGGATGTATATCCCAGGAAGGTGACTGCTTGCTAGTCTAGATTGAGGGGACCTTTGTACAAAGATCAACCCTTGTGTCATGTTTAGCATGGTTTTGGAGAATCATTCAAGTGTCAAGGTGATGTGGCAATCATGCAATCATGAAAAGTGCAAAATGAAATGCAAACCTAAGACCTAGGACTTAGTCACTGATCTTGTGTCATTTGTTTTCATCATTAAATTTTTATTATTATTCTTTTCTCTTTAGGTAACATGGGATAAATCAATACAATGCTCACTAGTTAGGCAACCATGGAAATATGAATATTGATTTTTATTTTGGAATGTCGGATTCAGATATAAACATCAAGGAACAAAAGTCAGGATGACTTGAATATCATGTCCATTTTGAAATAGAAATTTGTATAAGCATCAAAACATAAATGTTGTGATGACCTGAATATGCCTTGTGAACAAACACACCAAGCAATTATAGAATTTATTCCATTTCCAATGTGAATTACCCGCAGTGATCCATTATCGTTCACATCCTTGGGTAGTATCATGTTTTCACAGTAGGATTAAGACATCATTCAAAAGTCAAAAGTTAGATCAAACTTCCTTGAATTTTTTGGGTATCAATGGTCAAGGTACACATGGCCATCCAATATGTTAGTGCTTTTTCTTGTAGAATCTTAATACATAGCCCTGAGTGCCTAAATAGAACTCTATGATTCCTGAACTCCTGATTCATACAATAAAAGACTAATTAACAAGGACTGAGTCCTTCTTCACTTTGAGCTCTTGGCTACAAGCACCTGTACCTATTCAGATCTACTTCTTCAAAGTACTAAAAAGTAGTTTATATCCTTGATACAAACCTAGTCTTCTCGACTTTCCAACAAAAAGTAAATGTTCATTGATTTTGATTTGATGATGAAAGATGTAGAAACAAGAAGTGACTAGTTCCTTATTAATTGGGCAAAAGAGTTAAATGAATGCATATCCCCTGAAAATATCTAACTCTAAACACATGAAACCCAAATGAAATGCCTTACAGATCATTCTCTCACCCCTCTACCCAAACATCAGATTCATACACATCGTTAAATTCTTAGA
The DNA here is from genome assembly GCA_027943335.1 of Chamaecyparis obtusa. Lineage (NCBI taxonomy): Eukaryota > Viridiplantae > Streptophyta > Pinopsida > Cupressales > Cupressaceae > Chamaecyparis > Chamaecyparis obtusa. The sequence goes on from BSBK01002104.1 coordinate 791,276, forward strand.
ATTGTGCCAAAGATTTATTCACTCCTTGAGGGAAACTAAAAACACAGATTCACAGTTACCTTGTAACCAGTATATTAGAGTGCCTTACAAACCAATACACAAGAAATTAAAGTAATACACATGAAGAAATTATCACCAATACGGGATTGGGATTCCACTATTTTTCATTAAAAACCTTCTGGTTTAGTACAAACATAAAACTATGAAAACCTCAAAAACAAGGTCTCCTAAGCCAGAATACTACCTCTGTAGTGATTATTTCATTCTCCCTCAAACAATGGAGAGAAAGGAAAGATAAAGGAAAACATCAAAGCCCATCACAGTTGATAGCTACCAATTTTCCAAAATATCTTCTTTTCCCTCCAATTCTGATCCTCTTTCACTTGGCCACCTGCAACTGTATTCACCTTTGCAACAATTTCTCCCTCCAAGTGATTTGATTCCAAAAATGCTAGTTGACACTACTATTTCCCACTACTTTGAAACTAAAAATAATGATTACCATTTGATTCCTTATCTCCTACCATTTCTGATAAAAATTAAGCTTCTAGGCATTAGTTCTGTGAGAAAGTTCTACCATTTAAATTTATGAATTTAATTCTAATGTGCAGACTATGCCATTTGTTTCAATTTTTCACTTACTTTTAAATCTACCATTTTTTATTATTCCTAAACTTTTCTCTTAAAAGGCACCAGAACATGCCACTTGTCACTATCTACTTGGCCACTAGGTTAACCCAAGCCTTTAACCCCTGATTGGGAGATTGGGTGACTACATTGGTCTCTGAGTCTCTGAATACTTCATCTACCCATGGGTTTATCTGGAGAACTGCCAAATGCTCCTAGTCTCCAAGTCTTTGAAACAATTTCTGAACCACAGTTAGGTCCAAAGATCACATGACAAGCCTTCAGTCTCCAAGTCTCTGAATCTTCTTCTAGGGACCTAGCGACTAGGCAGTCTCTTAGTCTCTGAGTGTTTGGCCTCTAAGTGCCAACATTTGGAGACTACGTGACCATACTAGTCTATGATCTCTGGATTAATCCTCCTAACTACTAGACATTTAGAGACTACACGACTGTGTAGTCTTTGAATCTCTGGACTTTCCCTGCTAACTGCTAGGCATTCGAAGACCTAGCGACTAATCACCCGCTTGATCTCTAGATGCTAGCCTTAATTACCACTTCATTCAATGACCACTTGACCATCTTCCATGTGTCTTCCCGAGGTCCATGTCACCTTGCCATCTATTTGCAAAATTCCCTCTGTCTAGGCCTACCGACATGATTCCTAAGGTGCCTTCACATGTGTGTGTGCATAGAGCCTCCACTCTTTGATCTACCTCATATGTGTGCACTTGGGCATATAAACATCTAAAATCTTGCTCACCCCACCAATGTGGGATTAAACTTTCAAGCATTTTAAATATTTCATTGAAAATTTTGGCCTCAAGTGCCCAGCCAAAAAACAAATCTGGGTGGGCCCACAAGCTAAGAGGCCAACCACTACGTCTTCCATTTGACTTTACCTTCAATCTAAGTGGCCAGGTATTTAAAAAACTCATATAGAAGGAGAAAAATGAATGTGGGACAAAGCTTGTTGAACAAAAATAATGAAAACTCCTCATTTATGCCTTGCACAGACCTCCCATTGCATGCGTGAGTCCTCTTCTATAGCCTTCATTTTAGACTTGGCATGTGCCCCTCCTATGGTGATTGTCACTTATGATTTGGTTGTCAATCCTCACACAAGCTTTTCTTCCTTGTGTTGGGCCTACAAATAGAGAGCAAGCCAACTTCCCCAAACATTTACGTTGGCAATGTTTTATTACTACATCACGCACTGCCTTGGTTCCTCACACAAACACTCACCTATCCTATCGTGAGTGCCAGTTCATTATTTTAGGAATTTCCCTTAGTGTGTAAGCTTCCTACTAACCCCTTAATGCATTAGCACTCCTTGGTTTCATCTCATGCACCTCCCAAATGTGTGCCATGGCCCATTTGCGAAAGGCAATCTTGTTTTAAAAAAACCAAACCTACTACCTCCATACTCCTACGCAAGTAGTCTTCTTCTATCCACACACACTCTCCAAATTGGTGCCCAAACCTTTGGTTTTGGTATGGAAGCCTATTAATCTCACCTTGCTACCTTCCCATTGCATGCGTGAGGCCTCTTTTTTTAATTGACTGCCAGCATTTTTATTCTTTTACACTTATGCTGACCTCTCTATCTTCAATTTGCAAGGCTATATGACATTTCCAATCAAGAATGGAATAGGACTGAGAAACCCTTAACCATATCAAATAACTATAGTCTTCTTTAACATTCCTATAGACACATTGAACTAGAGATGGCCTACTGAGCCCACCTAATCTGACCATGCCAATAACTGATAATGAAAGATTTTCTAACACACTCACAATCCTTGGAATTTTATGCTCTATGACCATAGGGCATGACTCATAATTAAAGGTATCTAACGATTTCTCCTTGGTGTTCGTAAGTTCATCACTTCTTCCTCATAATAGAACTTGAATTGCATTTCATCCTCAATAAGAGATCTCAATCTTTTCTGAATCATTTAAAAAATCAAAGTATTTGACAATGAAAGATCAAGCCCCTATAGATGCTCTCACATGAATGAGTTACTGTAGTATACATGGAGTCATTCTCAATTAATAAATTGGAACAAATTATCTAACCAAGTTTCCCTAATTCATAGCTCACTTAACGTAAATTTTCATGAAGACTCTTTTAGTAGGCTTGGATATTGATTAATGTTGTTTACTATTTGATAAGCTACCCTTTATTTACACTATGTGCTGCCACAACATGTGTGTGAGCTTCCATTTCATTGCTCATAATGGTGCGTAAGCCTTTCTTATCCCTTGTTCAAGGCCTCCAAATGGTCAAAACATGCCTAACATAGGACTTAGCCTCAAATGGACACTGGTCCCCTTCCATACCTTATGCAACCCACCAACAACTTGTACATGCCACCACAAAAGTGTGAAGGCAACACATATTTAGTGCTCACGCACTCCCATTCAAATGAGAAATGTTGTTGGTCAATTTAAATGGCACACACACCATTCTCACCAATCGTATCAATAGGAACACCCAGATATGGACCTACATCGAATGGTCAAGAACTTTTACACCAAGATAGGCTACTCAGTCCACAACATGCTAAAGTGACCCTTAGATGACCTTGAAATCTTCCTGGTTTTACCATACCCTTTTTTAGTTCATTGACCTATCAATACAGATAGTGGAATGAAGTGGAAGACTAGTATTGACAGGTTCCCCCACTAATCCAAAAAGGTCAAGCCTTCAAGATAAGAACAAGCCTTAGTGCATCAGAAAATTTGGCCACATCATTCATTTTTCACATTTTTGGTAGTATTGACCACTAGCATTAACTGGCCTCCAGAAGTGGTTTGAAAAACTAACAAAAAGCCATCACAAGATCACATCATCAGGAGCGCAAATTCACATTAAAAAATATAATACACCGGCCAAAGGAAAATTCTCAGAAAGATTTGAGTCCAAAGTTAGTAACGATCAAACATGGCCACTTAGAAACATTGTCTGTCTGCACTAACAAAATCACACAAGTCACCTCCGGAACTGACTTAAAAAACTCACCCATTGAAACTTTCAAGATCCAAAAACTTGGGAAGTGACTCAATCTCATACAAGGTACATGGATCCATAATCAACTCACCAAAAAGATCAAATGGTTGATTACAATCAAACACCAAAGTCGGCTTGTGAAAAACATTTTGGAACAGAACAGTGAAGTAAGTAGAAATTGGGTTTGGAATTGGCCTAGGAAAGTGATCAGATGGATTGGTAGAGACCTCCAAATCATCAGTAAAGTATTTTTCCAGGTTTATATTATGGAACAATGTTCAATTATGCTGGACCTTGAACCAGGCACAAACTACAAGGCCTCAAAGTAGGCTACTTAGAAAAATGGGCAATGCACTCCTAGCAAAACCTAACAATCTACAAACAAAATGGCTCTGCCAAAGTGACTAAACGGGCACATGGGGAGCTAAAAATTGGCATGAAAACTCTCTCTCATGCCTAAAACATGATGCAACAATCAGCATACAATGACCAATCACTGGACAATAAATGTACTTCCACAAAGTGGGCTACTTAGTGAAAATCAAGAAACACACCTAATGCAGATTTTTGGGAACACCCTTAAACAACCACTTCAAAAATATGTTAGACTTGAAAAATGAGACCTTAAATATATTACATATGTCAAATGATAGGTGATACACACCCTATACAAGTGACTTCTCATGAAAATCAATAGGCTCCATTTTCAATGCCTTCAAACTAGGCCTCTTTCAAAGACTTTCAAAGCACAATTCTGACACTTAGACAAAATTTTCAAAATATGGAGTCAAAATATACTCATATTTTTTTAGCTCCAACACACTACATGATGGAGGCACTTATAGTGGACACCAGTTCAATCTAGAATTTCCAAAGTTATTAGATTTTCACTCAAAGCAAAAATCAAATAAAAAAATTTATGCCCCCAGTCATCACTCTCTAAATCCTATAAAGGACATCATCGAGGAGCTCAAGGAGATAGAATATGAAAAAATCTCAATGTGAATCAGTAAGCATACAAAGAGGATAAAATCATGTGAAGAAAAGATTGTTTTCAGTTTGTTTGTTGTTGTTTGTGTTTGTGCAAAATTCTTTCCTAGTGAGGAGACTGACTGACTGACTCAAGCATAGCTTTGAAAAGACCTTGATTGGTTATGACGCATTTGAAAATATTGAGGACCATAGGATATGACATTGATTGCCCCCAATTTTAGGCTTTGATAGGATATAGACAATTTTTCTAGATTTTTTTCAGACCGACTTTATTGAAAACAAGGATATATACAAACTAAAGCAGACTGAAAGCTAGGAAAGACCAAGATTGCACTGATAGGTGGGGCATTTTGTGTTAGGGATTGATAGATCTAAAACAATATAAAATTCATAGTGATTCTTCTTCTTTTTTAGGTGCATCTTTAGATTTGTTCTCTTCTAACTTCTTTTCATCAATGTTTTCAGATACATTCAAATCTGGTTTCTTGCTTTCATTATCTATCTTCAATGTGTTGAATCCAAGACCAGTTTTATCATAGAATGGTTTCCCATAAGATATTTTCTCATCAATCTTCTCACTATTTGAATATAGTCTCTCAAGTTGTTGTTTGGATTGAGTTAATTCACCTTTCACAATCTTGTTGTATTTCTCAAGTTTAGCATACTGTATTTTTACTTTATCAAATTTAGATGTTACCTTGTCAAGTTTAGATTTCAGATCTTCATTCTCATTCTTCAATTTTTCATTCTTAGATCTCAAATTGTTATTTCCATCTTTCAAGCTAAGTTTCAGATTTTCTATCTTCGGTTCATGCTTAAGGATCACATTTTATTTTTTTAAATCATCACAATCTTCAACAAGAATTTTAGATTCCTTCTCAGATTTCATATCTTCAATCTTTCCTTTTAGTTTCTCAATAAGGTTCTTTACATCATCATATTTTCTTTTCAGAGTGTTTCTTTCATCAGTAAGCATATCAATCTGTTCAAGAGCTTCTTCAAGATTCTTCTGTAACTAATCCATATCCATAGAGATCTTACTCAAGCTACTAGGCTTTCCTTGAATGATTCTTCTTTGAGTAACTAAGCTCTGATACCAATTTTTAGAAATAGGGAATACTGAGAGGGGGGGATGAATCAATATTCCACAAACTTTTATTTTTGCCCACTTATGGATATAACAGATTACTTTAATACATACAAAACATAAGAAGCTAAATAAAATGCATGATAGTAGATGTAAAGAGCTCATAACACATGATATGTTCTCAAGGAAACCCTGGCCAAGGGAAAACCCTGGTGGGGATGGTACCCACAAAGATCCACTAATCAAAAGATATCTTGTTAAGGATGTTGACTCTGTTAGGAGCCTGTTACAATCATATAGTGTATCATTCCTGGTTAAGGGACTATAGACCTTGTTAGAAGCCTCTAAGGGACTATAGACCTTGTAAAGAACTCATAACACATGATATGTTCTCGAGGAAACCCTGGCCAAGGGAAAAACCCGGTGGGGATGGTACCACAAAGATCCACTAATCAAAAGATATCCTATTAAGGATGTTGACTTTGTTAGGAGTCTGTTACAATCATATAGTGTATCAATCCTGTTTAAGGGACTATAGACCTTGTTACAATTCTTTCACTTTCTTCTTTTTCCCGATGATGGATCATGGAGTGTGATCCAAAATGTTGATCTAAAAACTACACACAATCAAATCCAAAAGCCTCAACCCTATTAGGAGTTGTCTACACAAAACCTAATTACCAAATGAGCCCACTACCCAAAAAAGTAATACAAAATGTATACTAATTACAATATAGTGTTGATTACAACTTCACATCAATATCTTTCATCGCTATCACAATATACTACTATCACTTTGGTATATTACAATTTGGTACATTACATCTTTATACAAGAATCAAACATAATAACACTTCCAGTCAGCTTGCATAACTTTATCCAAGAGTAAACATCTAGGATGTCATCTCTTTATAATGTTAAGTCATTATTTTGACAAGCAAAATAATCCCTTAACTCATTTACTAGATCTATCTTCAAAACTGCTCTATCGGCTTAACTCTGTCATCGGTAAAACAATCATAGCTATCTCTGTACAATCTATACTAACTTGTGCACTGAGATGGGGTATCCTCAAACATCATAGATTCTATGTTCAACTTTGCAAACTCTGAACATACTCCAGTCAATGTCGCCAACACAAATTGTATCAGGTACTCTGTAAAAAACACTGTCTCACACTTAGACAAATTTTGTCTGCGATCTTCCATACTTACTTTCTACTTTGTGCGATCTTCATGAGGGACATATGTTGCCATAATGACAACATCTAAGTACTCACTTCATCCAAATTTCCAACAAAGGGATCTGAAAGAATGTTCCACTAGTGTATTAGGAACAATGGTCAAAAAGATGAATGAAGAAAATTCATCCTTAAAAGATCAGCTTGAGGAATTTGATGATAAACTGATCAACAATCAAGAAGTCAAAGAGAACCTTCAATTGAATGAAGAATTAAGGCAAGCTAACTTGGAAATCTTGGAGCTAAGGAATATAAAAGAAAGCTTGGAGTCTAAATTGAAAGAAGAAAAGAATCATATTGACAAATTACACGCCAGTTCTGATTTGATAGAATCTTAGTTTTATGCAAGAAAAGTCAAAGGAGACACTAGTTGTATTGGATACAATGAAGCACAAAGTCAGATTGACAACATGTGAGCAAGAAAGGATACACAAAAAGACTCTACTAATATTGAGAAGACTAAAGATCAAACCAAAGATGATGGTGGACCACCTAAGAATGAGTGCAAGTAAGTAGAATGCACTTTTTTTGCATGTAACAAGCCTGGAAACATTGCAAGGAACTGTATAGAGGTAAGACATTTTAATGGTTACTATTATTCATACAATAAATTTGGTCATAGAGCTATGAATTGCAAGACTAGTAAGAAGAACAGGACTCATCATAATCAGAGTAATCAGAATCAGTCAAATGAAAGAAGTTCTCAGAATGTTACATGTCAGATATGTAACTATAATGGTCACTCTACTAGACAATGTAAAATGGTGACTCATGTCAATGCACCAAGGAATATGAGACCTCTAGTCATTTGTCACTCTTGTAACAAGGCTGGACATATCTCAAAGTTTTTTAGATCAAGGATGCAAGGTTAGGAAAGTCCTAAAAAGACTAAAAAACCAGTATTGGATCCTGAAGGAGAAGTTAATTTTGAGAAAGCCTTAGAGGATGAGAACTTGATTTGGTTAGAGAAGAAGAAGGACAAGACTAATGAGTATGTATTGGATGCATCCCCAGTGGATGCACCCTCTACATCTAGATAAATGGCCCTCAAGGTCACAGGGGGAGCTATTTTAGCGCTAGACCCCTGTGCGGCTGGCATACTTACTTTCAGAGTATGTGCCTTTGCACTTAATCTTTTGGAGTGTATAGAAACCTTTGTGCAAGAGTGCACATGCTGATTGTTAGTATAACTCAAGTTGGAAATTTTAAAGTGACAGGCTAGTTTATGCAACTTGCATTAATGGCAAAATTCTCACATTAAGTACACAAAAAGTTGTTTAATCACTCATTGCATTCAAATTCAGAGTGATTGAAGAATAGAAAGAGCATTGGAAGTTGTTGTGAAGACTTGGAGATTGATCTATCAGTGTTTGCAATGTATTTGGTTAGTTGCAAAAACCCTAGATCATTGTGCCGATTCGGAAGCCTTCAGATTATCTCAAAAATCAGTTGGAAAGTGATTAACAAGTAAGTCATGGCCACTCCCATTGTTTATGATGTCACTAAGAAGAAGAGATATGTATTCAAGAGACATCCATTTAATTCAACCCTAGATGACTTAGAGGGAGCTTCCTCCCACATGCTTATGGGTGTCATGCATGTGGAAGACATTAGGGCATACATCTACTACAAGAAAGAACTAGTAGGGTTGGATAGGTTAAGGGTGCACATGGACACCATGTTGAAACCGGACAAGACATTCATTGATGAACATGCTAAATGGAATAATCACCCTATTGTTGAGTATGCTATGGTATATGAATTCTATGAGACAGAATGGATAAAGATTTTATTAAGTAGAATTCATGATGATTTGTTTTGGATAGGTGATGTGCCAGTAAGAATCACCAATGACCTAATTCATGAGATGACATGCCTTTCTAGGACAGGTGTCGTCCTTCCTATGGGCAAGGATGTCAGAAAGATGGTTGAGCAAACATGTAATTCAAGGAGTGATAAGAGCAAGATGACAATCGAGCCTATTAAACAAGAAAACATCAAATTGATGTCAATGATACTGGGATACAAGTTTCATCACACCAGCAGGGTGAATAGTGTGTCTGCGGGCACTATTCTAGCAGCCATCAGACTTGTGAAGATGGAGAGTTCAACTTGTGTGAGATCTTATGCACACAGTTGATTGATAACATCAAGGCTATCAAGCATGACAAGACAAAGATATTCAAGTTTGGATCATTAATCATTTACATGTACCTGTTGTCACTAGGGATTACACCTGAGTATGGCTAAGTATAGAACCTAGCAATCTCATGAAACATGGGACTACTCTCAAGCTGTGGGTAACCTATCTGAGAATAGACCTCTAGTTTAAGGGTCAGCTTCCCTTTGGATCACTTGAAAACTGACTAACTTTTTAGGAGGAAAGGGAGAGAGTGCATAAAACAAACAACTAAAATGGATTTAAAACAAAGGTGATCCACCAAAATTGAAAGAAGATCCACAATTGAAATAAGTTTACTTCAATCAACAAGACAAAACTGGACTCATAACTTGATTCTACTTCCTTAAACTCCTTATGAAATAAGGTACTTGAAACACAGAGAAGGGAGAAATCTCCACAATTCTGATCTTTTCAACTACACACAAATTTACACTACTGAGTTGAAAATGAATTTCTAAGAACCCACTTGGATCAACATGTAGATTAAGGATACAATGACATCACAGTAATCCTACATGTGATTCAAAGAGAAAATTTGAAATTGTAGGGAAACAAGAAGGATCAATTTTTTATTGCTGAAAAGAAACTAAGTACAATTGTGTCTCTTAGAGCTACAACACTCATATCAAAGAGAATAGAATGAAGAGCTAACCTCTATCACCAAAAGTGAGAGGTATATAACTAAAACCTAGGAATCTGCATTCAAATTCCACTACCTCCTAAGAATAGAAAAAGAACAAAAATAGACCCATGAGGTTGCATCATAACTTGAATGCCAAATTCTCAGGTTTCTAGGGGGGCGGAAAAAGTGGGGTGCCTAAAAATAGATAGTCAAAGAAACAACCATTCTACCCACTAAGTCATGCACCAAAATAGGATTCTGACAATGGTTTATAAAACACCATTGTCAGAATTTACAATGAAATGTGCAATGACTATATTACATTACAAAACATAACCCCTATGACATAAAAATGGATTTAATGTACACTCTAAAATGGTCTCAACCCAAAATAGGGAAACACATTTTAAAAGCAATAACATTAAACCATAAAATTCATTTATGCCCTAGAACAAACTATGGATTAACATGTGTATTTCAAATATCCTCAACCCAAAAATAGGGAGAATACACATAAAATAAATACATCACATAAACCCAAAGTTTAAAGAACTCATGGTAAAAGAAATCATCAACCCTAAAAAGGAAGGGGAGAAATAAGATCAAACATGTTTATCAAAAACCCTTCCTTCAATAATGGGAAACCTTCTGGCATCAAAACCTCAAATTTAGCAACTGGCAACTTCTATTTTCATTGGCAGTTGGATATGGAAACATCTGGCGCCACTGCAATAGGTTCTTTGAGATCAGTTTTGGAAACATTCAGCCCTTGGTATTATGCTATCGACATAGGCTTCTTGATTTGGAATTCATACCATTTTCTATCTTCATTTGGCTATGAGGGCACTGTAATGGCTCCATTCCTCTATTATTTTTTGTAGATCTACTCTCTGCATTCTTGTTTTGGAACTTCTATCTCTGTATTTCGAGGGCACTGTGTTTTGCATGATTTATGATGATGCTCAAGGCTCAATGCTAGGGCATCCTATCTTTAAATTCACTATTTCAAATTCATGATGCCCATGAGCTAGGCTTTGTATTCATGCTTTCTCACTTCTTTGAACCCATATTATATATATTGCATGGGTATCATGCTCTGCATTTGTGTGTTCACATTTTGTATTTGTTGTTTAGATTGGGGTAGAGAGCCACCCTTGAATGCTTTTGGATGTCATTTTATTCACTGTATTCCATGTTGCATATTTCCATGGCCCATGAACCTAGGGCATCGAGCATTTGTGCATTTTTCATTGTTCATCAGACTCATGAGCTCAGGCTAAGGTATATGTGACTGGTTTTTTGCTACTGTCACTTTTCTCTTTTCATTCTTGAAGGCACATGATACTATTTTACTATTTCCTTAATGTATTGCCAATGCTCCTTGATATGTGATACTACTCTATGTTTGATTGTGCCCTTGGAAAAATGCCTAAAACCCATGGGTACTTGGGCATCATTTTACTATTCTTTCTTTGGTATTGCATATATTTGTTCACAATGAATATTTGGCCCTTATGAACTTGAAGGGCATGGCCTCTTTGATGGTTTTGTTTCCTTTGGATCTCAAGGGAACAACATGAATGGTAGCACATTCTTTTCTACTTAATGCCATCCCTATGAAAGGTTTTAGGGCATTAAACTCAGCTTGCTTTTCTTTGTCATTGCATTATTATATCTGTCAGCCCTGTTGTATTGATTTTTTACCATGCTTTCAATGGCCCGTGAACACTCTTATTGCATAGATGTTTCATTGTCATTCCTTGGCCCACAAACTCCATGTTGTTGTCTCTATGAGGTGTGGTGTCATTCCCTACTTGAAATGTTTGTTGGCATGTTCTCATGCTATCTATTCATTTCCTGCAAGCTAGGGTGAGGTGCTCATGAATGGTGTTGCAGATTGTTCCTGGCCCATGAACTATGAATGGTGGTGCCCAATTTGTATTGAAGTAGCTCGTTGTTGAATACATAGCACTGTCAGTAATCACCATTTGATATTTACTATTATTTGACACCATCACTTGTTGTTTCAGCATTATTACAAGCTTGGCCTCATTGTTGGTTATTGGTTACTATATATCCCATCATAGCTAGAGCATCAAATTCTTCATGGATTGAATAGTCATGTGTTGTTTATGGTTTGCAAAATTCTTATGATACATATTCACTAGTTTTACTTGCACTTTTATGGGATACTGGTGCTGCCATGCCCCAATTTCCTGATGACCTAAGAGCTAGGGCATCCCATGAGCTTAATACATCATGTTGTTGGAAAGACTGAATGCTTGGATAAAATGTGATTGTTTTATGTATTTCATACATGTTCATTGTTGGAGATATGTTGAATGTACTCATTGAAATCTCAATTATGCTCGTTGTTTCCTTACATAGCATTATCCATTCTGGTTCTTGATTCAGCTTAAAAGCATATCTAAGCTTTTCATACTATAATGGAACTAAAGGGTGACATAGAAAATGTACCTCCTACTCTGACTTGATGATTTGGCCCCATGATCTATCCATTGAACTATTGTTGGCACCACTACATGTATCAGCTTTATTAATCCAAACTTGAGATTCACTTGATGACATATACTGTTTAGTGCTCATTAAGATGCCACTATTTACTTGCCATTCCATGTGATGACATGTTGATTGTTGAATCATACACACTATAGCCCTTTCTAAATTTGGTTCATTACATAGATTTTAACATGTTCATCACAAAGCACCAAAATATTGAATGCAAACTTGAAGCATATTATGCTGTGGTGTACCCTTTCTTTGACATGTAGATTTTTGTACTCTCATTTCTCTATTTTGATGATGATTCATTGTGCTCAATGAGATCCATTTGATGTTATTAGAAGATGTTATGTTCATCATTTATACCTATATGGGACTAGATTTATTACATGATTTAAGGCACTGTTCCTTTATTTCCATGTTTTCCCACTGAATAATACCTAAAGAGTATTACAACACATTGGATGTACCTTGTGTTACAATGTTCTATAATCACTCTGCCATTTGTACTTTCATGTTTTCCTCTACTTCCATGATTATGCCTTCATGGTCCTTAAGTGTCCCCATTGATGCTGCATCATCTAGATGTTCCTCTATTTTGTACTGTGGGTGCTCTTGGCCCTTGATGCAATCACTAACAGAAAACTTGAGGTTTTCCTATCATGATCTCCATCAAGGGTCAAGGTCATTCATTGGATATATTGTTAGATCAGCTCCCCCTGTATTTGCACATAAAACAAACACGTCAGTAAAAACATGGGGCCTCTTTTATTTCTGGAGCCTTATACACATGTCCTAAGCATAGCTTTTCCCAAAGGTGCATGGCTGAGTGTATATATGTGTTCTAAAAATATTTTGATACTAGCCATTACTTAGATCCATTGGATCTAACCCATATCTTTTTTTCTCTTCTTGCAAGTTCTAGACGACGAGAGCTGTCTGGACAAGATTGGATCTAGACACCATCACCAGGCAATGTCTGGTACCCTAGTATTTAATTGATTATTTCATGTATATCTACACTCATTCATTCAATTCTGGTAATGACTATGCTCACAGCCTGTGTGAGCTCAGATAGATGTTTTTCTTTTCAGTTCTTTCCCTTTTGTATAGCATACATATCACTGATACATGCATGTGTAATCTCTAGATGTAGAAGTTATTTTCTTTCCTTTTCATGCAATCTTCACAATGAAATGAACACAAATTTAAGAAAGACCACTAATAATTTCAAACTTGGTTGTAGTAGTCTAACTTAGTAATTAGGCCTCTTCAATGAGTGAAATACTGATAACAGTACATTCATATAGTTGGGAGAGTATCAGATTTGTATTTGGACAAGTCCATTCCAACCATGCCATAGATATCCAACAAAGCATCCACCGAGAGTACATTGAGAGATCATGTAACATTGGAGTTGAAGATCTTTAGGGCTAAGATGAAAATGAGGTACAGGATTCCAAAGAGCATTGTGGAAAAGTACAAAGATTCAATATGCTTTATGGTTGAAACTTGTTGGTTAACAGTTTGTCCTCTTCAAGATTTCTTATCTTTGACTCTTAAATTACCCAATGGGAGAGAACAAAAGGATGTCACCAACAATTGGGTCAGTGTACGTCTTCTATCACTGCCCTCTGAATTGATAGGTACAGCTCCCTAATTATGTATGATATACAATGAATGTGTTTTTATCTTGATCACCAGGTTGTCTCTGATGTGTTTTAACCAAATTTCTTGTAGGCACAAACAATTTAGGCAAGGATTTATGCTTATTATCTTCTAACTCTAATCTACCTATTTTAACCATGCAAAGTCTAACCAAGAGAACAGGAGCAGAATCATGCATAGGAGACAAATAGAATTGTTTTAACTGCAACTTCTGTCATGAAATGGAATCCACACATACATCATAGCTCTACACACCACTGTACTTTCTATCCAGTATGCAACTATTTAACTAACAGGATGAATAGGAGAAGAATCACATATGACAAGTAAATGGAATCACTTACTGCAACCACAGACATGAAATGGAATTCAAGACGTAATCACAGCTTCATACATAACTGTCCTTTCTATTCAAATGCATATGATTGACTACCAGTGGAACAAAAAAACCAGAAACCTTGCTATAGTAAATGGAATTACTTTGCTCAAATATCCAGTTTGCCGACCCTTACAATGAGTTTCTTCCCAGTATTTATAGACTTCACAATACATAGAGTTCGTCAGAACTCATGACCTTCCAGCTTCCACGAATACAAATAGACTATACACCAAGCAGGAATATCTTTAATGAGAGGGTATGGAAGATGATCATGATATCTCAACCCCTCGATCAACACCTGTCAAGCCAGAGTTCATTGGGCTTCCGGAGTCACTTAACTTTGATTTGTCCTAAGAATGTGAATAGATGCCATCTATCGGCAAGAACTTTACCATCTGTTATCATGCAATCTCTTTCTCTGTTCTTCCTTCGAAATTCTCTGTGACAGACGCTTTCTATTTTACCACGACAGTCCACTTGAAAAAGAAATCGATGTTTATTTCTTTTCAATTCTCTTCCATCACCTTTTGTTATAATGTTCAAGCACCGCTGAGATCCTTAAAATCATAAGTTTTAATCCTTTTATTGTATGCTTGACATGCGTCACCATCTCATTTGATTTCCTTAAGTCTCTGGCCTCCTTGACAATATTCTCATCGGACGGTGGTCGCATGATCGCAAGAAGGAAGAATATTCCTTACGATCATGCGCCAGCCATAGATTTCCTGTAGTGGACCCCTTTATACTTCTTCACACTTGGTAGATCTGACGGTAGTCGCATGATCGTAAGAGCTTACAAGATTCCATAAGATCATGCACCGTCCGTCAATTTGGAATCTTAAGATGTTCTGGCTTGCTCACGTTTGCGGGGCCCAGCAACCTCATTGTCGCATCCTCAATTACATTGTCACATGATCGCTAACCATTATTTTATTCCTTGCGATCATGCGACTGCATCTTCATTGGTACACATGGATTCCAGGCATCCTCCAAATCAGCAAAGGTAGGCCCAGCCTCTGACATCAAGACAGTCTTTCAAACAAGGAGATCAGACGGCCATCGCAACACTGTGATGTTAACTCGTTTGCATCTTAGGATCGAGGTAATGCGATAACCATCAGATTGGATCGATGTTTAACTTCTGAAGAATGGGACCGGGCCCGCGAGAGAAAAGACTTGATAGATGGCAAGATCTCCGCAAACCCTGTATGAGTCTTCAGTATTTTTGAGGAATAACGGGAACCATAGATGCAAAATTTAGCTTATCGTATCTCCGCCACCCTGAAACTTCATGATTATCAAACCAGATTACCTACCGTTTCTTGCACTGAGCTCGTAAAGACTTAGGCAATTCTGATATGCATCTGGATAACGCGCAGGACACATGCACGTGAACTCGGTGCCTGTTATATTGTTTCTGCCATAGGTTCTAAAATGTGACAGGAAGATTTTTAATACCATCAACTCCATGACTATCCACCCTTTGCTACTAATAATATCATCAGACGAGTCGGCAATTCTAGCACTCTCCATACAGAAAAAGTTTCCTCTTGATTCTTCTGAAAGAACAAACACCATCCATCTTGATATACAAGATTATCAATAGAGCACATCTTCTTTGCCAGGATGGGGTCTATAACCTACCCAATGTTACAAGATCTTGTAGAAAAGCCCACCCAGTTCAAAGAAGGAAAGCAATGATAGGGAAACCTGGCAAAGAAAGCCTACCTAAGCAAGACTTAGACCTAGACTCAACCAACTTCACATGGAAAAATGACGGGTGACTGAAAATCAGGCAACAAAACTAATACAACTTGTATGGAAGTTGTTGAGCCAAGAACTAAGTGGATTCATCCACTTGGGTATGAGGTAGAGGAATAAGTCCTTTAAGCATATGCACAGGTACTACTATTATCCCCCAAAGATCCTAATGAACCTAGATGGGGAACATATGAGGAGAAGACAAAAGAAGTAGATGCAAAGCTAAACAGTGCAGCAACAAAAAGAAAGGTTGCTAAAGTCACATTAGAAATCTTGAGAATACATGGTGTGTCTCAAGTAGACCTTGATAAAGCAAGGAATGAAAATATTGCTTTGGAACTGAAGAGCGCAGATGCAACTAAAGCAGAATCACATGATCCTAAGATGAAGAAGATAAAAACTAAAAAAGATGATAGTCAGAAGGGTAAAGAAGATAATACTTCTTCTGTGCCCAAGGAAACCATTGACCTTACTACTCCTCCTGAGTATAAGGCAATGCCAAAGAGGAAGAAAGAGGTTAGCACCAATCATACATCCTCAAGAGTCAAAAGAAATAGAAGGAACACCCAAGCACCTCCTGAAGTAAGCTTCAAACCCAGTCTCAATGTGCTAAGCGCCAGAATAGTTGATGAGGGAAAAATTGACCAAATGGGGAAATTCTATGACAAGTATAATGAAATAAACAAATCTAAGATTCATGTTATGTTGGTCAAGCACATGCTAAAGTTCAAGAAAATAGTCTTGGAACTTAAAACAATGATTCCTGACAAAGTATGGAATATCCTTGAATTCCAAAAGAGACAGGCTATTGAGGAAGACCAGCGGATAAGGGAGAAGACCTTAGATGGAATTCTTCTAGTATGCTCCTTAGAGAAAAAATCAATGCTATTAGATCTGGTGAAGCCTCACCTTAGGACTAAGTCAAGGATATTAAACATAATGGATAAAAACTATGATCTTGTTGCATAAGAAACAAAGAAAGCTTTTGAGAAGGCCTTTTTGAATAGACATATGTATCCATCTACTACGCCCATAGCTAATGTACCCACAGTGGTTACCAAAGGGTCAAAGACCATCAAGGTACAACCTACAGGTCCTTAGGACTTAGTGCCTGCAATGGAAGTACAAATAGAGTTAGACAAGTTTGTGCCCATATAAGAATCACTCAAGGACAATACCATTATCATTGATAATGTTAAGATAGCCATGGCGGCCACTGACACTAAATTGAAAAAAATTGAGGAAGCTTTTGTGAGCACACAAGAAGCTAAAATCTTATGTAGTTCCACTCCTCCCAATCAACAACAAGAAGTTTTGATTGAAGATATAATAGAAGAAGAGAAGAAAGAACAAGAAAAAGAAAAAATAGAAAAAGAAAAGAAAGAGAAAGAATAAGAAAAAATAGATAAGGAAGAAGAAGATAAGATGGAAGGAAAAGAACAAGAGAAAGATGAAACTTCTATTGAACTAGCCAAGGCAAAACTAGAAGTGATAGATAGCACTCCCATCACTCCCTCCTCTGCATTATTGTCAAGTTTGATACCTGACACATCCAGTTTGGATTCATGGAGAGAAGAAGACTTGATTAAGTTCAGTGTCCTAGCTATGGAGAAGGTGAAGGAGAAACAAGTAATGAGAAATCCTCTCCTTGTGGAATCTGTGAAGATACTAAATAGTTTGTTTTTTGCAAATAAGAAAATGTCTAAGGTACACTCGGTTGATGATTTGAGTACAGTTATCTCACAGTTCAAAAGTAATTTTTCAAGCCTTGAAGAATTTGCATCCAAAGTTGCAGAAGAGAAGTATTTGAAAAAGAGATTGAATGAGTTGATGAGAAACTTTGCACTAGATTTGAATTCACTCAAGACAGGATAAGCATCCTTGAAGGAATTTTCTGATCAAGGAAGGAAAATCATTGCAATCTACATGGATCAGGATAAGCTTACTGATGCCCATCTCAAGAAAATAAAAGAGGTAGAAGATATGATTGAGCAAGTCAAGAATTCAATAAAAGATCCATCAGTTAATATAAATACATGCAACAATATTTACCTGGGTCAGATTGATAAGATTGAGAAGGCAGAAAAAGAGATGTTAAAGATCAGGGCAAGGCAGACTCGGCTAAGAAATGCTCTTGCACCCTCACTAGACATACTTGATCAAAACATCAAGGAAATAGATGCCACAATGGTAACTTATGATCATGGTCCCAGCAGTGACATGGAGAAGATGGAGAAGCTTCAATATGCTTTATGCACCCATCTCCATATAGTTAACTCTTTGATAACTTTTTGGAAGAAGGAGATTCAAAACCTTAAGATAGCATATCCAGATGTTTTCCCACAATGAGTATGTGTAGATATAGTTTTTTGTTGGTACACGTTTGTCATTAATATCAAAGAGGGAGTTGTGTATAGAATATGGAGTATAATATGTATAGGGATATATAAGATTATGTATAAGAAATGTATAAAAGACAAAAAGTTTGTGTTAAGAAATAGTTAGCAACTTGGCCATATTCCTTTGTTTCCATCAATGACAAAAGAGGAGATTGTTGGAAAGTTGACTATACTGATGTATATGACTTGATATAGTATTGTCATTATGGAAACAAAGTTATATAGCAATTTGGAGTCAGTGCACTTGATGAGAAGATCATAATTAAGTTAAGTGTTGAAGACTGGATAGTGTACAGAGTTCCTGCAACTCGGAGCATCAGTGCACATGTGTACGGATGAATTATGGTATGTGCCCTAGAAGTTAATTTAGTTAGACTATACTCATGCTTAGTCTATGAGCGCATAAGCAGATATGCAAGGATGTGAAAGCTACAGTCAGTTGAAGTTGCACAGCTAGTGTGTGCCAGTAGAGAACAAAGCATAAAGCCGACAGTTAGTATTTTGGTTTGCAATTATAATGTAATGTTGTAAAGGCTATGCACCTGTTGTATTCAGGTTGCTGACATGTATACTTGTTTGTTTGTAAGCATGCTTAAGACAATTCAATTGGAAGCGTTATTTGTAATAAGTTATAAGGTTGACCTCGTTGTTTATTTTGTATGTGCATATAAATATTAGGTGTGCCCATTGTAATTAGTATGGAAGTCAAGATAGAGTTTTGATAAGCAGAGCAGAAGTGTGCGAAAATAGTGTAAGATGTATTAGAGGTTTCCTAGAGGTCAAAGCGTCAGCGCATCAAAGGAACTGATCAGACAAGCAATGTCACAATAACAGTTCAGCAAACAGATATAGTGTGTATCTAAGACAAGAAGGTTGTAGCCCTCACCACTTGAGCAGTGAGCTCTAGGATAGTGAGTCCACACCCCTAAAAAGGTTTATTATAAAAGACTCCTAACAGGGTCTGACCCTTAACAAGGTCTACTGTACATATAGCATTGTAAAGCTACTCCTAATAGGGTAAAGGATCTTCTAACAACGATCACAAAATACTAGTGCAAAATATTAATGGGTGTCAATTCCCATTAGGGTTTTTACCTATTTGGATTTCCCCGTAATCATATTGGTGTCATGTGTCGATCTCATGTTTCATGTTTATGTAAATGTTTAATTCAGTACTTAAGCATTTAAAGTTTAGTATAAAGATTAAAGTGAAAAGTTAAAATACAGTGAGCACTAATTCACCCCCCCCCCGCCTCTCAATGTTCCCATTCCTAATAAAATCTAGTAATGGAATAATGACACTAGGAGTCACAAAGACATTACCTTGTGGAACACCTTCATAAAAAAGTTCCTTAGACATTTTCTTAGAGGATCCATGATCACCTAAAGCCAATACTCCAACACCAGCAACAAGTGCTTGGCCAAAGATGACCACAACCATTAAAAATGACCTACAAATTCCTGCAAGAAATGCGGTATGAAACAATTGGAAAAAATGCAGTTTAGAAACCCTAACAATAACCTAGAAGATGGATGCCAACATAGGATTGTAGAGATAAACAACACCTTCGAGTCATTTAACCTCACGGGATAGAAAATCTGATGATATATAGAAGATAAAGCTAAAAAATTTAAATATATTCTAAGTGAATTCAATAAAATAGATTTCATTATTTAGACATCTAAGCTCAAGGTGGCATAACAAGAGATATTTCAAAAGAACCAAATGGAGAATTTTGATGGCAATTGTACCTACAATGTAGGTGGATTGGAATGACCAAGTTAGCTCGTGAGTTTGGTTAGAAGTTGAAACTCAAGTGGTACAAAATTTGAACAATATATGTAAGGAAAAGTGAGAGTACCATATGAAAGCCCGACATGAATTTGATGGAAAAGATTTTTTTTTTAGGGGGGGGGGATGGAGGCAGGGAGGGGCGGGGACAGAAAGTGCACCCAAGAAATTTTTTTTCTTGTGAAGTGGCACTTGACCAAATATCATCAGATGAGTCGGCAATTCTAGCACTCTCCATACAGAAAAAGTTTCCTCTTGATTCTTCTAAAAGAACAAACACCATCCATCTTGATATACAAGATTATCAATAGAGCACATCTTCTTTGCCAGGATGGGGTCTATAACCTACCCAATGTTACAAGATCTTGTAGGAAAGCCCACCCAGTTCAAAGAAGGAAAGCAATGATAGGGAAACCTGGCAAAGAAAGCCTACCTAAGCAAGACTTAGACCTAGACTCAACCAACTTCACATGGAAAAATGACGGGTGACTGAAAATCAGGCAACAAAACTGATACAACTTGTATGGAAGTTGTTGAGCCAAGAACTAAGTGGATTCATCCACTTGGGTATGAGGTAGAGGAACAAGTCCTTGAAGCATATGCACAGGTACTACTATTATCCCCCAAAAATCCTAATGAACCTAGATGGGGAACATATGAGGAGAAGACAAAAGAAGTAGATGCAAAGCTAAACAGCGCAGCAACAAAAAGAAAGGTTGCTAAAGTCACATTAGAAATCTTGAGAATACATGGTGTGTCTCAAGTAGACCTTGATAAAGCAAGGAATGAAAATATTGCTTTGGAACTGAAGAGTGCAGATGCAACTAAAGCAAAATCACATGATCCTAAGATGAAGAAGATAAAAACTAAAAAAGATGATAGTCAGAAGGGTAAAGAAGATAATACTTCTTCTGTGCCCAAGGAAACCATTGACCTTACTACTCCTTCTGAGTATAAGGCAATGCCAAAGAGGAAGAAAGAGGTTAGCACCAATCATCCATCCTCAAGATTCACAAGAAATAGAAGGAACACCCAAGCACCTCCTGAAGTAAGCTTCAAACCCAGTCTCAATGTGCTAAGCGCCAGAATAGTTGATGAGGGAAAAATTGACCAAATGGGGAAATTCTATGACAAGTATAATGAAATAAACAAATCTAAGATTCATGTTATGTTGGTCAAGCACATGCTAAAGTTCAAGAAAATAGTCTTGGAACTTAAAACAATGATTCCTGACAAAGTATGGAATATCCTTGAATTCCAAAAGAGACAGGCTATTGAGGAAGACCAGCGGATAAGGGAGAAGACCTTAGATGGAATTCTTCTAGTATGCTCCTTAGAGAAAAAATCAATGCTATTAGATCTGGTGAAGCCTCACCTTAGGACTAAGTCAAGGATATTAAACATAATGGATAAAAACTATGATCTTGTTGCACAAGAAACAAAGAAAGCTTTTGAGAAGGCCTTTTTGAATAGACATATGTATCCATCTACTACGCCCACAGCTAATGTACCCATAGTGGTTACCAAAGGGTCAAAGACCATCAAGGTACAACCTACAGGTCCTTAGGATTTAGTGCCTGCAATGGAAGTACAAATAGAGTTAGACAAGTTTGTGCCCATATAAGAATCACTCAAGGACAATACCATTATCATTGATAATGTTAAGATAGCCATGGTGGCCACTGACACTAAATTGAAAAAAATTGAGGAAGCTTTTGTGAGCACACAAGAAGCTAAAATCTTATGTAGTTCCACTCCTCCCAATCAACAACAAGAAGTTTTGATTGAAGATATAATAGAAGAAGAGAAGAAAGAACAAGAAAAAGAAAAAATAGAAAAAGAAAAGAAAGAGAAAGAATAAGAAAAAATAGATAAGGAAGAAGAAGATAAGATGGAAGGAAAAGAACAAGAGAAAGATGAAACTTCTATTGAACTAGCCAAGGCAAAACTAGAAGTGATAGATAGCACTCCCATCACTCCCTCCTCTGCATTATTGTCAAGTTTGATACCTGACACATCCAGTTTGGATTCATGGAGAGAAGAAGACTTGATTAAGTTCAGTGTCCTAGCTATGGAGAAGGTGAAGGAGAAACAAGTAATGAGAAATCCTCTCCTTGTGGAATCTGTGAAGATACTAAATAGTTTGTTTTTTGCAAACAAGAAAATGTCTAAGGTACACTCGGTTGATGATTTGAGTACAGTTATCTCACAGTTCAAAAGTAATTTTTCAAGCCTTGAAGAATTTGCATCCAAAGTTGCAGAAGAGAAGTATTTGAAAAAGAGATTGAATGAGTTGATGAGAAACTTTGCACTAGATTTGAATTCACTCAAGACAGGATAAGCATCCTTGAAGGAATTTTCTGATCAAGGAAGGAAAATCATTGCAATCTACATGGATCAAGATAAGCTTACTGATGCCCATCTCAAGAAAATAAAAGAGGTAGAAGATATGATTGAGCAAGTCAAGAATTCAATAAAAGATCCATCAGTTAATATAAATACATGCAACAATATTTACCTGGGTCAGATTGATAAGATTGAGAAGGCAGAAAAAGAGATGTTAAAGATCAGGGCAAGGCAGACTCGGCTAAGAAATGCTCTTGCACCCTCACTAGACATACTTGATCAAAACATCAAGGAAATAGATGCCACAATGGTAACTTATGATCATGGTCCCAGCAGTGACATGGAGAAGATGGAGAAGCTTCAATATGCTTTATGCGCCCATCTCCATATAGTTAACTCTTTGATAACTTTTTGGAAGAAGGAGATTCAAAACCTTAAGATAGCATATCCAGATGTTTTCCCACAATGATTATGTGTAGATATAGTTTTTTTTTGGTACACATTTGTCATTAATGTCAAAGAGGGAGTTGTGTATAGAATATGGAGTATAATATGTATAGGGATATATAAGATTATGTATAAGAAATGTATAAAAGACAAAAATTTTGTGTTAAGAAATAGTTAGCAACTTGGCCATATTCCTTTGTTTCCATCAATGACAAAAGAGGAGATTGTTGGAAAGTTGACTATACTGATGTATATGACTTGATATAGTATTGTCATTATGGAAACAAAGTCATATAGCAATTTGGAGTCAGTGCACTTGATGAGAAGATCAGAATTCAGTTAAGTGTTGAAGACTGGATAGTGTACAGAGTTCCTACAACTCGGAGCATCAGTGCACATGTGTACGGATGAATTATGGTATGTGCCCTAGAAGTTAAGTTAGTTAGACTATACTCATGCTTACTCTATGAGCGCATAAGCAGATATGCAAGGATGTGAAAGCTACAGTCAGTTGAAGTTGCACAGCTAGTGTGTGCCAGTAGAGAACAAAACATAGAGCCGACAGTTAGTATTTTGGTTTGCAATTATAATGTAATGTTGTAAAGGCTATGCACCTGTTGTATTTAGGTTGCTGACATGTATACTTGTTTGTTTGTAAGCATGCCTAAGACAATTCAATTGGAAGCATTATTTGTAATAAGTTATAAGGCTGACCTCGTTGTTTATTTTGTATCCGCATATAAATATTAGGTGTGCCCATTGTAATTAGTATGGAAGTCAAGATAGAGTTTTGATAAGCAGAGCAGAAGTGTGCAAAAATAGTATAAGATGTATTAGAGCTTTCCTAGAGGTCAAAGCGTCAGTGCATCAAAGTAACTGATCAGACAAGCATTGTCACAATAACAGTTCAACAAACAGATATAGTGTGTATCTAAGACAAGAAGGTTGTAGCCCTCACCACTTGAGCAGTGAGCTCTAGGATAGTGAGTCCACACCCCTAACAAGGTTTATTATAAAAGACTCCTAACAGGGTCTAACCCTTAACAAGGTCTACTGTTTATATAGCATTGTAAAGCTACTCCTAATAGGGTAAAGGATCTTCTAACAACGATCACAAAATAATAGTTCAAAATATTAATGGGTGTCAATTCCCATTAGGGTTTTTACCTATTTGGATTTCCCCGTAATCATATTGGTGTCATGTGTCAATCTCATGTTTCATGTTTATGTGAATGTTTAATTCAGTACTTAAGCATTTAAAGTTCAGTATAAAGATTAAAGTGAAAAGTTAAAATACAGTGAACACTAATTCACCCCCCCCCCCTCTCAATGTTCCCATTCCTAATAAAATCTAGTAATGGAATAATGACACTAGGAGTCACAAAGACATTACCTTGTGGAACACCTTCATAAAAAAGTTCCTTAGACATTTTCTTAGAGGATCCATGATCACCTAAAGCCAATACTCCAACACCAGCAGCAAGTGCTTGGCCAAAGTTGACCACAACCATTAAAAATGACCTACAAATTCCTGCAAGAAATGCAGTATGAAACAATTGGAAAAAATGCAGTTTAGAAACCCTAATAATAAGCTAGATGATGGATGCCAACATAGGATTGCAGAGATAAACAACACCTTCAAGTCATTTAACCTCACGGGATAGAAAATTTGATGATATATAGAAGATAAAGCTAAAAAATTTAAATATATTCTAAGTGAATTCAACAAAATAGATTTCATTATTTAGACATCTAAGCTCAAGGTGGCATAACAAGAGATATTTCAAAAGAACCAAATGGATAATTTTGATGGCAATTGTACCTACAATGTAGGTGGATTGGAATGACCAAGTTAGCTCGTGAGTTTGGTCAGAAGTTGAAACTCAAGTGGTACAAAATTTGAACAATATATGTAAGGAAAAGTGAGAGTACCATATGAAAGTCCGACATGAATTTGATGGAAAAGATTTTTTTTTTAGGGGGGGGGGATGGAGGCAGGGAGGGGTGGGGACAGAAAGTGCACCTAAGAAATTTTTTTTCTTGTGAAGTGGCACTTGACCAAATATTTCTAGGAGGATCTTAAGATAAATTTACGCCCATGGAAAAGGTGAAAGTTGGCAATTTGGCTTGGTCATAAGGTATACAATCTTATATTATATTTAAAGCAGAGTGTAAAAATGTCTATGTACAAGTCTGAGGTGAATTTGATAGAATAAATAATACTAATGGTGACAATAAGCCAAGTAAACAAAGAAAAATAAATTTACAAGCATCTTCAAGAGGCTTCGAACCATAATATCCAGAAGATTGCCAAATTAAATTATTTTTTTGATTTATTTAATGACAATCATACACACTAAATCTAAGATGAAGTTCATAACTTCATACCCTCTTCAATCAAAATTTGTAAATATAAAGAATCTAAGATGTTGTAAAGGAAGGTTGTTAAGTCAAGTTGATAATTATCAATTGTTGAAAGATTCTATGTAAAACATTCTAGTCTACTATTTATCCTTGGTTAGATGGCTAAAAGATTTGAACAAATTCATAATCAATTTCTTTGGACAGACACTAAAGAAAAATTAAGAACTACTTTGGTAGAATGGGAAAAAAATTCTTAATCTAAGAGGCAGAGAGGTAGTATTAGGAGACTACGACTGTTCAATAAAGCTCTGATAACCAAAGTCAGCTAGAATGTTTGAAAATAGAGATCACTATTTTTTTTGCCCTCTTCAAGCCTGCCTCAAATCTCAGTTAGATGGAACAACTTGCTTAGAACCAGAAATCTTATTAAGAAAAGAATTTTCTAAAAGGCGAGAAACGGTAAAACATTGAACTTTTGGAATGATCCCTAGAAAGAATCTGCCTCAAGTAAGAGACCTTCTCATAGTTGATATTATGTAATGAAGTGCATGGGTATATTGGTTACAATGCAGATCATCTTAATTGGGAAGATTTTGGTGGGAAAATGTTGCTATTAAGGGGTGGTAGATAGTAGAGATTTTAAGATTAGATTAATTGATTAATCACTAAATTAGTGATTTTTTTTTTTTTCATTGGATAAGAAAGATGAATGTGTTTTCTTTAGATTAACAATTCTCTCCCTTGGAAGGTTAGAAATGTGTAGAAACATAGGTCTATTTTGCAAAATTTTACCTCCATTAGCATCATTACTGCCTATACAGTAATAAAAAGGAATTGGGGGGGGGGGGGAGGTCTATGTAGAAATATCAAACTATTACTAATATTCTCCCTAATGGCAATGGAATGGAAGCTTTGTCCTTGGGAGAAAACCAAGAGAGAATGTAGAAAGAAAGAAACAGAGAGGAATCCAGAGGATAGGTGTGAACAAGGAGATATCACAGGGGATAAAGGGGCTTTGAAGAGATAAGTAGTAAAATCAAATATATATTATGCCCTCATCACAAGGGATTGGTTGGAATAAAAGAAAAACATGGTAACTCTTTGTAGGATCCTTTACATCGGCTGCAGTTTGAGTTTCAAAGACAAAAGACATATTTGAAGAAATTGGGGATCCATGTGTATTTAGAGGAACAATATAGGTAGGATAATTATTTCGCAAAGCTAAGTAGTTTATTTTATACTACCACTTCATTTTCATTTTTTATTTATTTCATAAATTGCTCTACAATTATTCCACTATGTTATAGAATAGTTTCACCACAATGTTAAATGGTATATCTAATAAGTAATTTGCTTATGATAGTTGAAATAGCTGAAAATATAATTTTATAATAATCAAGATAAACCTTGTATTGATCTTTAGATCCAGTTAAGCTCAAGAGATCATGATATAAATTTCTCCCATCCCATTACAACACTTTCTTAAATGGTAGAGCGGGTTCTAAGAAATTTCATGTAGCATTTTAGTTTACTGTTTATTTAATAGTCAATTTTATAGCTGAGAGGAAAAAAGAAAAAAATGGATATAAATATCTTTAACATAAACATAGATTATTTTGTAGGCAATGAAGGTGAGTTTGAAGGGATTTTATAAATGGATAATTCACTATAATTGATGTTTATTTGTTTGATTTTATGTTTGAACATTAATGGAAATAAGATTCACAGATGAATTTTACTATATATTTTGTAATTATAATTAAAATGTTAAGATATGGTTAGTATCCTAGCATGTTGGCATTTACAATACAAGAAATATCTATATTCATGTTGCTCTAGAGTAAGAGGGTATGATAGTTAGAGAGAGAACCTAATACACAATATATCTAGAAACCTTTATGATATTCCCTTACCTCATCAAATTGATGCTGAAAAATGAAATCTCCATTATTAGGACTCTTAAGAGTTGATGGGTTGACAAGCCTTGCTATCATTTAGAAAAAAATGATATCTTAGAACTATTAGTTTCACTAGTAGGAGATAGGACCTCAAAATTGTCTTAGCTTGGCTATAAGAAGAATAATGGT
Source organism: Chamaecyparis obtusa (assembly GCA_027943335.1). Classification (NCBI taxonomy): domain Eukaryota; kingdom Viridiplantae; phylum Streptophyta; class Pinopsida; order Cupressales; family Cupressaceae; genus Chamaecyparis; species Chamaecyparis obtusa. Next base: position 818,803 of record BSBK01002104.1, read on the forward strand.
TGCATGAATATGTACTACCTTGGATATGGTTTGGGTTTAATTTATTTACCCTAGGCTAAATATTGACATTATTTTAATTTAAATTATGCATGATTACATCATGTGATGTTTATCAAGAAAAACTATGATTCATGGAATATTAAACAAGGATTCAAGATTGTTATTAACTCTACAACTATTGTTCATTAAACTTTACCTAGTAGGACATAATCTTGAGATATGGTGAATATTGAGCTGTACAATATATAATAAGTGAAATCATAAAGTAAAGAGTATTATTCTAGTTGAGGGTATATCTTCATGTGATGACCTCAATTAGAGCCTTAAGGAGGATTTTCAAATTATTCTTTTTCCATGGCAATATTTGAATAGCACTTTAAAGGGACAAACACTATTTACTAATGACCTATCCTCAGATGGAATCAGGAATGCATAGCCACCTTATATGTCGTGCCCAAAAAAATACACCCTAAAAATCACACCAACTTTTTTTTTTTAAGGTTAATTAAGTTTATGATGAGGGTTTACAGATGACAAAGCCAAAGGATTAGAAAAGAGTCTGAATAAAATTTCTTCTACAAACATGTTTTTCCAAAAGTTACTAACTAAAAAGTTCTAACGAGGAACCCAAATTAGGAAGGGAAGTTGTAACCGAGTTTTCGGAAGAGTTAGGATGAACCATTCATGATAACCTTCAGTGATGTCTACGAGGTTAAACTAAGGTTCTCTAATAGATTAACAATTCACTAACTTGTTTTATTAGTAAAATCTTTTACTTGTATGAATTAATTAAAACTAAACTGATCACGATTAGTCCACCCTACTACCTACATCTAGAATACGATCTAGAGAAGTCATATGATCATAATTTGTTTTAATTATGATACTAATTAGAATTCAATTTTAAGAAGTTTTGGTTAATTAAATGAATGAACAAATTAGAAAAGCATTAATTTAATAATCATATAGATTTCATGCGAGTAGAAGAATATTACCAGACATATATAATTTAATTAATAATTATAATATATTAATTAATTAATAAACTGTAATATATTAATAAATTAATATAATAATTAATAATTATAATATATTAATTAATATAATTATGAATTAATTAATAAATATGATATATTAATTAATTAATATAATTATTAATTAATTAATAAACTATAATATATTAATTAATTAAAATAATTATTAATTAATAAATTATAATATATTAGTTAATATTAATTACCTATTACATAATTAATGTTATAAACAAATTATAATAAACATTGCCATTACATAAAATAAAAATTATCAAAAAAATAAGAAAATCTATTCCCTCATAAAAGCCAGCGCAAGTTTTAGGGGAGTGGGGAGTTGGGTGGGGAGTATGGGGATTTGGGAGTTTGGGTCCCACCCCATCCCATTCCAAAGTCTTGGCCAAAGTCCAATTACATTTCCAAAGGACAACTCATGCAGGGCTAGGGAAGGGATAGTTTGTCTTAGAAGTGACAACATAGGAATGTATAAAATTTGCAGCCAAGTACACTTAAATGATAAGTGCATTGGCCAATGAAAACACATATTCATTAATGCTAAGTCAAGTCTGCATTCTCTGCGCCATTTTTTTTTTGGAGAATATTGAAAGTGTGAGGAAATTAACATATTTATTATTATTTTATAGGTTTTGAAAACAAGTTGGCAAATTTATAATTTAATAATGACTGTGTGTTTGGAATTTGTATGGGAATTTTTCCCATACAAATTCCAGAGACCCGTAGGTCTCATTTTTGCAACTCTTTGGCTTGCATTATTTTTTTTTGCTACTCTCTTCATAATATTTTCACTTCAACACTAAGCTGAATTTATTCTTTTTTTTTGTTTGCATTTATACTCTACATCATCTAATAGTTTATGAGCTCATCTCTTTTATCTAAGGTCTTTAACATGTAATGTCAATATAGATTTCTTGCTACATAAAATGAGAACTTAAAAGTAGATTTTTCTTTTGTTTCCTCATGCTAATGAAGGAAACTTAATAGTCTTAAGCATCACATTTTAACAATGTATATTCACATTACTTATTAAATTTGTCAATTTGAAAACTAAACATGAAACTAATCATTACTAGATTCAAACTACATTCTCACTAAATTTTTTTTTCATTGTATCAATTTATGATCACAACATCATCTTCACATATCTACTTCAAAGAGCAAACTCAAGGAAACAACAATAAATATTCTCAATAACCCTTTCAATATCTCAAAAAAACTAATAAAGTTTATAACAATTTTCATTTCTTGGTGTACTATCAAAACTACAATATGATTCCAATAGAAAATTCTTTATGCAATCTACATTTTTTTCATAAGGAGACATGAATCTTTCAAAGGGAAAACCAATATACTTCTTCAAAGATGAGTTACAACAACTTATTTCAAATACAAGACTTGGATACAAACTATAAACTTGGAGCATCCACTCCATTACAATTACATTAACTCAATGAAGTCTCAAGATGTCCATACAATGACTCAATACAAAATACAATGGTGTTCCAACTCCAACATGAAAACATCCCCAATGTCACAAGTTTACAACTCGATCCAAGAAGTCTTCAAGGCTCCAAAATCCTGCAATTTAAACACAATGCATAGGCCAAGGAGTGCTCACCTCCCAACCTAGGCTTCTAAGAAGCCATCCCCGAGCTTGGGGAAACACCACAAGAACAAGGGAAACACTCATACAAACCACAATACTACATCATAAAAAAACAACACAAGAAATTTCCCTCACAAGGTTATTATACAAAGAGTCACAACATGGCTCAATAAGGGTGAAGGTGGAACTAATACAAGAGGAGAAGCACATCTCTTGATGAGGACTAGCCATCACTTGGCTTCCTCATCACATATCTATCTCCACAAAAACATAATCTTCACAACTCCTTATGACCCCCAAATTTTACATAACAAAAACTAGAGATGGCTACATGGAGCCCATAATTTCATGTTGCATCCCTCTCCTATCCAAGGAGAGACTCTACACTCTAGATTGTCCCAACAAATTCCCTTCACCCTCAAGGCTACTCTTCCCTTCCAAGGGTGAGTTTGGCCTTAATAATTCCCTCAAAAAATCTCAACAACACATAATAGAAAATAAATCTACAAGAACAACAATCTAACTTCACATTTGCAAAAGAAAAACAAGAATCATGCTCTCTACAAGCTCATGATTCTCTTAACATCTACAAAAGAACAAATCTACACAACACAAGATCATGTTACTACAAAAAAAAAATATAAAATCAAATTCCTCCATTACTACAACAACACTATGCTCACACATACAATGAGAAAGGAAAAACAAGTCTTGCATACAAGAACTAGCTTACAAGAGAGCATTTTTCCTCTCAACATGATAACAAAACAAGAAAAATAAGAATGAAGATTCACCAACCTAGAGTCCAATGCTTAATGGAAGATAGTTGTAGAAGAGCTAGCCACTTTCCAAGGCTTTCTCCAAAATTAGTCAATCTCCAAATTTAGAGAGTGGGTGTCAACCTTTTCCAAAGGAAGAGGGCCCTCTAGAAAGGCCTCCACACACTCTCCTAGGGATGGGATTTCCTTCCAATTGGATGACCTTCCCAAGTTCTTATAAAGTTTCCAAAAATGGGTTTCCAAAAAGGTAGTCCAAAAAGTTGATTCAAAGACTTTCAATTTAATTGGTTGAAAACTCTACCCATGCACATGTTTCAAAAGTGGATTTTCATCCATTTTAAAAATTCAACCTTTGGAGGGGTCCTATGGTCAACAAGGGGTTGTTCTATGGTTAAAAACACCCCTTACCCATAGGTATAACCAATGGGTTCACTAAGATAGGTTCAAACTCTTCCCTAGACACTTCTAAGCCTCTTAAAATCTCATGTGAAGCTCAAATCCGAAAATCTATGATATGACAAAACCTCTAGCTTCCTTACCAAGTGATTTTCATGGTGATCCTAAAGGGTACCTTTCTAGGTTGGTGTTTAATCAATCCCCAAGTGGACATGTCATGGCCACATGTACACAACACGTGTCAAGTGACACAACCAAAAAGACACATCACAAGCCATGTGTCATGTACACTTGGGCATTCACACAAACAACACTTACAATTTAAACATAAAAATCAAATACAATCATGCATCACACATTCACAAATAAAACATGATTACAACGAGGTTTTTAGCTTCTTTCTATAAGCAACCTTGGCTTAACTGAATTTTCACAAATGTCCCTGTGATGTTTCTCCGAATTTACCTTGGCCTACTTCCCTGCACACTCAAATCCAATATCTGTAGTCCAAGGAGATAAAAATAACATGTAAATGCATAGCATTAATAACCAAGTTAATTCATTTGACAATTCATAAATTACATGACATAATTGATTATCCACAACATGCATACAACTCATCTTAAATACTTAATTCAATTAAATTCGAACATAAACGCTGCATCCATACATAATTCCATTTGCAATTAAACTTTATCATCATAATCATTCATAAATTAAAATTAAAACACACACATGTTTAAGTCCCAAATCAATGTCTCAATATTCATCATATAATCATAATATAATGTCCATCAATCTACTAAGTGATAAAACCACATCATAAAGTATCGATAAAATCCATATGGCATCAAAATATAATCATAAAATATGTCTATGTCAAAAGCAGAACTGAATGACTATGATAGGCTAGGGGTGAGGCCTCACATCCTCCCCCCCTAGGCATGAACTTCCTCCTGGAGTTCATCAAAAAGATGGGGATACTGTGCTCTCATCTACGCTCTGTCCTCCCATGATGCCATAACCTCATCATAGCAATTCCACTAGACCCTAACCTAGTCCAGCTCTCGGCCTTGAAGTGCTAGCGTCCGGCGAGCCAAAATGTGGATTGGCTCCAAAGCCAACTGACTATCTGACTCCAGCTACAAAGCATCCCAATCTATAATATGATTCTCATCATAGATATATTTCCTCAATATTGACACATGAAAAACATCATGGATGTGTGACAGGCTCGGTGGCAAAGCAAGATGATAGGCGACATGACCTATCCGCTCAAGTATCTCAAAAGGCCAACAAATCTAGGTGCAAGCTTAGAGCCCTTTCCAAAATGGATTGGACTCTTATGAGGTCGCACTCTCAAAAAAACTAATAAAGTTTATAACAATTTTCATTTCTTGGTGTACTATCAATACTACAATATGATTCCAATAGAAAATTCTTTATGCAATCTACACTATTTTCACAAGGAGACATGAATCTTTCAAAGGGAAAACCAATATACTTCTTCAAAAATGAGTTACAACAACTTATTTCAAATACAAGACTTGGATACAAACTATAAACTTGGAGCATCCACTCCATTACAATTACATTAACTCAATGAAGTCTCAAGATGTCCATACAATGACTCAATACAAAATACAATGGTGTTCCAACTCCAACATGAAAACATCCCCAATATCACAAGTTTACAACTCGATCCAAGAAGTCTTCAAGGCTCTAAAATTTTACAATTTAAACACAATGCATAGGCCAAGGAGTGCTCACCTCCCAACCCAGGTTTCTAAGAAGCCACCCCCGAGCTTGGGGAAACACCAAAAGAACAAGGGAAACACTCATACAAACCACAATACTACATCATAAAACAACAACACAAAAAATTTCCCTCCCAAGGTTATTATACAAAGAGTCAAAACATGGCTCAATAAGGGTGAAGGTGGAACCAATACAAGAGGAGAAGCACATCTCTTGATGAGGACTAGCCATCACTTGGCTTCCTCATCACATATCTATCTCCACAAAAACATAATCTTCACAACTCCTTATGACCCCCAATTTTTACATAACAAAAACTAAAGATGACTACATGGAGCCCATACTTCCATGTTGCATCCCTCTCCTATCCAAGGAGAGACTCTACACTCTAGATTGTCCCAACAAATTCCCTTCACCCTCAAGGCTACTCTTCCCTCCCAAGAGTGAGTTTGGCCTTAATAACTCCCTCAAAAAATCTCAATAACACATAATAGAAAACAAATTTACAAGAACAATAATCTAACTTCACATTTGCAAAAGAAAAATAAGAATCATGCTCTCTACAAGCTCATGATTCTCTTAACATCTACAAAATAACAAATCTACACAACACAAGATCATGTTACTACAAAAAAAACATAAAATCAAATTCTTCCATTACTACAACAACACTATGCTCACACATACAATGAGAAAGGAAAAACAAGTCTTGCATACAACAACTAGCTTACAAGAGAGCATTTTTCCTCTCAACATGATAACAAAACAAGAAAAATAAGAATGAAGTTTCACCAACCTAGAGTCCAATGCTTAATGGAAGATAGTTGTAGAAGAGCTAGCCACTTTCCAAAGCTTTCTCCAAAATTAGTCAATCTCCAAATCTAGAAAGTGGGTGTCAACCTTTTCCAAAGGAAGAGGACCCTCTAAAAAGGCCTCCACACACTCTCCTAGGGATGGGATTTCTTTTCAATTGGATGACCTTCCCAAGTTCTTACAAAGTTTTCAAAAATGGGTTTCCAAAAAGGTAGTCCAAAAAGTTGATTCAAAGACTTTCAATTTAATTGGTTGAAAACTCTACCCATTCACATGTTTCAAAAGTGAATTTTCGTCCATTTTAAAAATATAACCTTTGGAGGGGTCCTATGGTCAACAAGGGGTTGTTCTATGGTTAGAAACACCCCTTACCCATAGGTATAACCAGTGAGTTCACTAAGATAGGTTCAAACTCTTCCCTAGACACTTCTAAGCCTCCTAAAATCCCATGTGAAGCTCAAATCCGAAAATCTATGATATGACAAAACCTCTAACTCCCTTACCAAGTGATTTTTATGGGGATCCTAAAGGGTACCTTTCTAGGTTGGTGTTTAACCAATCCCCAAGTGGACATGTCATGGCCACATGTACACAGCACATGTGTCAAGTGACACAACCAAAAAGACACACCACAAGCCATGTGTCATGTACACTTGGGCATTCACACAAATAACACTTACAATTTAAACATAAAAATCAAATACAATCATGCATCACACATTCACAAATAAAACACGATTACAACGAGGTTTTTAGCTTTTTTTTATAAGAAACCTTGGCTTAACTGAATTTTCACAAATGTCCCTGTGATGTTTCCCTGAATTTACCTTGGCCTACTTCCCTGCACACTCAAATCCAATATCAGTAGTCCAAGGAGATAAAAATAACATGTAAATGCATAGCATTAATAACCAAGTTAATTCATTTGACAATTCATAAATTACATGACATAATTGATTATCCACAACATACATACAACTCATCTTAAATACTTAATTCAATTAAATTCAAACATAAACATTGCATCGATACATAATTCCATTTGCAATTAAACTTTATCATCATAATCATTCATAAATTAAAATTAAAACACACATGTTTAAGTCCCAAATCAATGTCTCAATATTCATTTTATAATCATAATATCATATCCATCAATTTACTAAGTGATAAAACCACATCATAAAGTATCGATAAAATCCATAAGGCATCAAAATATAATCATAAAATATGTCTATGTCAAAAGCAGAACTGAATGGCTATAATAGGCTAGGGGTGAGGCCTCACATTATACCTAAGCATTCTCAATTAGATCAATTAGGAACGCAATCCCATAATATTATACACAAGGGTATTGTTCATTCTTGGGAGCTAACCAAATAAACCCCAATATGATCTTGCATTAGAATATAATTTATGGACATGACAACTATGATTACAAAATTGTGTCTTCACGTTATGTATCCACTATGACATAGTGCCTTAATTAAATGATAAGCATGGTTGGTGCAAACAAGATAATTTAGCACTAGGTAATTGTTCTAATCTCTATATCAAGGAGCTGACCTATAGGATGTTTTGGGATATTTATTTTGACTTGAAAATAAGAGGGTGGAGAGGTTTTATTTGAGATCTCAAAATCCATGTATGAAGATGTCATTGTATAAGTTTGTTAAATTGGAATAAGGTTGGATTCCCCTACATATTGCTAGGAAATTTTAATAGTTGAGAATAAGTAAAAGGAACCTTATTTGGGAAATGATGAATTTACCTTTTATTTGATATGATCAGTAGTAAAGTGGATATTATTACAAGTTGAGATAAGTAAAAATATAAACCTCTATTTTATTACTCTAAACATAAGATGAGACAATAATTATCATTTTCATTAGCATTAATAAATAAAGGAGCTCATTATTTATGAGGAAATCCAATAATAACATAATCCTACATACAGTTTCACTATCAAGCATGACCATGAACCATCATCCATAGAGTGTACTTCACACCCAGAATATAGTCCATCTTAGAGTACCAAAAAGTGTTGCAATGGCACCTTCTCATTGTAACAGCGTAACAATCCTCTCTACATGGTTTATGTTAATGTCCTTGGTATCTTTCTGACCATCTCATTCAGACTCAGGTTCCTCATGCTCCTCCTTGCTTTTAGACATCACCTCAATGTAATGGATTTTTCCTTTTCCCAAACATTGGTGCCCTGGTTCGTACAACTTCTTATAGTTAAAATAAAGATTCCTTCTCCTGAGCTCCTATATGGAAGCTTCATCCAAGGATGGCTTCTTCGGAGCAGAATTTTTTATTTCTCCTTTGGAGCGAGGGGTGGCTTGGGGTGTGAATAACTCTTGGAAGAAGAAGAGGATGTCTCCATGTCACGTGCCTTCTTGATTTTCATCATGAGTGTGTTGGGGTTAAAACCATTGATCCAACCTTTTAGGGGCTCGGTTAATCCATCCGTAAACAACACAACTAGTCTCCTCTAGATGAAATTTCTATAACCAACACTGGGAATCTCTAAAATTTTGTAATGTGTTTGTTCACTGATTTGGTCTTCTTTAGTTGTGCCAACTCCTTCAAGTTGAGCTCCAAATCCTTTTAATAAAAGCAGCCTATAAGTCTTTCTATGAAGTCATCATGTAAATTGAATCAATCATGACTGAGGCCGACCATACCATGGTTCCACCATTCATGAGAAAGTCCTTCCAGGTGAAGTTTTGCAAACTTGATTGCCTTTTTTTAGGCATTGGATTGAGCTGGAAGTAGGTATTCACCTCATGTACCCATGCTCGCGTTCATGTATGCCCAGACCCATCAAAGGATGATAAATTTATTTTTCCAATATTTTTTTGGATGTCATCATTGTAATGGCCATGCCTCCTAGAATATCTCATCCATAAATCCACATAATCCTTGAAGGGAAATGTGTGATGAAGATAATCACCTTCATAAAATTAAGATCTAATTAGCAACAATTCTAAGTAAATCCAATGCAAATCTATTTAAAAATGAAACTAAAATCTATATCATCTCATGGCTCTCTAGAAAGATGTGGTAAGTGAAGCTCTCAGCTCAAATCTCCACTAGTGACTTTTCTAAAATGAGAATGTATGTTGTTCTATGCTTCTAAAATGCTTCTACAATGCTTCTAGCTCAAATTGACACAAATATAATGCTAAATTCTCTAAATGCTCTTAGAATGCTCTTCAATTGCCTATAGTAACAATGCTTTGCAAATGAATTTCTAAGATATCAATTGCTCTCAAAATGCTTCATATTTATAGTAAATCCCCAAGGGTAGGGGGTGGATTGAAGTAATCATGATTAACCCTTAGTTGAGTCAAATATTTTGCTTTGTTCATAAATGGGGGGACAATTTAAAGGTTTGTCTCAAAGCTTTGGACAAAAGGACAAGATTGAGTGGTTGAGATTGAAACTTTAGAATAAGTGATTGAGATTCATCCTTTTTGAGTGATTTATGTCTTTTTGTCCTCAATTTTCATTGGTTGCTCAACTTTGTTGAAAGATATTAGGAATTATTAAATTCAATTAATTAATTAAATTTAGCCATGTAAGGGTAATAGGTTCATTTTGATTTTTGATTTAAACAACTATACAATTAATTGATTAAAATAAATTATCTAGTGTTTTTCACCCTTTTAAGCTTTGATTTAATTATTTAACATCATTATTTGATTTTTCCTTTGCTTCAATTGTTTTTGTCCAACTTTATTTAATTATGTCCATTTTAATTGATTTGATCCCTTTTTGATTGAATTAATGCATTTTGATGATTATTGCCATTTTGTCGATTTTTGCAATTTTAAAAGCACTTGTCCATTTTTGCGTATCTACAAATGCCCCTCTTTGAATTAATGTGCAAAGAACATTGATTCAAATATCCTTTTGAGTCCTGATCACTTTTAGGTCCTGATTGTTGATTCACTGATATGCCTCTAATATGAGATTGATGTGAGATTGATATGCTGCCTCTGATTTGATATGATACCCTGCTCTGATACTGATGAAATGACATGCCTCTGATAATGATACAAATATTTTTGATGCCCCACTGATTCCTTGATGTTTGATTTGATTTGATACCCTGATGCTCCCTAAAAACTAAAACATATTGATAGTTTGATTTGAAAATTTTGATAATGTTTGATTTGATTGAATATGTTTTTATTTCTGAAAAATCCTGATAATATGCCATGATTCTAGAACATGCCCCATTTGATTTGATAGGTTCATATATAAGTCTAAGCCAAATTTCACCTCCAAAATTAGGTTAAAATAGCTTAAATAGGTTGAAAAACCTTGATTTACTATTCATTTGTACTTTTTGACTTTGGTGATTTTGCTCTGGTCCCGCGGTGATTTTCGAGATGGTTGTCCCTATCAGAGAGCATCGATTCGAGAGGTATCAAAGATATGAAAGACCACTTGACTATGGACCTCCAGTAAGTCTTTTAAAACTCCCTCATTGCATTTATTGCTCATTTATTGCAATTTTTGTATTTCGTTCTCGTGTGCAATTTGCAAATTCATGGGTAGGAATATTTCATTGTCACCTAGACCTTTTCAATGTCACATCCATGCTTTTACTCACGTAGCCATGTAGTAAACTATCACCTAAGAAACTTTCATTCTCGCCTAAGAATAGAATGTTCACGCATAGAGTTAGGGTAGAAATACCAATTTTACCATATTTTATCATGTAGGAAACCCTAGTAATTCACTGTCACCTAGGCCGAATTTCGTTATCACCTAGCATGATTCAGTGTCGCTTATGAATGATTTTTCTCTTAGGACAAAAGTAATGTCGTGTGATCAACTTTCTACACCGCTTAAGAGAAATGTCACTTGGTATGATTAAAATCACGCCTGAAGACTTTTGAAATTTTTTTTACACTTGTACTTGATTTGTTCTGATGAAAAATTTGATAACTTTCAATGATCGATTCGAATGATAAGATTAGGTATGTTGCATTCAACAAAACAACAGATTAGGATATCAGGATAGTGGTACCAACGAATGTGATTTGTCAATCTGATTAGGATAAGATAGGATAAATCAATTAGTATGAAAACCAATATGATTGATACTGCTACTTCATTCTTAGGATACAGAGACACGAAAAAATGGTATTGGGTGTGATTAGTTTGTACTTTAATAGAATTGATTAACTTGAGATAATTCCTTGACATGGTATACTGATATGATTCCTTTATTTTTCCAACAGGCAAACTTTCCTACTCTGTACATTTGGATAGTTGCATCTTGGGTCATTCATTTGGGTCAGACATTGACTGATGCCAAGTATCATGTCATCAAGTTGTGTAGATTGAGTTTCCTTCTTGACCTCTGACAGTTCCAGCTAAACCATGGTTTTTTTACTGCAGTGGCGAAGCGATGGCACTTCAACCACAATACCTTTCATCTGCCTTTTGGAGAGATGACTATCACACCTAAGGACATGTATAGATTGCTACGTATCCCATGCAGAGGTGAGTTAGTGTACTATGATTCCATATATGATTCTATTGTCTACCGATGAGTGTTTGGGGATAATTCTATAGATGATGACACTATCACCTAGCCTCAGTTTGCTTCATTTCCTACATTGTCAGTAGTACTTGGTGCACTAATCAGTGGTTTACTACTTCCTGACCAGAGAGGTCATGGTTTTTCAGTCAGATGGGGTAAGATTTTGGAGGATTTTCTTGCTCATCATCAACACTTTGATTGGGGTTCATGCATTCTTGCATAGCTCTACCATGATTTGCACGAGGTAGTCTATAGACAGAGTGCTTCCTTATCAGCCAGAGAAATCATTCTATAGTTGTGGATATGGGAGCATCTTCCCATTACTAGACCCATTTCTGACATAATTCGACAGTGTGGTTTCCCATATGTTTTCCTTTATAGCGGTATGGTTGTGCAACACCATTTGGGTCATCTTGAGTACTGGCGGTGTCAGATAGATGATCTTGATTAGGTTCTATGGTGGCATACATTGGTTGTGAGCTCTGAAGAGAGTATGATGATGAGTTACCTTACATGTTTTCCCCTCACTGGATGATTGGTCATACTACTACTACTATTGAGTGCTTCTGCTTTGGCAGAGTTTCTAGGCAATATGGTAGCATACAGGATATGCCTCAAGGTGTAACATTATATGCTTGGGTATAGACAAAGAGATCTATGTGGGGTCCTCTTATTGATTACCAGTTTGCATTGGATCAGATTGCTAGTATGGCTTACTATAGATGGGAGATGCTTCCTAGTATGGAAGATGTAGGTATGTCTCGAGAGTATGAAGACTGGTGGGCTCATAATAGGTTTCCTCATTTCACTGATCCAGCAGATCCTATCTTAGGCTGGGGTGATGGTGGTGGTGGTGGTGGTGGTCGATGATGGAGATGGCAAGGATAGATAGATCCTCTAGTTGTTGGTCAGGTATGGGTGAGAGGTGGGGATAGAGATCGAGCTACAGGACAAGATGATGCAATTGATGTTCATCCTAGAGCAGCAGTTGATCGACAACATAGAGCTCATAGATAGTAGAGATGATAGAGACAGGCTCATGTAGATGCTGCTAGGAAGATTCCAAGTGGATTAGATCCATTGGTTCAGTTGCAGAGAGTTACCTTGGCATAGCAGGATGATGTTCCAGCACAGCGGGATTAGGTTCTAACATAGTAGGTGCCTCCACAGGTTCCTTCACAGGTTCAACAACCATAAGATATAGGATAGAGTACATAGGATGCTCTGACTATTGGTACTTTATCATGGGATGTGTAGTCACTGCAGATAGATGTATCCATTATTGTTGGGTGTTTAGATCAGGTTGCCACCTTTATGCATTAGTTCATGTCAATGATGGTTCAAAGATAGATTAGAGTGAGCACTTCTCAGGCTCCTCCTTCATAGGATGGTAGAGGTCCAGATGGATCAGGTGCTGGGGATGGATCTGGTGCTGTGATGGGCTCTTGATTGATGACAGCTCTTCTTTTTTGTTGATGTCCTTGTATCACATTTCATGTTATTTGATTGATTGGAACATTTGATGTATCATTTTGTATGACATTGTATCTGGATCTATGGATTTGATGGATCCTTGATGAACACTTTTTATGATGATATATGATGATATATTCTTTCATTTCTCCTTGACAAGTTGTTATGAGATTTTTTTTTTATGCAGCTATATGATGTTTTATGATGCATTTACTTTGATTTATGCTATGGATGCAGTTATCTTATTTTATGATATAGATAGATGAGTGCAATAGTGTATGGATTTATGCCATGGTTTTCTCTTTTCTAATGTATGGATGCAAAATGCTTTATGAAAATGCAAATGTAAATGCCCCTATGTTTTTGGAATTTTCAATGTATGCAAGTCTATCTTTCACTACATGTATGCAAATGATGTATGAGTAATGATTATTTTTCTTTCTTTTCTGATATATGGATAATGATTAATGATTAATGCTATGCATGAATGCAAAAGATAATCTCCTTTTCTTTGTTTTGATTTTGATATCAAGAGTAAGACGTTTGATTGAACCCCCATTTCTTTGATGTTTTTGACTAACCAAGATTATTGATGTACCCCTTTGTCCTTGGAAAATTAACTACAAACAAATGCAATTAATCTAACATGATAATGCAATGCAATGCAACCTAAGTGTCACTAGCTTTTTAGCAAAGAAATGCCTTGGAGATAAGTTTTCATCATTGAGCATTTTGGGACCGGAAAGCAAGTACAACCATCACTGACCACATCATGATGATATGAATACCATTTTTTATCGCTTTTTGGTAACCTCTTTTTGAAACTAGTACAACCCTCACTAGTTGGATGACCAAACTATGGGAGTCTGAATATTGGTGTCAACGGATTCAATGTTGCAAGTGGATTTTTGGTATTAAGATATGGAAGATTTAAATAGACAAGGTATCCATTTGCATAAACAAACAAAGGTCAATCCTTCCTCTTATGGGATAGCCCTCGATGGTTCTTTGATGACCATGTCGTTAGATGAACTCTCATAAGTTGATGAATCTTCCTCAAAACAATCACTCAAAGGCAAGAAAATATCATGTCGCTATCATGGCCAATCTAGTTGAAACATCATCGATTAGCTCAAAAGATGTGATAAAAGTCAATTTCATAAAGATTATCAAAGGAAAGCTTCAAGTTTTTTGTAATGTTTCATGATTTTCAAAAAGTATTTCCAAGCATGTTGATCTTTAAGGTATGTTTTGTCAATTTTTAATCCTGAATAATAAAATCAATGAAGGCTCAAGGATCAACTTGTAGGATCAAATACTTGGCTATGAACAATGATATCCATCAAAGGTTCAATAACTTTCCACTCTTCTAAAGCTCTGATAAGTCTCTCTCTGATGTGACTGATTGTAGCACTTATTGAATCTATTTGGTACCAAATTTCCAATCCTTTCCTGCCCCCAAGTGATAAATGTGATCGTGGTACAAACTTAGGGCTGTAGGAAATGCAACAATGCGACAGAAAGGCTTTATTATGACTTATGCTCAAATGACGGATGCAATGACATTTTTTCAAATGGGATGATGGAAATTCAATATGGACATATGCGACATGGAAAGAAAGACTTAAGGGAACAAAAGGTGCTTGTTTACCAAGTTTTCACCCTTTGGATTTTTATTTTTTTTACTTCTTTCTTTTTTTTCACCTTTTTTGCTACCAAGGTGCCTATTGCTAGGTTTTCACCAAGGCACTTTTTCTTTTTCTTTTTTTTTTTCAATTTTTTTGGTATTTTCAAGATCTCTTTGACTATGTACAATAAATATGATGCTCCTCATCTGATACTCTTTATACTCTTTCGGCTACCTCATGTATAGAACCTCTTTAGATGAATGCTATTGATAGGCTCTTGGAGTTCTTCTCCTTCACAATCTGCTAACTTATCAGCTTGATTCTTTGGGTTTTCTCTTAACACTAAGTCTCCTACTTGAAAGACTCTTGGTTTGATATGCTTATTGTAATTCCTTGAGAGTCTATTCTGATGCACTTTCAAGTGTTCATAGGCTTGGGTTTGGTGTTCTTCTAACAATTCCAATTGTTGAAGTCGGGCAACTCTGTAATCCTCATCTGTTATTAGGCCTTGCAATGATACTCATAAAGATGGGATTTCAACCTCCAAATGTAGAACTACCTTAGCTCCATAGAATAGAGAAAATGGTGTAGCTCCGGTAGGTGTCCTAATGCTTGTTCTATAGGCCCATAATGCTGGATTGATTTGCACATGCCAATCTCTTCCTGATTTGTTCACCGATCTTTTCAAAATCTTGAGGATGTTCTTGTTTGTAGCTTCGGCTTCTCCATTTCCTTGAGGATAGTAAATGGATGAAGAGTGATGAGTGATATGAAATGTAGCACAAAGCTCATCCACATCTTTGTTTTTGAATTGCTTTCCATTATCTGTTATTATGGCATGAGGAATACCATATCTGCAAATGATGTGATTCAAGATGAACATGGAAATTTGTTTGCCTGTGGTCGTGATCAAAGGAACCACTTCTACCCACTTGGTGAAATATTTCATTGCGGTTATGATGTATTTGTGCCCATTTGAAGAAGGCGGATAGATTACCCCAATCAAGTCAAATCCCTATTGATAGAATGGTCATGGTGTAACAAAGGGATGTAACTCTTGTGCCGGTACATGTATCATGTCACCATGATATTGACATTTGCTGCATATTTTGACAAAGTGAGAAGCATCTTTCTCTAATGTCTTCCAGAAATACCCTAAGCGAAGGATTTTCTTGGCTAGGTTTAAACCACTTGAGTGTGACCCACAAATGCCTTCATGAACCTCATGTAAAGCTAACTTAGACTTTTCTTCCTCTAGACATCTAAGTAACATCTCATCAAGACCCTTATGATACAATATCTCTGAAAGGATTATATAATGGGCTGATTGGTGTATGAAGTTTCATTTTTGGGCTCGGGATTGGTCTAAAGGTAACACTTGGTCTTTGAGATATGTATAGAATCAAGGAATTAGTGGGGCATCAAAATTTTTTGTATCATTATCAGAGGCATGTCATTTCATCAGTATTAGAGCAGGGTATCATATCAAATTAGAGGCAGCATATCAATCTCATATCAATCTCATATCAGAGGCATATTAGTGAATCAGTAATCAGGACCTAAAAGTGACCAGGACTCAAAAGGATCTTTGAATCAATGTTCTTCACACATTAATTCAAAGAGGGGCATTTGTAGACACACAAAAATGGACAAGTACTTTTAAAATTGCAAAAATCAATAAAATGGCAATAATCATCAAAATGCATTAATTCAATCAAAAAGGGATCAAATCAATTAAAATGGAAATAATTAAATAAAGTTGGATAAAAACAATTAAAGAAAAGGAAAAATCAAATAATGATGTTAAATAATTAAATCAAAGCTTAAAGTGGTGAAAAAGACTAGATAATTAATTTTAATCAATTAATTGTATAGTTGTTTAAATCAAAAATCAAAATGAACCTATTACCCTTACATGGCTAAATTTAATTAATTAATTGAATTTAATAATTCCTAATATCTTTCAATAAAGTTGAGCAACCAATGAGAATTGAGGACAAAAATACATAAATCACTCAAAAAGGATGAATCTCAATCACTCATTCTAAAGTTTCAATCTCAACCACTCAATCTTGTCCTTTTGTCCAAAGCTTTGAGAAAAACCTTTAAATTGTCCCCCCATTTATGAACAAAGCAAAGTATTTGACTCAACTAAGGGTTAATCATGATTACTTCACTCCACCCCCTACCCTTGGGAATTTGCTATAAATATGAAGCATTTTGAGAGCAATTGATATCTTAGAAATTCATTTGCAAAGCATTGTTACTATAGGCAATTGAAGAGCATTCTAAGAGCATTTAAGAGCATTTAGAGCATTTAACATTATATTTCTGTCAATTTGAGCTAGAAGCATTGTAGAAGAATAGAACAGCATACATTCTCATTTTAGAAGTGTCACTAGTGGAGATTTGAGCTGAGAGCTTCACTTACCACATCTTTCTAGAGACCCTTGAGATGCTATAGATCTTAGTTTCATTTTTAAATAGATTTGCATTATATTTACTTAGAATTGTTGCTAATTAAATCTTAATTTCATGAAGGTGATTATCTTCATCACACAAATGGCATCCATTGTGGGGCCCTAGGCCTCATTTTATCATTTTCATCATAATTTGCATGCTTGTATTATCAATTTTCAATGAATATTTTGCAGGAAACAGGTGAAGTCATGCTTACAGGAGATTCAATCATGCCTGCAGTCATTTTACTACCGCTTACAATCTCTATCCTGATGCTTATTAGCTAAATACTCACGCCTGGCTTGTAACTTCTATTCCATCTTAATTTCTTTACAGTCACCTGCAAATCAAAAGCTCGCACCTGTGAAATCAAATCATTCAGCCTTTTGTACTTAAAGTCATGCTTGTGACTTAGGAAGTATCGCTTTACTGTAATTTGTTATCGCTTTTCTTCAGCCTTTGCTTCACAATTTTCAATAACAGTCACGCTTCAAATCTGCTAATTCACGCTTACTGTCATTAAATTATCATTGTTAATAAATCATTTGCTAAAATTTTAAATTCTTCTCATGCTCTATAATAAATTGTACATGCTTGAGTAATTTTCAGTGTCACTTGTGTCACTGAAAAGTGTCGCTTGCTATCACTAAAGTTACACCTGATAACAATTTGTTCACACCTATTAGCTGGACAATGTCACTTGATGTCTGTTATCTTTATTTGTTGATTAACTAATTAAATCATTTATCTAACTCTATGTTTGCATGATTTGATAGTAAATGAGTAGGCACCGAAAGGTTCAGAAGCTGGAAAGCAGATTTAACCAAGAGGAAAAGGCCCTAGCAAAGAAGATCAAGAAGGAAAATATTGCACACATTAAGTTTGTTCTTGAGACTACACAAGAGGAGGAGAATCAGGTATTCCAGAACTATATTGCAATTGTTGAAGCATATAAAATGAAATTTGTCTCTTTAAATTGGATTTTTAGTCTTTAGATCAAGTTTTCCTTTGGAAATTTGCAAATAAGGTGTATAAAATTCATACATAATTGTTGCTTCATCAATTTTTGATTTGGTTTCCCCTCATAGTGTTTGTTAGTCTTGACTAACTTGTTGGTGGACAAGCACACTTGAAAGGAGCTATTACCAAGGTAAGGTGAAAAATGACAAAACCTTTCAAAAATGCCCCTAGCTTAGGCTAGCTACAAAAGGAAAGGTATTCATTTATTCAAGCTTGCACTTGATTAAATTGCAGCATTCTTTGAACATAGCTTAAGTAAAACAAGAAATGAACCAAACACTTCAATTTTAAGAACCTCATTGTTAAGAGATTGGGAAAGAACAAATTTGTGTTTGAATGTTTGGAACAAAGAAAGACAATAGGGATATGCTCTTCACTTTTTAAGTGAATCAAACTCCCAAACTTGTTGGCCTAAGTTCATTTTCTTGCTTTCTATATACATGCTAGAGCAATAATGGGCTCGCCTCCCAAGTTTTCCTTAACAAGGCCGGTGAGAGGGATAGCCCAAAGTGGGATATGCTTGCTTTTGCTGCGAGAATCCAATCCACTATAAAATAAAACACATGCATCCTTAATGGGGTGTGTGACAAAAGGGTTTTAAATTTTTCAAATTTCCTCTAGTAGTCCTCATGGATTATGCAAAATAATACTTTGGTGTGTGTGGGAAACCCCTTAACATACTTAGGGGATTAAGAGTTAAGATCCATTTTGAACAGAATCCAAAATAAATCCCTGATAAAGTAGCAAGACCACCTTATAGAGCCAAAATGATAAAAGCCAAATTTGACTTTAGGTAGGCTACTTGGAATTTATTCTTGTGTTATACTTGTGGAAATGATCGACAATATACACACTAGAGTGTTTTAGGGACACGATAAAAAATTGATGTGTGTGTTGCGATTGTTTTTTATTTTCAAACAAGAAGATTTCAAAAGAACTGATCTTAAAAGTTTAAAAATTTCAAAATCTTACAACCTGGTCAATGAAGTGTCGCCTGTGCACAAAACAATACTGCCTATCAGAGGGAAAATCATGCCTGTGACTTTTAGGAAAACACGTAGCAATAGTGAAGTCACGCCTAGCAAATATTGAAACATGCCTGTTAAAATTGGAAAATCGCTTATTAATAGAAAAGTGCTGCCTACATACCTGCAGTGTGCCACCTAAACTAATACCAGTTCAGGCATATAAGAATTTCAGTCACACCTACACTCAGGCTAGTGACGCCCAAAAATTTAAAAGGGAAAATAGAGTGTATTTGCAGAGGGGGTTAGAAAATTTTGATCATATATTTGAATACCCTTTTCTGTGTTCTTACTGCTCCAACCTTTAACCCAGTCAAAAATCCTATTCTACACAATTTTTGAAAATTTCTACAAGGATTTGGCCATGGGCCCGATTGAAGTTTCTTTTTCAAGTGGTTTGTTCATGCCTACTTTTACCAAATCCTATTACATTAAGAAAACTTTACAAGCAAATAGAACCTACCTTAGGCAAGAGCTTCCCTTCCTGGATGATACTTTTACCTTTCCAAGGATACCCAAAGAGCCCATTCAAGAAAAAGAGACCAACATGTTGTATACCGGTGGCTTGGGTAATAACAATAATGAAGGTATTGACCCCAATAATCAAGGAAATACTAATAATGGAGGGATGGATCAAAATACCCAAGGGATTGACACCACTCACAATAGAACTAACACTGAATCAACGATAGAAGATACCACAGACAAAAAGGTTAGTTAGGCAATCCAATATCCCTATTTCTTAAAGCTCGTGGAGAAAGCAATGGATAGAGATAGAGAGAAGTACTTTCTTGACTTAGCTTAGAAAGGTCTTAAGCTTCCCCATGACTATGACATCAATCAACTCAAACCACCTAAAGTTGAAGACAAGAAGTTATGCTCCAAATCTGACATCGAAATAGTTTTGCCAAAACTGATCTTGGATCTCTAGGAAAGTAGGTTCTTGTTTTCCACAATGTTCGGGACTTTGGGGAAATTTTGGCATCATTAGTTATGTGTGGGAGCTCTCTATGTGAGGTCTATCATTGATAGAATCATCACTATGTGCACTGTTACCTCCATTTATCCTTCCTTCCGCCAAAAGTCAAAGGGTTTCAACAAAAAAAAATTGTCCCTTCACCAAGGTTTCACCAAGTTATTGTTAACTATTCACCTATGTCTCGTTGAGTTGTTGTTTCCATCTTGTTAGCTCCCGTAGAAATGTCATCATTTCAGTGCTTTATTCTCCCATTCTGTCTACTAATTGGGTTCTTTTTTGCATCCAACATCACCCACCAAGCTGGAAAGGTCACCAGGTTTGATACTACTGTAATGTTCCAACGCCTCCAAGTACCTTTGAAAGTATCCTATGCACAACACTAGCATAAAACACCATGCCCTTGTCTTGGCATGCAATGATTATATGTCATACAAAAAACTCCTGACCCCCTACTTCTTATCAATGGAAATCATATAGATAGATCAATTGCCTCTGCATGCAATTGACAGACAACAAATTCTCCTCACTCAGCTGACAGTAAACAAGTGTGGTCTACATCATACAAAAAGTGAATGGGGTATGATGTACAATTAGAAATGAACTCCTATGACATACAATGGAAATATAATTAGCATACGGTGGTGGTCATGGTCTTGGTGTATGGTATGAATGTTAGCTAACTCCAATTTTCCCTTTGTCATGTGTAGCCCAAAATAAATTACCAGGACTAAGTAGACAATGATACATAGTGCAATCGATGTTGTTAATATTTTTTACTTCCAGGAACACTATAGATCAATTCCACATAACACAATAATGATATCACTTCAATTTATACCAAATAGATCTTCAATGGGTGACCCCACAATAGTGGGCTACACTTTTTTACATGTTGATTTTTGCCGAAATAACACATTTTTAATAAAATATGATTATTTAAGCCTTCAGAGGTTCCATTTCAAGGAATCAATTATAAATAGTTAGTTCAAAGCCTCTCAGATGAAAAAAACATTGATATAACATCTATACTCCTTATTCATACATGTAATGAAGTCTCCTTCGCACCTATTAAAATGATGACAAAAAATCACTTTGACTTTATCTTTTGGGAGATCAAATGAATCCATTTGACAAACCTATCTATGTAGTAAGGTACTATTGAGAAAAATATTTCCAATGATTATAATGTTAATATATATTAATTTTGTTATGACCTTGCATTTTTAGTTTTACTAAACATAAATATTTCACCACATGTCTACCTCTATGTTTGGTGCTTATGGAAAAATAGTAAATGAAAGAAAAAAAATTCTAAAAAATATCCATGTCCTAGCTATTTAATTTCTCTTTATATCTAAAAAAACAAAAATGAAATTGGGCAAATGCACGACAAGTTATAAGCTATGTAGTCAAGGTATGTCAAAATTATGGTTTAGTCAACTCTAAACATTTATAAAATATGAAATAATCATGCTAATATCATAAAACCAATTGCATGCCCTCCATATGGATGTTACAAAACTAATTTAGAAATAATCACATTGATATCTATTTTAGAAAAAAAGTTATGCCCTATGAAAATAATCTAACTCTTTGAAAATTACGTTTTCAACAACATAACAATTTTTGCGGGAGAAAGAAAAAATTGCTTAGATCAATTCAAAAATAAAAATAAAAAATATATTTAGAATCTAGATAGAAAATTATGAAAGACTCTAAGTCACTTCATCTTCTAATTTCAAATGGTTTAACGAAAATATGCATCTGAATTTGAATTTTGTTTTCAAAATGTAGAGTTTAGTGTCCGTTCAGGCACAAAAGTGTAACCCACTATTGTGGGTTCACCCTAATACAACAATTTTAGACCAAGAGAAGAATAGCATGAGGAGTTACTCCCACCAAAACTTCAAATAGGTTAAGTAGGGAGGATCTTTCACCTCTGAAATGGTAAAATATTGAACTCCAATTGGAAGTTCGCACACACAAAGTAAATATCAAATTTTCATACCTACAACAACCTACAACTTGGCCTTATATTTAGCTTTGTGGAAACTTCCCGAAGGATTACAAAAAGTGCCAACAAGACCAACATGATAAACTAATAAAAATAAAAAGGGCCTGAGAGATTATAAAATTAATGTTGGGGCAAAACATACAAAAATTATTAAATTAATTTATTTAATAATATCAGGGACATCACAAGTTAGTGAATGGATCTATGGTCTTTAAGGATGTGGGGGGCATAACTTTTCATGGTGTGGGCCATTCTAGACATGTGTCACATGGATGGGTTTCTATGGATCCCTTTTCTCTAAGATTGGTTGAGAGTGTGTGGTGGTGATAGATGGCCACTCGATGGGTGGTACCAAAAATCAGGCCCGACTATGATCGAGACGAAGCCCCAACTAAACAAGTGTTCATTCTAGCTTTGTAAAATTGTGAAGGAAATCATGGACATTGAAACAATGGTTGCGAAACTGACTACTATAGTGAGATTCTAGACTAAACACTTTACATCTTACAAATATTCTTGGTTACAAAAGGATCATCACTATTTGGTAGATCAACAAGCTATGTTCAAATTTTAAATAGGTAGATATAAAGAAAATATGATGTGCGATATCATAACCATGGATGTGATTCATGTATTGCTTGGTACACCTTGGAAATTTGATCATGTTACAAGTAGTAGTTGTCATTACACCAAAAGATCAACTTGTTAATGCCCGATACAACCACTACACTTATAGAAGACACAAGAGAAGGTTAAGCCATGTCACGAATCCCAAGGGGAGTGTTGACCATTTTTCCAACAATCTCCCCCTTAGCATTACCTGAGGGGATTCAAACCTATGACCAAGCTCTGATACCACTTTTTACAAGTAGTAGTTGTCATTGCACCAAAAGATCAACCTGTTAATGCCCGATACAACCAATAGACTTATAGAAGACATAGGAGATGGTTAAACCATGTCAGAAATCTCGAGGGGAGTGCTGACCATTTTTCCAATAGATCAGAAGGCCATACACAATGGAGGATATAATACTTATACTTTGGAGAAGGATGGTGTCAAACATACCTTATTTCCATTAAAAGAGCCAAAAAAGGACATCCATAGTACTTGGAAATAATAAGGTGTTGCTAGTAATTATGCATGAGTTTTTAGATGGTTGTCCAAGAAAGAAGAAGCATCTTTCAAAGATGTTGGATAGCCAATAAGCATAGAGGATAACCAAATTACAAAAGATAAACATGGAGCTCATGTTGGTATAGTAGTGAAGATTAATCCTAGGGAAGACACAAAAATCCAAGAAAGTTGACAATAGAAGTGTTGTAATGGTTACATAATAAATAGCCTCAATGAGTAGAGGGGGGAGACAATGACATAGAAGATGGAAGATGATTTGATACATTAGATTGCAGTTATTGGGTGGATTTTACTATCAAGAAGTGGGATAAACTTTGTAGTAATAAATAATGAGGGTGTACTTGAGTGGACTAGTTTTCTACAGTGTGGACAATAACCCCCAAGTGTATATGAATAAGTAGAATTCATCTCACTGGTTACAATAAATATAGTTTCACTTGCATTGTTAAATAAATGAACGAAGTAAATCATTTAAAATTTGTTACATCCAAGCATAAGGAGATATGTTGAAAGTTGTGATATCTTGAAAGGGTAGTCCTACTACCCAAGTCCCTTTGCAAGCCACTGTCACAAACATCTCACCTGGGGAACTCAACACAAGGGCATTGGCCCATTCTCCTTTCTTTTCTCATGATTTGTTCTAATTTTATTTCATTTTGGTTTTTTATTCTATCTTGATTCCATTGATAGTTAGGAAGGTTTTGTTCATAGGAAACTAGTTGGAAAGTTGACTCTTACTAGCAATGTCCAATGTAGAAAAGAACAAACCTAGTCTATTAAAAGGGGACAAAATTCTAAAGTAAGGGGGCCTATCGGGAGGAGATGGCAGTTGGAATGGTGGAAGGTCGGTTAAAACATAAGAGTTAGTAATGCATCGGGTCTCTTGTGAACGATGCATAAGTTCTAAAGTTTTAATTACTTCTTCCATTTTGGTAGATAATACATGTAGTGATGTGTTTTTTTTTGCCAATTTCCAACATTTTCATCTATGGAAGTCTATGTAATTGAAAAGAGGAACCTTTGACTACATAGAAAATTATCTCTGAAGACTTTTCGTTTGTCTAGGTCTAGTTCCAATCTATCATTATTTGAATTCCATGTTGTCATTAAATGGTATGTTATTGGTGTTTTAACTTCATGTCGCATGTGAACCAAATAGATGTCTATGTTAGGGTTTAATATCAATTTACCACCAAATCATGTTGAAAAAGGATGATTAGGTCTGTCATGGGGAAAGCTTGAGCCTCAAAATCTCATCGATGTTGTAACTCTATTTTTTTAAAATAAAAGAGTGTCCAACTTGTTATTCACAAAATGGTGATATGTCTTTATTTATTAATGTAATGATATGGTGATTTATTGATTGTGAGTGCTTTATTCTTCACTACTATGTGTGTGCATTGGTCCTCGCCTTGTTTAGATCAAATACTAGTTTTGAACTCTATCTATTTTCATAATTGGTAGTCTGAGTTTATTTTGTAATGGTCCTTCAATATGACTCTAATTGTTAGCGTTTAGTATTAGTTGCCACCAGATTTGATATCAGAGAAATGATTCATGTTAGAATTTCTTAGATCTTGATATCTCAGAGATCATAATTGGTTTGCCTAAATGGATTATATGGAAAGGATCACCATAAAAAAGTCTATCAAATGCACAACATTAATTACCACAAGAGCTTAAACCCAATAATAACTTATTTGCATTTTGTTATTTTTTTTGAATGATTATCTTGTAGCTTGTCTTGGCATGTCTTTTTTATAAAGATTAAAAAAAGTTAATTGGTAGCATTGTATGTCATCATTTATTATTAGATCTTTGGGGACTTTGAGAGTATTCATAAACTAGGATGGATTGAAATTATCATGAATAATCTTAGTTCTAATTAGATAAAGAGGGAAAATGGTCGAACCTTTATATAATAGCCAAATGGTAGACAAAAGGGGTCTCGTGAGGAGTAAGAAAACGCATTAAAAAGACTACAAACTAAACTAAACCAAAAAACCAAGAAAACCACAAAACAATCTAAAACTAAAACCAACCAAAAATAAGAACCACCCCCAGTAGACACACATAGATGACCTACAAAGTGGGGTCTTAATAGTCTTCCACTTTTAGTTAATTTCTTTCAATATTTAATAGATAGAAATTCTTTTAATATCTTTACCAAGAGTAAGAATAGGGAACTAGACATTAGCCTCAATTCAATTTTATCAGATGATCCAAAGCAGTACTAGCAACAATCTCCAAGGATCTCCTTCCTCGAGGACCTGCATGGAATCCAACATTTTGCACACCATATCCCATCTAAAATCCACTACCTCATCCAAATTTTATTCTAAGTTCCTCTTGATTATCCTAGATAGCACAAATTACCATAACCATTTTCTTTAATTTTTCTTTCGAGGTCACCTAATGCTCAGGGTCTTACCCTCCACATACAAATTGTCCCATCTAAAGAGACTCTCCACCAAATCATTGGCATCAACATGAACCCTATCATATGTGTCCTTTGTAGACCAATCATCCACCCTCACATTGACCAACAAAGCTTTGAGTCCGTTATTTTTTGTTTTTGCACTATGAATTGACCTAAGAGCAATGAATGATTTCATTTTGCTTGTTGTAGGCCATACATAATTCATTAACTTTGTTTGCAACCTTGCCAAACCCAAATCATTAGTGGATGAAATTAAACAAAGGATGAGGGAGGGGAATCCAAATGCTTACTATTGACAAACCTTATACTATCATATTAATTCTTACACCATCATTTCATGCAACTAAATGTCATTCTAAATGTCAAAGTTATTCTAAATTAGTTTTTGTTTACATAAAATATTCCACCATATTGTACATGTAGAAACACCTCTATCATAATAATAATTAAATATAAATTTTATTACTAGGATAAATAGATTATATCAATTTTAGTTATAAATTTAAACATTTAAAATTTTAATAAATATAAGATTTGTTTCAAAATTTAAATTTTAAAAAAGAAATGATCAATTCCTCAAACAGTGTGAAAATGAAAAAACTATTTTTCTTCTCATATTAGTCAACAGTTGTCAGTTATCTAGAATACACCACAATTTCTACGTTTTTGAATTTGACAAATCAGGTCACACATTCCATTCAAATTGATAAATTGAAATTAAAGATGTACACGGCGTGTTGTAGAAAATAATAATGTTGAAAATAATGTTAAAGTCTATTCAGTTGTGGAAATGTGTTTAGAAGTGTTTGACAATTATATGTCGTGCATGGTTACTTACATTTACATCCATTTATTTAAATGTATGGGCAATGTCTTGTATATTAAAATAAATATTATTTTTTTTTTTATAGATTTTTATATTTATTTCAATTTTAATTTTAAGAAAAATTTAAAAACCTTTTTTCAATGCAAAAATTGAAAGAATTTTAAAAATATTATTTCATAATTTAAAAAAAATTGACGTTGATTTTTTTATTAAAAAATTTGAATTTGACTATTTTTTAAAACTAGATTTTAGATTTATTTTCTTATTTCATTTTCTTAATAATAATATTTTTCAGATTTTTACATAAAATGTTCTCAATTCATACTATCAATAATATCTTGAGTATCTTGATAAAAGAAATTGTGCAAATCATATAATTCTATTTAATATTAAAATATTATTGCATCTAAACTAGATCATGATGTAATCTCTCTTTATCTATAATAATGATATCATGATTTGATAGTCAAATTTAGAATCATATAAAAGTAGACTTTTTCTAATTAATTTAACTTCTTTTTAGTTAAATATACAATTTGAAGCAAATTCTTAATATGATTTTTAACTATATGTTAGTAATTGATATGTTATTTAAGTATGAATCATTAATTTCCATCTTATCTGTTTAATTATAGATATTTATAAAAAATATTAACAATTATTAATAATCAATCAACATATTTAAACAAATTGATCAATATAAATTCTATATCTATTGAACACCCTTAAATGTTAAAAATTGTCATTCAATTATTAATATAAATTTTTCCACTTGTAAATAGATTAAAAAAATTACTACTGTGTAACTTTTCTCTATTTTTTACCAAACGACAAAAGAGTTTGTATAACAATATTTTAATACTAAATTTTTCAATAAAATTATATTCAATCTCAAACAAGAAAAAATCTTTAACAGCACTCCATGACAAGCATTCTTTACTGTGAAATCGATTAATACATTAAAAAGGGGAAAGCGATCATTCAATTACTGCTACGAATTTTCTACACTTTGAAAATTATTACTAAACTACTTTTCTACACATTGACTAAGACTTTGAAGATTACTGTTGTTGATATTTTCTACACTGTGAAGACTTTGGTTGGAGCATAAAATTCAAGGAATGCAACGCATAGGGTGTTGAGCTAAATGAAAATGCTGAAACAATTTAAAAACTAAAATATAAACCAGACACAAAATGCAAGAGGAAACACAAAGATTTTTAGTGGTTCATTCAGCTAATCTAGATTACATCCACTCTTCAAGCAGGGGTCTATATCTCTTATTCAGATAATCAATCTTACAACAATACAACAAACTCATCTAGCTTTTTACTTATTTAATATCAGACATTTGATGGAAGACCAAAACAGTCTGGAAGAGGAAGAGTTGGCAATGATTGGACTGCACAATTAGAGCCTTTACAATATTCCTCTGTTAGAACCGTTACAATCTCCCACTCGAAGTCCAATCAGTGCTGCTCAGAGATGTCCCCTACTTGGAATGCTTATGGCTATGTTGTGACAATGCCGAGAGAAGCTCTACAAAATTTAAACTTCTCTCGAGGTACAACCTTGGTGAACGCATCAATTGGATTGACCTTTGTATCAATCTTCTTTAACTGTAATCTTCTATCTTCAAAAGCATGACGGATGAAGTGAAATTTGATTTCTATATGCTTTGTGCGACTGTGGAAGGTTGAATTTTTGGCCAAATGAATGGCACTCTTGCTGTCAAAAAATAGAGTAAAGGTGGATTGTTTAAATCTCAACTCTCCAAACAATCATTGTAACCATATCGGCTTTTTAGCTACCTCAGTAAAAACAATGTATTCAGCCTCGATAGAGGAAAGAGCAACAACTTGTTGCTTCCAAGAAGTCCAGCTGATCGTTGTCCCGACAAAAGTGAACACATAGCATGTTGTTGACCTTCTTGTATCTAAATCTCCAGTCATATCAGAATCAACATATCCAAAAATATAAGGGGTCTTACTGTTAAAAATTAAAACATGAGAGGAAGTGCCTCTCAAATACCGAAGAGTCCATTGAATTGCTTACCAATGAGTTTTACCTGGATTACTCATAAAACCACTCACAACTCTCATTGCATGAGCAATATCTGAACATGTGCTAGCCATGGTGTACATTAAACTCCCAACTGCTGAAGAATAAAGAATACTAGCCATCTCATGTTTTTCTTCCGGAGTGGAAGGGCACATTTTAGAAGACAATAAAAAAGGATCAGCCAATGGAATGTCTATCTTGGATTATATCCATCCCAAGAATCCTCTTCGCTGCCCCTAAATATTTCATGGAAAAATGAAGAGCCAAATGTGTCTTCAACTCATGAATAACTCTCATACTATTACCAGTAATCAACATGTCATCAACATAAAATAGCAAGATGACAAACTCACTGGTCGGAAGCCATTTGTAGTAAACACATGGGTCTGATTCGCAATGAGTAAAACCTTGTTGAGTCATGAAGTGATCAAATTTTAAATACCATTGACATAGGGCTTGCTTCAGCCCATATAGACTCCTCTTTAATCTGCAATGTAAATACTCATGCCCATGTTTAACAAATCCTTCCAGCTACTCCATATATAACTCTTCATCAGTATCCCCATGTAAAAATGTTGTTTCAACATAGAGTTGCTCAAGTTCAAGGTCCCATGCTGCTGCTATGCCTAATACCAAACAAATAGTCCACATTTTGACTATTGGAGAGAAGATTTCATTAAAGTCCACACCTTTTGGTTGAGTGAATCCCTTCACTACCAATCTGGCCTTGTATCTCTTTTGACCTCCATCTTCCTCTTTTATGTGATATACCCATTTATTTTTCAAGGCTTTACAGTTTGGTAGAAGAGGAACCAAATCCCATGTCTGATTTGTGTTTAAAGAATCCTTTTCATCTTTCATGGCATCCATCCAGAACACTGAATTAACATCACTACATGCTTGCTTATATTTTTGTGGCTTTGCCTGATCAAAACACAAGGAGAATAAAAGTTCGTAGTCATCAAACTTCCTTGGGAATTTTCAAGTTCTTTGGTAGACCTACACAACTGAATATTTTGATTAGTGTCTGGAGAGAGAAGAGGGCCAGTAACCTCTATATTTTGGATGCCATGTGTTTGATGAACATGTTGTTTTGGTAATTGGGATGTCATAGGAGGCACACTGGAGGTGCAGATGACTGAGGAAATGGAAGTGAAGTGTGAGATGAAAGTCTCCATATTGGGTTGTGTTAGTGTCACGAACGGTGGAGCAGAGTCCATGCATGATAGGGTAGTGTGCGGGGAGGTTGTAGCAAGGGGCATAGGCTATAGAGAATGGGTGGGAGTCTACTGCATTTTTTTCTCCACGCATGGGAGATGTGAAATGAGAGGCGACAAAGGAGGGTGTGCATGGAGAGATGTGGGAAATAGAGCCTCTTGCTTTATGCCTTCATCATGGTTGAGGGGGCCAGGCTATGTGGGAAAAGATGTAGACGTAGGGTCATTATAAAATGGTGGTTGTGTGCTAACTATAGATGGTGTAGGAGAGATATGTGTCTGCAAAGAATTTGTGGAAGAGATTTGGCCAGCATTGATGGAAGGTATGACTATAGATAGGTGGAATGTGACCTGGGGTATGCTCTGCATATGATTTCCATTATCAGACAGATCAAATTTAATAAATTCATCAGAAGGAGAGTTCTTGTTTTACAAACTAGAGAAAGAATTCTCATTGAATAGAACATCCTGACTGTGAATCACTTTCTTGGTGATTGAATCCCAAGGATGAAAACCAAATTGATCCTCACCATAACCCAAAAATATGCATCTTTTGGATTTGAAATCCAATTTCATTCTCTATTCCTTAGGAATGTGAACATATGCATAACATCCAAAAACTCACAAATGAGAAAATGAAATTATCTTACCAGTCCACCTTTCTTTTGGAATATCAAAATCCAGACATGGCGAAGGAGCTCGATTAATTAAATAAACTATTGTATTACACACCTCTGCCCAAAATTCCTTCCCCAACCTAGTATTAGACAACATACTCTGAGCTCTCTCCAAAATAGTCTGATTCAACCTCTTAGCTACACCATTTTCTTGAGGTTTATAAGGAATTTTTTTAATCCTCCGAATACCATGATGTGCACAAAAATGATCAAACTCCGAAGAGCAATACTCACCACCATTATCCATTAGTAAACATTTAATCTTCCTTCCAATTTGATTTTCCACCATAGCCTTAAAACTTTTAAATTTTGTAAATACTCATGATTTCTTATGCAATATGTAAACCCAAACTTTGTGAGTGCAATCATCAAGAAATGTGACAAAATAGTTAGCACCACTGATAGATGCTACCTCCAGAGGACTGAAGACATCAGAATGCACAAATTCTAATGGAGAGGATTTATTCTCATGACCCGTCCTTACAAAGCTAGTGTGATTTTGCTTGCCATAAAGGAAATGCTCACACAATTCCAAATCAACTAATTTAAGACCCAGAATTTGGTCTCTTCGAAACAAGACTTCAAGACCCGTTTTGCTCATCTGACTGAGCCTCTTATGCTAAAGTTCAACATTGCTATCTGCAACCACCATGGCTGCTCCCACTTCACCATTGCACTCTAAAGTGTATAAACTTCTAGTTTTCTACCCTTTAGCTAAAATTAATTGACCTTTGGACACTTTCCAAGAGGTGAGATCAAAATTGTCATTACAACCTTGTGTATATAACTAACTGACTGAAATTAGATTATGCTTAAAAGTGTAGGAACATGCCTAACATCTTTTAGAACCCATTTACTTCCATTTTTCAACGACAACAAAATATCTCTTTTGCCAATAATATCACACTCTTTGTTATCCCCAAGAAAAACTTTACCAAACATATCTTCATGGTAATTTGTGAAAGCACTCCGACATGGAGTAGCATGAAAAGATGCACCGGAATTGAGAACCCATGAGCTTGAATCAGTGTCACCGACTGCAAGTACCAAGGCTCCAATAGTTGTAGCATTAACGTTGTCATTGATAACATTATTTTGAGCCTTCTTGTAATTCCAACATTGCTTCTTTGTGTGTCCTAGTTTTCCACAAAACTAGCAAGTGTCATTTCTTCCTCTTGATTTTGAGTGATGATTCGATCTACCTCTTCCATTATTATTATTGTCTCTTCCTCTCTTACGACTTCTACCTCTATTGCTTGTGCTCACAGCTATTAAAGCATCACCAGAAGAGGGTTCTTGATGCTTCCTTTGTATGTCTTCACTAAGTAGTGTGGTTGCAACTTCATCAAATGTCAACTTGTTCTTGGCATCAACTAAGGTGCTCACATCCATTACTATGCCTTCCCCGCTATTCAGAAGTGAGCATAATAATAAGATTTATTTTATTTCATCATCTAATGTGATGCCAACCGAAATCAGCTAAGTAACTAAAGTATTGAACTCATTGAGATGATTTGACATCACTCCCCCTTCTTTCATTTTCAGATTATATAACTTCTTCATTATTAAAACCTTGTTCAAAGCTGAAGGTATTTCATATAATGAACATAACTTTTCAACTAGCTTGCTTGTTGTCTTCTCTGCTGAAATATTAAATAGCACATTTCTTGAGAGAGATAGAAAGATTGTTGCCCACACTTTCAAATCCATTTTCCCCCATTCTTCGTCTGATAGTTTTCCTTGGCCTTTTGTTTTACCAAGCAACGCAGGTTGCAAATCCTACTTGATAAGCAAAGACTTTATCTACACTTTCCATAGCCCGAAGTTTTGCCCAATTTTTTTTTTGATTTTCCATTTATCTACCTCATTCATGGTACCTACAAATCTTCACCGATTTCCAGAAAATCAAACAATCTTAACCAGCTCTAATACCAATTGTTGAGCTAAATGAGAATGCTGAAACAATTTAAAAACTAAAATAAAAACCAAACACAAAATGCAAGAGAAAACACAAAGATTTATAGTGGTTCATCTAGCTAATCTGGATTACATCCACTCTTCAAGAAGGAGTCTATATCTCTTATTCAGATAATCAACCTTACAACAATACACCAACCTCAATTGGAGTTTTACTTATTCAATACAGACATCTGATGGAAGACCAAAATAGTCTAGAAGAGGAAGAGTTGGCAATGATTGGACTACACAATCAGAGTTGTTACAATATTCCTCTGTTAGAACCATTACACAGGGTGTGTGGGTTTGTGTTATAAATACTTGTCAAATCACAACCAATTTTATACAAAGAGGAAGCCTCAATTCCTAGTGTTGTGGTTTTGTTGTCAGTACTATTATTACTATTATTGAGAAGGCAATCATAATCTTGAGTTGAGGCTTGGAGGAGCTCTATATGTATGGTGTGAACGTAGAGAATGTTGTGTCCCTCACCAACCTTACAACACTTGGCAATTCTCTCTTCTCTTGTAAACCTCACCTCCCTCTCTCATCTCTGCCTTTTTCATAGTGATGTCACCCACCAACCCTTTCCCATCTGGATTTCAAACCTTACATCTCCAGCTACCCTCAACCTCTACAACTAAAATCTCCATGATTCCATCCCTTTTACTGTGTTAGGTCTCCTCCACTTGAGAAACCTCTACTTGTCCTACAACCCCAATCTCAAAGTAAACCTCTCCTTCATTGTGCACCATGCTTCCCAACTTAGAAGCCTTTATATTGATGATTCAAATGTGGGAGGAGTGATTCCAAATTCTATTGGGAATATGTCCTCATTGACTCAATTAAATCTTTGAAATAACAAAATTGAAGGAAGTATCCCTGCTACTATTGGAAAAATGTCCTCATTGACCTACTTGGATCTTTCTTATAACTCACTAAGAAGCAATATTCCATGGAGCTACTTATGTGGACTATCAAAGTTGTTAACCCTTTTCCTCATGTCAAACCAATTAAATGGGAGTTTTTCATCTACTATTAGTAATCTCTCTTCCTTGGAGAGTCTTTATCTCAATAATAATTATTTGAGGGACACATTCTTACTTTCTCAAAATTAGAAGGTTTGACAAAATAAGGTCATTGGATCTCTCCAACAATTTTTTGACAATAGGAAGCAATCCCAATTGGATCCCTAAATTTCAGCTCTAGATTTTGTATTTGAGTTCATGTAATATATATGGTGATTTTCCTACTTTTATATCCACTCAATACAACATAAGGGGTATAGACCTATCAAATAATTCATTGGGTGGAAATATTCAAGAATGCTTGTCAGGCCTTACACTCTTGCAGAGACTCAATCTCTCATACAATCAATTTGAAGGAGCATTTCCCTCTAAGTTTAGTGCATTTGGTGCTCAATATGTGGACTTACATAGAAATAAGTTACAAGGGAATATTCTTGTGCCACATCCCAATGTACGGTTTCTTGACATGTCAGAGGATCAGTTTATGGGGATCAATCAAAAAAGAATAAACCAATATAGCTCTAGCCAACTCATTTATTTGTCACTTGCAAATAATATGATCAAGGGTGCCTTTCCACATTCTATTTGTGAAGCTCCTTATTTGGAGGTTTTGGATGCATCAAAGAACAAGTTTACAGGCAATTTATTTGCAAGCTTTGGCAATTTCTCATCAATATTAAAGGTTTTAAATCTAGAAAAAAATGATTTTGAAGGTTAGATCAAGAGTATGGTTTTTCTTCAAACATTAAAATTAGGAGGTAATAAAATACAAGGGCCAATTCCATCATCACTTTAAAAATGTACCTCTTTGCAGATTCTAGATTTGGGATATAATAACATGCAAAAAAAAATTCAAATTGGTCAGATAAATTGATTGATCTCCAAATTTTAGCAGTGGGATCAAATAAATTCATAGGTGAAATACCATTACAATTGACAAAACTACAGCACCTTCAAGTCTTTATTTTTTCAAATAACAATTTTTCTGGAGCTATTCCAAGTAGCTTGAGTAGCTTGAAAGCAATGAAAAATCAAACAGAAAGCTCAAATGTCCTTCAATATTCAAATTCTAGCTCAATGTCTTAAGTAGATAAAATGGAAATAGTTAACAAAGGCCAATTTGACAATGGTTCAATGCCTTGATCTCTCTAGTAACAACTTCTCAGGCAATATTCCTAAAGGCATTGGGTTCCTCATTGGTCTAAAATCTCTCAATTTATCAAGAAATCATGTCAATGGAAAAATGCCTACTTCTTTTGAAAATCTTGTGAAATTAGAGTCACTTGATATCTCAAGGAACAATGTTATTTTAGATATTCCTAGAGAGCTACAACTTCTTACATATTTGAGTTATTTCAATGTATCTTATAATAATTTATCTAGTAGAATACCAGTAGGAGGTCAATTTCTTACATTTAGTGGCAGTTCATTTTCAAACAATGCACATCTTTGTGGACTTCAGATCAACACAAATTGTTCTTCTTTTCTTTCTCCAAATTGTACTCACAATGAAGATGTAAATGATGAACTGTGGGATGATGTGTGGTGGGAAGTGGGAATTGGGTTGAGTTTTGGATTTGAGTTTGCAATTGTTATTGGAGTATTATGTTTCAACAAAAAATGTTGCTTTCACTGCTTCAAGATCATGGATGAAATTTTTTTCATTCTTGATTAAAATGTTCCAGAAATTAAAGTTTAATAAATTTATTTTATTCTCCATCCTCTTCCCCTCAAAAAATGCATATGGATTTTTTCATTATTTTATTTGTACTCATGGATTGGAAGTACTATTTTAAATAGTGTATATTGTATAGGACATCTATGTATGACATGAAATTAAATAGATATTCAAACTTAATTCAATTGTATATATTCTTTTTGCCTCTTTTTTGGTTGAAGCTTAGTCTAGTAAACATTATTTCACACAAATGCCTATTAAACGATCATTTTTTAGGATAACATTATTGTTCACATAAAGACAGATGTTTCATTTGAATTAATATGTCATAGTAATAACCAAAAAGATAGACATGCAATGTAGAGAAAATTAAAAGTTAATATTCAAGTAGTCAAAATGTTCACTTATCAATAAAGGCCAAAAGAAACTAAAGATACATAACATTTAATTTCTTACTCAGCAAGCTTTTGGAAGAGATTAAATATCAGTTTGTGTAAATGTATTCTAAAGATGTTCAATGGTCTAGACAGCTCCAGAATCTCTTAAAATTTGAAATGTTGTTCTTGTTCAATTGATGTGTTAAACTTAGCTTTTTATACCAACTAGATTTATATTTTTGTTTGGTGTTTAGATTATTATTTAATAGTATATAAGCGTTTATTTTCATTTTCTTAAAACTCTTTTTGAACTACTTATTATTATTTTTTATAATTATATTTTGCTCAATTAAAAACAAAAATCTTCAGTATATTTCCCTAAAAGAAACTTATAAATGTCAAATTTTCATATAAAGAAGAAACCCACCAATGTCCATGAACTAAACACAAAGATATTCAATACTCATTATGCTAGAGAAAATAAGGGAGACTAAAATATCAATGACAGGATGCACATTGACTCACTTTGTTTAAGAGATCTTATGCCCCTGGATTTGCATCTAATGCAGGCCTACTATCTCTTTTTGATTCATTTCACTAATTTGAATCTAAAATTAAGTGTATTCCTTATGTTTTTGAAATTTTTGTATACCCCTAGCTAGACAACCTTTTTAGGAATGGAACATCACTAAAATTAACTTCATAAATTGAACATTGAAGAATAAGTAGTACATCTAATTATTTTGTTACAACTTTTCTGCATTTTTGTAAGAAGGAATATACAATTATAATTAACATCTCTTTATGATTTTCTTTGTTTAGCAAATCGATCTACACTTCTGTGAACATTTGCAAGAATTCATACAATTAAAATTATCATCTCTTTATGGTTCACTTTGTTTTACAAACTGATCTAGCTTTAGTTAAAGATAACCATGCTTCTCTTACAGTAAAAAACCTCTTATCTGCACTCATATCTACTATTGTATTTTGGTAGGATCCTGCTTATAAAAGAACAAAAATTACATGGTAGGATCCTATTTATAAAAGACATATTACTTGGTAGGATCCTACTTATAAAAGAACAAAAACTGTGCTTTTCTTTATTTTCTTTTATGTTTTATCTAGAAGCTATATTATGCTATCTACAAAATCCCATTAGCAACTCAACAATAAGAACCATGTAGGGAAGTGGAGTTTACTGTAAATAACTATAATGATTGATTTCATAATGTGTGAAAGTATCAATCATGTACATAGCAGTAGGCGCATGGTAGTGTGTGTCAAGAACATCAACTCTCTTAATCTGCAAGTATCAAATGATAAATATTGGGAAGAGAAAAAAACTTTAATAGCTACCTGAAACAAAGAAGATAATACTAAATGAAAAAAAAATGACAAATCAGACAATAATAAATAAAACATTATCATCATTGATTATAAACCCTTTTCAATGTGGTAGTTCTCTAACCCACCGGTGAAAGAATTGATTAACAATAGCTCCTTTTCCATTAGTTAGAAATTATACAATTACATATTGAAAAATAGAGATTTAATTTTTACAGATTGGAACAATGGAGGAAATGCTCCATAGTCCAAACAGCACCAAAGACAATTCCAAAAACAATAAGTGCAATGTCTACAAAGATCTGTATAGAAGAGGACTCATGGGAACAAGCATGCAAATGAAAGAGGGAAGGAAATATGAAATCCAAAATAGAACCAATACTGCTTTAAATTATGACAACAAATATGTGAAAGAAGGAACTAGAAGTGCCATCAATGCTATGGATAAAACTGCCATAAATTTGATAAGGAAACAATATGGTGATTGGACCTCCCTTCTACAATCTCATAAACAAGATTTATCATCAGTGGGAATGTGATGAAGAGGTTCACATACGATGCAAACTGAGAAAAATCTAATATCAAACTCTTTCTCAAGTTAAGAGTGACATTATTCTTGGTCTCACTTTCAGAAACAAGACAACCAAGTGTTCCAAAATCCCCATAAATGCAAGCTATGAAAATAAATGCAAGGCCCAAAAAATCACAACATTTATGTTTCTTCTCCATTCCCAATTCAAGGGGCAGAATCATGGTTACCCCTTCAAATGCAGACTTTCTAAACATGGGTAAGTCTGTGGTAAACCTAAAGAAACTCCAATCACAGTACTTCTATAAAAGAGCCTAGAATTTCAGAAACTAAGGGTCCCAATATTTGGGAAACAAAATGATTGAAGAAGCAATTACCTGTTAGCTAAAGCTCCAACCCCATAGCACCACTCAAAGATTGGGCATTGATTCCAAGGATTCCAATTCCAGCCTCACTTCTAAGAAACAAAGAACATCCAAGTGATATCATAGTTGTAACTTCACAAGAATCTCACAATGCAAAGAATTGATTTTAGCCATCTAGTTATAGCAATTCTAGCTACAAAAGATTTTTTTGTGTATCTTTATTTTATTACAGCGTCATGGAACATATAGCTAAGGACACTAGAGTTGAGACTCAATAGTTTCTCAAATCTCTCTTATCAATTTTAAATTCTCATCTTCAAAATATAATTGCATATTTTGTACTCCCACTGTTACTCTTATACATTTTGGTTGTAATAATCTTTTGAAAAACTTTTTAAACGTTGTAACATTGGTTGGCCATTCCTTTTCTATCAATATGTTACTTTTTAAACTTTTACTTCTCTATTATAATTGAATGTCCTTTTTGAGTTCCATTAACCTATTTTCAATTTGTGTGGACACCGATATACAGTCTCTTTCTTTCAGGTTC
Organism: Chamaecyparis obtusa; assembly: GCA_027943335.1. Classification (NCBI taxonomy): domain Eukaryota; kingdom Viridiplantae; phylum Streptophyta; class Pinopsida; order Cupressales; family Cupressaceae; genus Chamaecyparis; species Chamaecyparis obtusa. Next base: position 857,555 of record BSBK01002104.1, read on the forward strand.
CTTTTTGTTTCTCAATTGAACTAAAATTAGTCTTCAGATCTTTTCTATTTTTCTTCCCTTCTTTCACATTGTCAAATTTGTGTATGCTCTCTTTGTTATAATTTAGGCTTGAAAGGGCAACTCATTTAATTTTATGCTTCACTTCTAAATTCTGCTTATCTTCATAGTGTGGTTATTGTCCTGTATGGTAATTTTGAAGGGACTTTCTTAATAGGGAAATTTAAATTGAGGTATTTTGAGGGATCACAATAAGTCTTCAGTTGTTGGGTTTTGAGATAATTGTACCTGCCTTAGGAACTCTTGAAGCAATGATGCAAGAGATTATATGTCTAGTGTGGAGGCATTAGACTCCTACCTATTCAAGAATGGTAATAACTGTCAAATGTTGTAGACCATCTGGGATCTAAGTTGAGTTGGCATGGGCTCTAACTTGAGTTGAGGATTATTTATAGAACTAGTATAATAAAAAATTGTCCTAACCTTTTTACTCGTTTACACCACGCAAGGGGACCATTCCACAAGAAATTTGACTATTGCATTTCACAAACAAATTGTCTTGAGTAGGATATTGTTCAAAGAAGAGTTCACCTTGTTCATGTAAAAGGACAAGATGCTATTATTTCTATTCATAGGAATAATCATCATCGGTTCATTCTTACTTTTAATAGAAGATTTTATCAATCCATTTTAGACCTTGAACATTTGAGGTTGTAATGTTCTGAAGCATTAGACCTTGAGATGTGTATCCTCTTGAAGGAATTCAAGAAATACACAAGATTCAATATCATTGGGCTTGCTTGATTAAACAACTAAAAAAGTGCAGCACAAAATTTAAATCTCTTATTCAAATGTAAAATCTCTTACCCACCAATGATGTTATTGATGATGCATTCAATGTGGTGGGATAGCCTTGGATGATGATTCCATTTCTGAATGTCCTACTGGTTTTTTGTCATGTGATGTGGATGAAAAGTATGAAAGTTAGCCTGGTTGCAACATTAACAATTGCTCAATAAGTTTCTTTCATGAAGATGAGCAAAGGGGACTGAGAAAATATATGTTCCACAACTTGATGCTTTTTAAATAGTCAGTCAGTCTAGCATGTATTACAAAGTATGAGAATGTCCAAGACATAAAAGCTCTTAAAATAGCTACATAAAAGCCTTCATAAAATATTACTTGTGCCCTCCGAAAGTGAGCTCTAAACAGAATTTGATGTTGAGACATCACGAGGAAAATAATGAGGGGTTAAAATGTCCTCACACAGTTTACAATTAACTATTTCCCCTTTCATTATTATTTTTATGGAGGGGAATCTTTTAAAAATACAAAGAATGGTTTGAGGTAATGTTTTTTATTGTAGGAAAAAATAGGTTTTAAAGGGGACCCGAAACCCCGAACAAGCTAGAATAAAGGTTTTACGTTAAAGAACACTAAAAAGAGATAGTAATGCGGACCAGTCCACCATAACCAAAACCAACAAGACAACCTAAAAAACCAAAGACCAGAAAAAAACTGACAGAAAGCTAGTACCAGGAAGCCAGGGAACTAAACAAACTCCTTGTGAGTCTCATCAGCTTCCTGCTTTGCCTCAGATATCTTCTTTATCACTGTGTTGAAATCAGAGAGCTCCTGGATTCTTTCTTGAATCTTTCTCCTTTTTGCTGATCTTGCACATTTTCCCAGGCCTTCCTCTTCTAGGTCCTCAGTATTCTTATCTGGTTTCTTGCTGGGGGAGCCAACATCCAACTCAACTTTAATGGTCATAAAATAATCCATGGCCAAACCCATAAATTTGTTGTTGTCATGCATATGTTTTTTCATTGCATTCTCCATAGTTTCCATTCTAGCTTGTATTTCGTCCACTTTTTTATCCCCATCATTGTTCATATTTTCCACCGTAGTTTTCAAACTAGACTCCAACTTTTCTTGTAGATAATCCACCTTAGCAGAAATGGAGCGATGCTTTAAGTTTAAATTCTTGATCTCCTAGAAATGTTGGCAATTTGGCTAAGTTGGTTACTTAGATGTTGTCATTATGGTAACATATGTCTTACATGAAGATCCCACAGGTTGAAAATCTAGTATGTCAGAGTGCAGTTAGAAATTGTCTAAGTATGAGACAGTATGTCTTTGCCAATGAACCAGGAGACAGTTTTGTTTTGCGACATTGACTGGAGTAAGTTCAGTACTTGCGCACTTGAACATAGACTCTATGGTTACTAATGATGACCCATCTTAGAGTGCAAGTCAGTACAACATGTACGGAAGGAGTTATGATAGTTTTGTTGAAGATAGTGTTAAGCCAACAGGATAGTTTTTGAAGACATAATTGGTAAAGAGTTAAGGGATTATTTTGTTTATCAAAATAATGACTTAACAATATAAAGGGATGACATCCTAGATGTTTACCCTTAGATAAAGTTATTTGTATAAATGTAATTGTAATTGTAAGAAAATAAGAGTTATTGATAGTGGACATGAAATGTAATGAAGCAGTGATATGATGTGAAATATATGATGCATATGTAATAGTGATAGTGAAAGAGCAACGAAGAGATATTGATGCAAGCAGTATAAGGTTATGGACCTTAACCTATTTTTGTAATTAGTGTATATTGTACATTACTTGTTTGGGTAGTGGGCTCATTTGGTAATCACATTTTTTACTACCAACTCCTAACAAGGTTGAGGCTTCTAACAAGGCCTATAGTCCCTTAATCAGGACTGATACACTATATGCTTGTAATAGACTCCTAACAAGGTCAACACCCTTAACAGGATACTTTTGATTAGTAGATCTTTGTGGGTACCATCCCCACCAAGGTTTTCCCTTGGCCAGGGTTTCCTCAAGAACAAATAATGTGTTATGAGTTCTTTAGTTTTATTGCTATGCATGTTGTTTAGCTTCTTAAGTTATGCATGTATAAAGATAATCTATTATATCCATAATTGAGCAAAAGATAAATTTTGTAGAATACTGATTCACCCCCACCTCTCAGTATTCCCTATTTCTAACAATTGGTATCAGAGCTTAGTTACTCGGAAAAGAATCATTCAAGGAAAGCCTAGCAACTTGAGTAAGATCTCTATGGATATGGATCAACTACAGAAGAATCTTGAAGAAGCTCTTGAACCGATTGATATACTTACTGATGAAAGAGACAATCTGAAAGGGAAGTATGATGATGCAAAGAACCTCATTGAGAAACTGAAAAAGAAGTTGGAAGATCTAAAATCTAAAAAGGAATCCAAAATTTTTATTGAATATTGTGATGACAACTTAGAAAAAGAAAATGAGATCCTTAAGCATGAACTGAAGATAGCAAATTTGAAGCTTAGTTTGAAAGATGGAAATGGAAAGAATGAAGCAAATCTGAGATCTAAGAATGAAAAGCTAAAGATTGAGAATGAAGGATTAAAATCTAAACTTGGCAAAGTAACATCTAAATTTTAGAAATTCAATTTGTAGCATGTTGAACTTGAGAAATACAATACAATTGTGAAAGGCGAATTGACTCAATCCAAACAACAACTTGAAAGGCTATATTCAACTAGTGAAAAGATTGATGAACAAGCATCTTTTCAGAAACCATTCTATGATAAGACTGGTCTTAGATTTAATATATTCAAAGAAAATGATGAGAACAAGGAACTAGATCTGAAAGTATCTGAAAGCATAGATGAGAAGAAGTCTGATGAGATCAACAAATCTGAAGATACACCTAAAGAAGAAGAATCACCAAAGCAAGAAGAATCGCCCAAAGGTATGCAAAGAGAATTCAAAGGTAGATGTTTTGGTTGTAATACTATTGGTCACATGAAGAGAGATTGCATAGGTAAGCAATTTAAACCTCTTAATGGTTATTGTTATAATTGTCATGGTTTTGGACATAGAGCTATTGAATGTAGGAAACCTAAATTTATTGAGAATAACAATAATAGTAGAATGTTTAGGAATACTAACAATGTAGATAAGAAACCTACTGAAGATATGAATAGAAGAAATGGAGTAATATGTTATAGATGCAACAAGGTTGGACACATTGCTAGAAACTGCAGATCACAAATCAATACACCTAGACCAAGAGATGGGAACAATGGAATTGTTTGTCAGATATGCAACAAGATTGGACATACAAGGTTTTGCAAAATGAACAATGGAGTTTTTCATCATAACCCTAACCCTAGAAATCATGCAAGAAGAAATGAAGATACAAGTAACAGACAAAAAGGTTGTTGTAGTAATATAGATGAAGTGAAGTTTGTTAGAAGCACAGATCAAGGAGACATATTCAACATTGAAGGTAATCAGAAAGGTGAAGTATCAAGTGGTAAGAATGAATCCTTACCTGACCTAACTCAAAGCACTTAATTTATGAAAATTACAGTAGATTAGGAACTTAGATTAGTGTAGAAGTAGATTTATGATGAATTAAGTCTTGCATAGTTAATGTAAGGTAGATTATGATGTTCTAATGCTATGGTTAAGAGCGCAAAAGAAAATATTATGTTTTGGAAGATCGCAAGAAGTTTTAAGTTTTGCAGGTTAACAGAAACAACTTTTTGGAAAGAAGCAGCAAAAGAATTGAATGCGATGTCAGATCTAAGTCAGATTGAAGTAATAAAAGGTTATAATCAGTATTATTTGATTATCAAAGTGAATACAAGTGTTAAGGAGATCAAAGAGTAGAGATTGGAAGCATTTTGCAATGATTTGGTGAAGGATTTGAGCGCTGAATCTACACAAGCCCTAAATTTGTGAAATCAAGGTATTTTACTTGGCAGATCTTTGAATCGATAAAAGGAATTTGAAGTAATCATGGATGTATCTTTAATTCACAATGTCAAAGACAAAAATAGACCTAGAATGAGAAGGGAACCAGTAGAACCCTTGGAAGATGACCCTAGGTTGTCTTTATCATCTCTACTAGACAGAGTTTTGCATTTGGAAAATGTAAGAAGTTATCTTGGATGCAATTTGGAAACCATCAGTGATAGTGATTTTACCAATGAGTATCAACATATTTACAAATAGGAAATGTCATTAAAATAAGGATATGATCATTTGAAAGACAATGAGATCGTTAAGTATGCATTGCAGTATGAATTTGATAATGAAGAATTCACTACGATAATCCTTAGCAGAATTCATAATGGGAAGTTTTGGCTAGAAGATAGAGTGATAGACATTACAGCTGATTTGATTCATGAAGTCACTGGACTGTCTAAATCTAGAGCCATTCCTTTAAATGAGAAGAACATGAGAAAAATAGTGATTGATAACACTAATTCATCCTATAATGGCAGAGGAATTGTAATTAGTAAGATCCAACAACATGATGTTAGATACTTATGCAAGATCCTAACAACTAAGTTTTGTGCAAATTCAAGAGAGGATGACATGGTAGCTGGAATGGTACACATAGCTTATTTGATGTGTGTTGGCAAAGTGGAAGTTGATATGTGTGAAATTATGAGAATACAACTATTTGAAAATTTGGAAAAGATCAAGAAGACAAAGTATGCACAATTTAGATTTTCATCTTTGATCACTTACATGTTTTTCCACCTATTGAGAAGATTTTCTTACACCATTGAAAATGATTGGAATGATGGACAAACTACAATGGAAAGAATCAATAAAGTGTATATGAAGCATGTTATTAACAAAGTAAATGAGAGTACTATGTTGGTGATGAAGACATTTTAGAACTTGGTAACTAGTAGATCAAGGATCCCATAGTCTCTTGTGGAGAAATACAAAAATGAAGTATGTTTTATGGTTGATACTGACTTTACCTACATTGAAGTAGTAGAACCTAGAATTGAGTTCATAGACCCTCTTGGCTATGAAATATCTGAAACTGAGATAGAAGAATATGTGAATAGGCTACTTAAGTGCAAGGTTGACACTCACAGTAACAGATTTGGAACTTTTGAAGAAAATTTCAACTCCGCAAAGGCTATACTTGAGGAGAAGCAGTCTAAGATAAGAGTTGAGAGCACTATTAAGAAAATACTGAAAGATACAGGAATGACAAAGCAAGAATTCTTAGTGGCAAAGCAGATAGTAGTAGTAATCAAAGATATTGGACAGAAAGAGATTTTGTCTATACCTCCCTTGTCATCTAGTGCAGTACAACAAGAAGCTACACAAGTCAAGGTGAAAGTAGAGGAACCTGAGAAGGAACAAGAAGCAAGAAAAACTACTAGATCCTCTTCCTCCACACATAGCAGGAGAGTGAAAGAAATTGCTTCTAGACCTGGTAAGAGGTAGAAAACTTTGGTGCCACTAGCTCCTAGGAAAGTTGCAAAAGTTAAAGATGATGTCACTATTGTTAAGAAGAAAGCATGGAAACCTAGAGTTGAGAGAGTGAATGAAGAGATTATACAAGATGGAGACTTCACTAAGATGAATAAATAATATGACCTCTATGACTACTTAGAGAGATTGAATCTTGAAAATGTAGTGGTTAAGCACATGATTCTATTTAATAAGAAGTTTGACACCATTCGGGGTAAGATTCCTGATGACTTATTCAAGAAACTTGTCAACAAGAAGATGAGACACAAGAGGAATACAAATCTATCAGAGAGAATCTTGTGAAGAAACTATGTGTTGTGAGAGATGATGAACATCTTAAAAAAATCTTGAAGCCCCTTAGCACCCATTTAAGGACAAAAAGGAGAACCATTCAAATCATGGCAGGACAATATGAAGAAGTGAATATAGAGACAGAACAAGCAATAGTTAAGGTTATGGTAGAAATTGTTGGAGAGCCATCAGTTGCAGCAGAGCAAGTAGAAGAAGCAAAACAAGAGGACATTCCCTCTCCACTAGCTATAAACATTGAAGAAGAATCTATGAATATTGAAGGTACAAAGATCACCTTGGATATTGATGATAATGTATTCAAGAATCTAGAGAACATTGTTGACAATTCAGCTCTTGATGAATCGGATACAACTATAGAAGTAGAGAAGGTCCAATCTATTGTTGAAGAACCTAAAGTGACAGAAGTACAAGCACTTGTACCCTCTAAAGAAGAAATTAGTCTTACTCCTGAGACTGGAAAGAAGAAACAAATTGGATCTTTGTTTAAAGATTTAGGAAAAGAAGTAGATGATGATGATCAAATGGAATTGATCACATCTTTGAACAAAATCATTGGGAAGAATAAGAAAGTTAAAAGTCTTAAAGGATGTCTGAAGGACCTTACTGAAAAGTTACAAGGCATTGTAACTACATAGATTGTAGAGGCAGACCCTCTGGAGAAAGAAAAGAAAGTGATGAGCACTTTTGATGATGAATTCACTAACTTATCTGAGATTGCAAAGGTAAAAGCACAAGCAGCTTTTGAGGCTAAAACACTCTTGAACATAAGCCAAAATATCAGAAATGGTATCAATAACCTTGATATTTGTATAAAGGATTTAAGGAAGAATCTGGACTGAGGAAAATCTTTGTATATTCAGTGTACAAAATCAGAGACCCTTCTAGCAGCAGAAGAAGAGAAAATAAAGATGAAGGAAGCAGAAATTTAGAATGAAACCAACCTTCTTTCTAGCCCCACTATAAAGATATTTGATATAGAAAAGAAGATTCACAAGCTATTTGATGAGATCAGAGTTTTGCAAGATATAAAGGACTGCAAAATGAAAGATTTACTCTATTAAGAGAGTGCACTTCTATGAAGATGAGTATCATTGAAGGACAACTAGAAGAATGTCTTTCAGCTAAGACATCTTTTCATAAATTCAGTTTTGAGAATCTCCAAGCATGTGAGATAGCAGCTTATGGACTATGTGCACTACTCAGTGTGGCAGACTCTATCAAGAAATCATGGGAAAATGAATTAGAATCAATGAAGATTGATTTTACAAATTGTGTTGCAAGCCTACCAGCTTTGCAATATGAAATCAAGGTAACCCTTTTTTTGACATAGTTTTGTAACCCTCCTTACCTTATTCTGTCATTGTTGTCAAAGGGGGAGAGATATATATAGTAGAAAATTGATTAAGGATTTTTACTCTTAGGGAGAGTACTACAAAGATAAGATTTTTGGAGTTATAAGGATAGTATATGTATATGTTATACTATGGCCACAATTTTGACAATTTTGAAGTTTTTGAGTTTTACACTTAGCCAATTTTCTCATATGTTGCCACCAATGACAAAGGAGGAGATTATTGGAAATTTGGCTGAGTTGGTTACTTAGATGTTGTCATTATGGAAACATATGTCTTACATGAAGATCGCATAGGTCAAAAAGCTAGTATGTCAGAGCGCAGTATGAAATTGTCTAAACTTATGAGACAGCATGTTGTTGCCAGTGAACCAGGAGATAGTTTTGTTTTGCGACATTGACTGGAGTAAGTTCAATGCTTGTGCACTTGAACATAGACTCTATGGTGATTAATGATGACCCATCTCAGAGTGCAAGTTAGTATGGCATGTACAGAAGGAGATATGATAGTTTTGCTGAAGACAGTGTTAAGCCAACATGATAGTTTTTGAAGATAGAATTGGTAAAGAGTTAAGGGATTATTTTGTTTATCAAAATAATGACTTAACAATATAAAGGGAAAAAATCCTATATGTTTACCCTTAGATAAATTTATTTGTATAAATGTAATTGTAATTGTAAGAAAACAAGAGTTGTTGATAGTGGACATGAAATGTAATGAAGTAGTGATATGATGTGAAATATATCATGCGTATGTAATAGCGATAGTGAAAGAGCAGCGAAGAGATATTGATGCAAGTAGTATAAGGTAATGTACCTTAACCTATTTTTGTAATCAGTGTATATTGTACATTACTTGTTTGGGCAGTGGGCTCATCTAGTAATTATATTTTGTACTACCAACTCCTAACAGGGTTGAGGCTTCTAACAAGGCCTATAGTCCCTTAATTAGGACTGATACACTATATGCTTGTAATAGACTCCTAATAGGGTCAAAATCCTTAACAAGATACTTTTGATTAGTGGATCTTTGTGGGTACCATCCCCACCAAGGTTTTCCCTTGGCCAGGGTTTCCTTGAGAACAAATCATGTGTTATGAGTTCTTTAGTTTTATTGCTATGCATGTTGTTTAGCTTCTTATGTTATGCATGTATAAAGATAATCTATTATATCCATAATTGGGTAAAAGATAAAGTTTGTAGAATACTGATTCACCAACCCCCTCTCAGTATTCCCTATTTCTAACATGAAAACCCATTTCATTAAATGAAAAGAATACATGGAAGCAGCCTTGGCAGTTTGGAGGACCCCAAAGGGGGGTCAATTTTATCATCCATATCTTCCCTCAACAATTGAACATTCTATTCTTGCATGTGCATAGTTTTGATGAAAGGAATGTTCCAAGAATTGCTAGGAGCATTCACTTTCTCCGCACCAGGTGAAGTCATCTTCACAGCAGGGGAAGTATTATCCACCTCTATAGCTTCCTTCTAAGTATCCGACCCAACCTCCATGACCACTTCCAATTTAGGGGAGATGGGCACATCATGATCTTCGGAGCTATCATAGTCCACTAAAATGGGCACCTTCTAACCACCCACATCCTCCTCATTCTTATCATCCTCATTGTTACTCTTGATTCTAGAGGTTTTACCCATTTCCATAGTACCCATAACCTCTTCTTTAGTGTTGTCATTTTCCTCCTAAGATATTTTCAAGACCGAGGTCGAAGAGGAACTATCTTCCTCAATGGAATCAACCATGTCATCATAACCTTCTGCACTATCAGAAGAGGTATCTGTATCCATAGAAACCTCCTTATCTTTTCTTAATTTTTTACCTGAAGGACTCTCCTCTTTAATGACCACATCCCTAATTCTTTTTTTACTTGAACTAGTTTTGGACAGGAAATGATAGGGCTAGCACTGGCAGTCTTCTTAATATGTTCAACAATTAGAAGAATCAACCCTTCAAGAAGAATGAGTTTCTTCTCCTTCTTCCTATGTTGGGAAATACTCAGACGGAGGGACTAAAGAATATAGTAAGGTAGGGACACCCTAATTTTATGATAGAAATGACAGAGAAAAACAAAGTGGTAGGAATGGGCCCATTTGAACCTACTATCCAGGGTAACATATTCCATAATCTCCATCATAACCATCGCCCAGATTTTTGTGAATGAAGCCACATCATAGCACCCACCAAACTCTTTCACCAGATTTTTTTTCTCCTCTTTTCTTTTGGGAAAGCATCGAATGGCCTTCAATGAAACTTTCTTGTCATAGTAAAATTTGATGCCCTTAGTACTAAGCATAGACACCTCAGTAATGAGTTCCTCCATAATGTTCACTATGATACCAACTATAGTGATGGCCCCATCTCTCTAGGAATCAACAAAAAACTTCGTGGCACTATCTTTCACCCCATGCAACCTTTCCATGTAGGTAGTAAGACCCCCCTTAGTGAGAATATCCCAGACCTCTGGTATATTTTTCCATTTTACACAATCCTTTAGCTCTTTACAATTAATCCCTCCTCCCATGATCTCACAGCTAACAAAGATAGTCATAATTGTAGAGAAATACCAATTGTTGCGATAATAGGCAACTTTGAAGTTAACAAAGGTTAACTCGTGTCTGCAATTAGTTCTCTTGGGAAAGGCACCACTTTCCATAATTATTTTCCTTTGTTTCTCTAAAATGTGTCTAATCATCATAACTTCTCAAGATATGCCCAATCCACCCTTTTGCTTTGGGACCTATCAAAGGCCAACTTGGCTTTCATATCAACGGTGAGATTTTCATAATCGTGCCAAATCATGATATCCTTGGATTTAACCATAAAATTGGCCAGCTCATTAGCGGTACAATTCACTTCCTAGTAAGTGTGAGATATAATGACTTGCTTAAAGGAATTAATAATAACCCTAGCCTCCTCGATTATCTCCTTAATGGTCCATGATGGCTTAGTCTTATCACTTATGCATCTTAAAATATTCATTGAGTCACCCTCAATCCAAACATTTTGAGCCATATTTTTCTTGATGATTTTAAACATTTGAAGAAGAGCCATAGCCTTTTCTATGTGGTTGTTTGTACCCAAATAGGCATCACCACCATAGCCAGACAATTAGCCATGTCATCGTGGATGAGACCACCAAAGCCCACTGGGCCTGGGTTGCCCTTCGCAGCACTGTCAAAATTAATTTTTATCCATCCTAGCAGAGGAGAAAGCCAGATGGCATTCTCCCTAGGATTAGGGTTTTTATTAGTTATCCCCACTCCCAAATCACCAACATTGAAATCCAGTAACCTGCTGGTCGACATTTTGTAGTTTTCCTTAATGCTTCTCTTAATCTTCTCAGCTATTGCCTTGGGTGGAAGTTCAATATTCCTGAAGACTCTATCATTGTGTTCTCTCCATAACCTCCATATCATATGGGGGGCTATGATATTCCACAAATACTGATGAATGGGGACCTCAAATTTTCTCCACTGTTTACAAAAACTTTCCATGTTATTGGGAAAAAACCACTTAATTTGCCAGCATTGTAATAATAGATTCCAAACCTCCCAAGAAAAACTATAATCAATGGAAAGATGAAAGACTGATTCCTCATATTTTTTACACAAGAAGCATCTATTGCTCAAAATCATGCCCCATTTCTAGAGATTGTCTATTGTAAGAATTTTATTCTGCAAAACCAGCCAGAAAAAATATTAATTTTAGGAATTAAACTTTTATCCCACACCTAAGCCCAAAAGGGAAGAGGATTTGGTTGTTTCAATAAAATCTCAGAATAGGAAGCAACCACGAAGATACCAAAAGGAAGAATACCCTAGAGTAGCTTATCTTCTCTAGAATCCTTAACCTTCCAGATCATAAGATCCAACATCAAAGGCTTAAACATTTCATTCACAAGGGAGAGGTCAATCCACGAGCCATTCCTCTAGTAGTCCCTCACCCTAGCTCTGAATATCTGAATGCATTGATTGATGAAAGGTTGAAAAGCAGTGACAGATCTTAGGGGATAGTCTTTAATCCAACAATCTTCCCAAAATTGGATCCTTCTGCCATTGCCTAAAAACCACTTGGCCCTTTTAAAAGCTGCTTCCTTAGCATTCTGAATACTGTTCCAAATAAAAGAACCTTGTACTTTCAAATTCATTTCCCAAAATTCAGAGATATGGGAAAAAGAGAAGAGATATTTTCTATGGATGATTTCATTCCATTCTCTTTTTTCCCCAAAAATTCTCCAAGTCTATTTAGCTAGCAATGCCATATTAGTGACTCTTAGAGGATGAATTCCCCCCCCCCCACTTTTTAGGAGTACAGACCCTATCCCAGGCCACTAAAGCGAGTCTCTTTTTTTCTTCCACTCCCAACCATAAAAAGTTTCTTTGGATTTTTTTGATAATATCTGCATATTTACCAGGAATCTTAAAAAGATTGAGAGCATAGACAGGGAGGCTTTCCAAAGAGGCCTTTAAGAAATGAAGTTTTCCTACTTGACTAAGAAGGGCTCCTTTCTAGCCAGCCAATTTCCTATTGAATCTATCAACAATACCAGCCTAGAAGGATTCTGGAGGTTTGAGACCAAGAGGAAGTCCTAGATAGGTAGTAGGAAAAGAGTCAATTCTGTAACCTATGATTTTGGTAATTATATACTACCTATCCTCAGGAGTATTGATAAAAAATAAAGAGCTCTTATCCCAATTAATGGATTGACCAGAACCAAGAGAATAGGTAGAAAGAGAATATTTTATAGACTTAGCTTCCTAAATAGAAGAGAAACCCATAATGATAGTATCATCCACAAAATGTTCATGAGAATAGGGACTAGAATTCAAAGAAGGGGAAAGGGCTTTAAAAGACCCATTGGAAATAATCTTCTGAATAAGGCACCCTAGACATTCAGCCAAGATAGAAAAAAGGATAGGAGAAAGAGGATCTCCTTGCCTTAGACCCTTGGAGGGTTTGAAGAACCTAGAAGGGGACCCATTGATCAGAATAGTAGTAGAAGAAGTGCTAATGAGCTGATAAATCAATTTAAGGAATTTATTACCAAAACCAAAGGATCTCAAAACCTTGATCAGAAAATACTAGTCCACCCGATCATAAGCCTTTGAAAGATCTAGTTTCAGAAAAAAACTAGAGTTAAGAGAGACCTGAGTGGAGTGGATAACCTCATGAACCTTCATAATCAAATAAAGAATCTGCCTACTAGGCTCGAAACCACTTTGTTGCAGAGAGATAATCTGAGGGAGAATAACTAGAAAATGAGAGGTTGGGACTTTAGAAAGAATTTTGTACATAGAATTACATAAGCTAATTGGTCTGAAGGAGTCCACCGAATCAGCTCTAGGCTTAATAGGAATCAGAGCAAGAAAGGTTGCATTAATCTCTTTAAGCAAAGATCTGGCTCCAAAGAACTCTTTAACAACATTTATGATGTACGCTTCAATAATATGCCATAATTTTTTAAAAAAGAACATTGGGAACCTATCCGGGCTTGGGGACTTATCACCTTCAAAAGAGAAGACTGCCGCCTTGATTTCATCCAGAGAGGGGATGGCAATAAGAGCATGATTGGTAGAATCATTAACAATAGAAGGAATGTTATCAAGAAGGATGTTTTGATTCCCCACATCAAGATTAGGATCTTCAGAGAGCAGAGAAGAGAAGAAATTAATTATAGCCTCAGAAATATCTTTGTCATTGGAAATTTCCCCTTCCTCCACTTTGAGTTTGGATATTCTATTTGAAGCTCTATGTTTTGAGGCAGATAAATGAAAGAATCTAGTGTTCTTATCCCTAGCTTTGATCCAAACAGACCTAGATCTTTGCTTCTAATATTCTTCTTCCTTGGAAATAATGTTATGCATTTTAGCAAGGATGCTCTCCTCCTTATCCCTCAGCCCAAAATGTTGGATAGTTTTCTCAATAACATCAAGATCCTTTTTAAGCTAATGTTTGGATTTAAAAATATCACCAAAAATAGTTTTTCTCCACACCTTCACATTCTGTTTAACACTGAGAAGTTTCTTAACGACTCTAAACATGGTAGTGCCTTGAATATGAATATTCCACTAGTCTTTGATATGTTGTTCAATCTATGGATGATCAACCCACATTTTTTCAAACCTGAAGGGTAGGTGACCCTTCGCAGTAATCAGATCAGCACTAAAACATATTGAGAAGTGATCAGACCCAATCTTCAAAAGGGAAGACAGTGAACACCCAAAAAAATTTAGCCAGCAACCAGTGATCAAAGAATGATCCAACCTAACTTGGATGAGGTCTTGACCAATCCTTCTATTCAACCAAGTGAAATTGACTCCCTAAAGCTCCATATCAAAAAGAGATTGATTATTAATAAATTCCATAAGCTCCATTCTACCATCCAAGTGACTCTAATTATCTGCCCCACCATACTTCTCATTATCTTTTAAGGGGTAATTGAACTCCCTAATGATCAGCCAAGGAAGCTCCCAGAAGGAGTTTTTATGATTTTCAATTTTTCTCCAGAAATGGGATCTACCAGCTTTGGAGTTGGGGGCATAAATAGTAGTAGCAACCCATTCAAAATCCATCTTAAGATGAACAAAGTTAATGTTGAGGTAGTTCAAATTTTCCAAGACCACTGATCCTCAAAAATGACTCTGATTCCAAAAAATAGTGACCCCTCCCGAAGCCCCTTCAGATCTAAAGCCAGCAACCCCATTATTTTTAAAGATTCTAATTTTTCCACCTTCTCTTTACCCATCTTAGCTTCTTGAATAAAAATGATATCAGGATTGTGATCTCTTACCAGATTCATAAGAATGTCTTGTTTGTGAGGGGCATTCAACCCTCTTATGTTCCATGAAATGAGCTTCATTTCTTAACCGGAGTACAGACTCCCTGGATAGTAAGTTTCTTACCATCCACAATGTCCTTTTTGTTTTCCCTTTCTTTGATTTCTTTGTTGCTATATCTCCCTTGAGAATTTTTCTGAGATCCAAGATCCACTTTTAGCTTAGATCCCCCATCTGCTTTACTTCGAGTGGTAACTCCCTTGAAGCCCAGAGTAACAAGTTCCATTTTCTTCTCTTTCTTTTTTTGTTTCTTCCCTTTTTGAATAGTCCAAATTTTGTTCCCATCAAAGGGTTCATCTCTAATAATAGAATCTTCATCACTACTTCTTGAAAGAGTATCAGGAATAGAAGATGAGTCATCTTCATCAATTTTTACATTTTGAACAAAAACTTTGTCCATCAAGGGTCCTATCTGAGAAACCTCTTCCAAAATAGGAACCATCACCACCATTGGGACCGAGTCATCATCAGAAAGACCCATACCCAAATGTTTCTCAGGGGATTTAGAAGAAGCAGGGATCTTCTAGATATTCTCATTAGAGACAACATCCTTACTAGAAATAGCTACTGAATCTGACACATGTGATACCGGTTCTACTATTTCACCCTCCTCAAAAATTGAGATAGTGTTAGAATCCACTTTCTCTGCCAAGTCTTCCTTATTACTGCTATTGTCACCTTTGACCTCCTTCTAGATTTGTTTGGTCATCTTTTTAGGTTTTGAGTCTACTGGCATAGAAACCTTAGGAGTTTTCTTTGGGAAGTGTTTGGCCCAATGACCCATTTTATGATAGACAAAGTAGGAAAAAAGGAGTGATTCAAAAGTCACCTCCTATTTCCACTGACCCAATTTAGAGTTTATGTTCATAATCGAGGGAAGATTGTCAAACTGACCAATATTAACACAGATCCTAGCAAAGACAAGTTTGGGCTTGGCTGTTGTCATAGGATCGATAGAAATGAGTTCTCCTCCAAAGGAGGAAGCTAAACCTTTGAAAACCCCCTCATTCCAATATTCTAATTGTATCCCAGGAAACCGTACCTAGACCGGAGTTGCCATAAAATAATTATCAGACTAGTTCCAACTAGGAGTCCATTTGCAAAAAATAACTATTGTTCTACCAAACATCCAAGGATCCCCACACAATACATAGTCCTGATCTTCCTTATTTGAGAAAGAAAAAGAAAGAAAGCCTTTTGGAAGGGCCGCAATATCCACATGACCTTTCAATGCCCTTTTTTTTTAACAAAAAATTTGACCACCTCAATATTAGGATGGGGACCCAAAAAATTACCAACCAACGTGAATTCCATGGCCAAAATAGATCGATCCACCATAGTATCTAGAACAAAAATAGCAACTTATCCTTCTTGAAGAAAAGCCTTGACTGGTTCTTCAGAGGATGTAGTGTTTACCTCCTTTCTCACTCCCACTAAATTTGACCACTTTTTGTTACTATGAAAGTTGACTTTAGCATCGACAGATCTAGAGATGCCTTTTGACCCCAGTTGTGGGTCCTTTGAAGGAGTAGCCTCAACACACAACACCTTAGAATTCAGACAGGGGCCTTCTCCTAACATAGCTTCACACACAAGCGGAGCCCCATTTGGCACTGCCTTCGAGGGGGTACCCGTGACACCCCTACATGGGGAAGGAATCCCCTACCCCAATGAAGAGGAATCTGACACCTCAAGTGCTAGATCCAGTACTAGTGAAGAAGGCATCCCCGGGACCATAGGCCCCTCACCAGTACGAGGGCCAAAGCCAGCACCAGTAGCCGCACTACCATGACCCTGCCTGCAGTTTGAATCCACACCTTTCCCATTCGAAGTCTCTCCTGTCCCGCTTGAATCCTCTCCTCTCACACTTGAATCCTCTCCCATCCTTCTCTATCAAAGAAATTTTTGTTTCTATCTGAGGTGCCAGTGGTAATGTTCTTTAAGGAAGAATCTAAAATAAAGGATGGCTTTCATTGCTCCTCTTTAAAATGTGTAAATTCTGATTGTTTATTCCAATTAAAAATAAATAAACAATATACAACTTTCAATGTGCCAAACAAAACATGTCCAAATACAAAGAAATTTTTTTGAACCTTTAGTTCATTCTTTCTTTTCATGGGTTAATTAAAAAAATTGTGGCCAAGCCACTCCCCACACCTGAAATGAAGGGATCCTTGAAAGGTGGGAGTTTCGTGTAGGGTATAATCTCTATGTATCTCCAATACGTTTAAAATTTGACAAAATGACAATCAATTTTACTATTTTCGATCCTTCTAGATGTGATGGTGCACTCCAATTGCCCTGAAAAATCAGCCACCCTCCAAAATTGATGATGAAAGCTTTGCTTCAAACCTTCACCAAATTTGTATTCAATGTCCAATTTTGACAAAATAAAGGTCAATTTTATCAACTAATGTGAACTAAATAGTGAGCTCAAATTTCCTCCAAGAAGCTCCAAAACACCTACATTGATAAACAAGAAATAGGACCCCCCCCCCCCCAAACTAAAATTTATATCAAGCATTTTTTATTCTCAATGACATCATCGGATGCACAAGAAGATCATACTTTGCCTTCAAGAATGAAATCAGTCTAGATTCTTTAAAAAATGCTAATCGACAACTCACAAATAGCTCTGATACCATGTTAGATTTAGTTGTGAAGTCACCCAAGATCAATGCAATTGAAAGAAAGCAAAACTAGAATCCAAAGATAACAAAATTCAGCACTCTCCTAGTACTGAACTAAACTCATAATCTGGGCTAGTGTTCTCTTGTTTCTTAGGGAGAGATGAGGGTTGTATATAAAGATAAATATAGACATATAAAACCAAGAGGACCAATAACTCCCATCAGTACAAAATAGGAGGGACTTTTACCTACTTAGTAAATGTCAAATACATGGTTATGCCAACTCGGGTAAAAACAAAGAAATGGTTATGGGGAGGTGGCAAATAAGTCCAAAAAAGGGTGAGACATTCAACTACCAAAAGGTGGGTGTGAATGAAAAATGTAATTGTAGGACTATGTCATGTGTCCTCTTAACCATCCTAATATAACCCAAGGAAGCTTGATAATATGTTGGAAAATAAATATTCCCTACTAACATTTGGAAAATAATATCCTACAATGAAAAAAGAGAAATATTGTGCGTACCTACAAAAAAAAGTGGGTTGATAGGGGGTGGTAGCAAGCTCTGTGAATGCTTACCCATTCTACATTGTCTCCTCTCTATCCTTGTCACCTATTGAGATGAGATGAAAATGATCTCAGTAGACTCATTTTGAAAAAAATAAATACTTTTGCAAAACTTGTTTGCATTTTCAAAATCATGTACCTGTTTTAGGTCAGGCACATAAAGAAAAACATGTATGAAGTTTTAAAAATAGATATGCATTTCATTTTTTTTTATTGGGTTCCTAAACCTAATGCATGTGTTCATTAAAATGAGTACCTATTTCTAGCAAGATTCCCAAGGTTGGTAAACCTCCCCTAAATTTTGACTCCACTTCTTACACTTACCCATAATTCAAATTGTCTAGCAACTTATGTTATGCTAGTCAACTCATCCTAAAACTATCGGTACCAAGGATAAGCCAAATAGTCTAGGAAGTTTTGTTATGCTAGTCAACTCATTGTAAAAACATTTGAATTAAGATAAGTAAACAAATCAAAATATTTGTAAGGAAATCCTATAGCATTTAAAACAAAGAGGTTACATATATTCCCCTCTTAGATAGTAGGTTAGGACTATGGTCGCATCTTATAGAAAAGAGAAACAAGGATAAATACTTTCAACACCAAGGAGATATCCTTTAATAAATAGTGTGCATGCAATCCAAGCCAAAGAGAGAATAGAGCTTTTAAGGAAAGGAATGAATGGTTTTAAAAAGTGTAGTGAAGAAAATAGTTTTCACTAGCTTGTATGAGAAAACTAAGAACCATGGGCCTATCTCCTCTTATATTCGAAAGAAGATGATCCACTAGGCTTGAGGAGGCTCAAGTGTTGAGTGAATGTAGTTATTCCTCACTATTATAAAAGATGATTTTACAAATGTGAATGAAGAATGTGAGATTTAGGAGTAAGTAGAGAGATAAAGACACTTTCTAAAAATAGAGAATACTAATTTGAACTAAGAACTCAATTTAAGGACCTGATCTGGAAAGCAAATGCAGAGATGACCCTATAAATAAATTTCAGCCAAAACTCAGAGGTCAAGCATGACCTAGGGTGTTAGGGGCAAGTTGACTCACCCTTAACATGTGGAGGCACCGTTGATATTGTAAAATTGATGAAAATGAAGTAAGCTTTGTCGAACTTGTCTGCAGCTCCTTCTATAGGTGTTCTACCTATCACCTTCACACAAAAAAGGGGAAAAATATTGGGGAAAATAGTTTTCTTTAGTCAAAACCCTATTTAGGAAATAGAAAAACCCTATATGAGAACACGAGTGTTGATGCAATAGCATGACTCTACAAAAACCTAATAGGACATCACACAATATATACTTACATCATGATTTTTATGCTTTTTACAATGAATGAAAGGAGGAATGAAATGCCTTGAGTTCTTGATATACTTGCATGCTTAATTGCTCCTGTAATGATTGAGAGATATGATTGAATTCATTAAATGAATCATGATTAAGACCATTTAGAGATATGATTTAATTCCTTAATTTAATTCCTTAACATTGTTAGATATATCAAAAAAAGGGAGTTAGTCTTGCTTAAATATATGTCTCCTATACATTTTGGGGCTCAAAACTTTAAGAAGGTTGAAAAAAATTTGGAATCCTTCTCAAAATCAAAACACCTCTCTTTGATTTAATTTTTGGTCTAATTATTTATAGAACTAGTATAATAAAAAATTGTCTTGACTTTTTTACTCATTTACACCATGCAAGGGGACCATTCCGCAAGGAATTTGACTATTGCATTTCACAAACAAATTGTCTTGAGTAGGATATTGTTCAAGGAAGAGCTCACCTTATTCATGTAAAAGGCTTGGATGCTATTGTTTCTATTCATAGGAATAATCATCATTGGTTCATTCTTATTTTTAATAGAACATTTTATCAATCCATTTTAGACCTTGAACATTTGAGGTTGTAATTTTTTGAAGCATTAGACCTTGAGATGTGTATCCTCTTGAAGGAATTCAAGAAATACACAATCCTCAATACCATTGGGCTTTCTTGATTGAACAACTGAAAAAGTGCAGGACAAAATTTAAATCTCTTATTCAAATGTAAAATCTCTTACCCACCAATGATGTTATTGATGATGCATTCAATGTGGTGGGATAGCCTTGGATGATGATTCCACTTTTGAATGTCATACTGGTTTTTTATCATGTGATGTGGATGAAAAGTATGAAAGTTAGCCTGGTTGCAGCATTAACAATTGCTCAATAAGTTGCTTTCATGAAGTTGAAAAATTAGCTATCCTCCAAAATTGATGATGAAAGCTTTGCTTCAAACCTTCACCAAATTTGTATTCAATGTCCAATTTGGACAAAATAGAGGTCAATTTTATCAATTATTGTGAACTAAATAGTGAGCTCAAATTTCCTCCAAGAAGCTCCAAAACACCTACACTGATAAACAAGAAATAGGACACCACCCCCTCCCCCGCCCCCCCGAAACTAAAATTTATGTGAAGCATTTTTTAATTCTCAATGACATCATCGGATGCATGAGAAGAGCATACTTTGCCTTCAAGAATGAAATCACTCTAGATTATTTAAAAAATGCTAACCGACAACTCACAAACAGCTCTGATACCATGTTAGATTTAGTTGTGAAGCCACCCAAGATCAATGTAATTGAAAGAAATCAAGACTAGAATCCATAGATGAACAAAATTTAGCACTCTCCTAGTACTAAACTAAACTCATAATCTTAGCTAGTGTTCTCTTGTTTCTTAGAGAGAGATGAGGGTTGTATATAAAGGTAAATATGGACATATAAAACTAAGAGGACCAATAACTCCCATCAGTACAAAATACTAGGGAGTTTTACCTACTTAGTAAATGTCAAATAACAGGCCATTTGTGACAGTCAATAACAGGCCATTTTTGCACATAAACTAGGGTTGTCGACTTTGTTGAATCATATCTATCAATTTAACCATGGGAAAATTCTAATTCTAGGTTTAAACAAGAGATATGAGGGTCTATTTTATTTTTTAGTTGGTTTCCAACTGAATGGTGGTGATTCCAACGAGATAGGACTAAAAACCTAGCCGTGCATCTCTATGTCACTGGCCGAGTGGGATAACTAGAAGTCGTAGATCACATAACTTTTGATGGGCTTCGAGTTAGAGGCTAAGATTAGAGGTTTGGACTTGTTTCAAGCTCCTCTAAATGTTCCTATAATTAGATCAGCTTTTGGGTTAAGTTCCCAGTAATACTTGGTCAAATCTGCATGTTTGTCGAATCTAAATGGAAAACCTTGTGCCTGATATACTTAAATGGAATACACAATACCAAATGATGAATGCTCAATTATTGTAATGGAAAAGCATCAGAACATCCATTTCTAGAATTTGATTTTCTATAGTCTTAATGATTTTTCTATAGTCTTAATATTTTTTAACATTGTTGACAAAGAGTGTTTCTTTTTGTGATTATAGTCTTAATGATTTTTCTTATTTCTTGTCTTTTGTCCCTTTTTGATTTCCTATGTCTGTGCTTGGTGATAGGATTTTGTCACCTTCTTTTGATGGTATATTTCATTCACTCTATGTGGAATACTATTTTGTTCACTATTTTATTTTAGCCTGATATTTCATTCATTTTTCATATACACAGAGACTACACATGATGATAAAAAAATGATCTATTTGATTTAGGTTTACTTTTCATGTTTGGAAATGGTTAATATTTATGATGGTACTCCTTGGTGTATTCCATATAAAAATAATCTTTTTATCTTCTTTGGTCTTAGATCTATTGCAACTAGCATAATATCCACCAACACTAATACTTCTTAACAAAGTAGGGTGAACACTAAGCGTGTTTAATGTTGTCTCAATTCTAGGTAGATCTCTTGACTGTCTCAAGCCTATCTTTGCTACTTCTAATCTTCTAAGAAGAGTTTCTTTGGTAAAATTATCAGTACAAGGTATAACTTGTCAATCATCTGTGTTGTCTATTTAAATACATGGGTCAATGTCTTTAAGATATTCCATATCACTTCATTCTCAATCTTGTTTCCTTCACAAGCTTTGATACCTATAAAAATCTGTGATATCCTACCAATATAACTTCTAAAAAATTCATATTCCATTATTTTTATATCTTCAAATGAACATATCCAATTATGTAATCTAACTCTCTTTGCATTTACATCACCTTCAAAAGTAGATTATAAAGATAACCAAATTTCATGATATGTCCTTAGATTTTTTACCTGATTGTATTCATTCTCTGGAAGTAAGTCTTCTCATTCTTTGTGATTAACCATTGTCCTAGTCCTAAACATAGAAAATGTGTCTTCATCTTCTCTTTACAGCTATCATAGTTCACTCCATCAAACTTAGGGATTTCCTTCCTAAAATGAGTTGCCATAGATCTCCTTAAGTTGTTAAACTTTTCCTTCAAGGACCTGTTGCTCTTATACCAATTTCTAGAAAGTAAAGTCCACCAAGATAACTGAGGGGGGTGAGGGGTGAATCATTTATTAGATAATAACAAAATTTATTACCATTATCAGATTTCAACCATTTAATAAATATACGCAACAACCATAGAAAGATAAACATACACAACAACACAATAACACAAGATATGTTGACTAGGGAACCACTTGATTAGAGAGTAAACCCCAGTGGGAATGATACCCACAAAAGGTGTACTAATATGAAAATTCCTTGTGAGAGGATGGACTCTATTAGGATCCTTATGAAATACATTAAGTACATATGAATCTATTTTAGGAGACTTTGAATCCCTGTTAAAAGATTCTAACCCAGTTAAGAGTTATGGAAGACAGAAGGACCCACTATCCAATTAGCTTCAAGGGAAAGATCACTGAACACACTATCCAACTGATCTCTATATTATTTGAATAGAATAATACCAACAATTATTGATCTCATCAACTTATATTTTCTCCTCTTCCTATGCCAAACCACACCAACTACTTCACCAAATCTCTACAATTCTCATATCCTCTTACAACATATATTGCTCAATTTCGCAATTCACATCTATATCTCATCATCATATCATATTAAAATTAAGGAAAACAATCCTACCACACTCAAATAATTACAAATGAGTCAGCCAACAAGACTTAACCAATTACAAAATATAAAGCTTCACATGTTACATAATATCTCACAAATACATAGAAATTGTCGGCTTCAAAACAAAATAGCTCTTCACACATGCGACCTTTGACCATGTTGTCTCATCTAGGTCACCACCAAAATGTCTTCATCAACTATATAACTTCACATGCCCATATTCTATCCCGATTAGGAGATATCATATAGTTACCACAAGTCACTTCTTAGAAATACTGTTTGAATACCGCTTTCACTAAATTACACATAAATGTCATGAATAAATGAATTTCCATATGCACTCTTGACAATGATCTTAGGACACAATATAGAATAAATCTTCAACTTCACATAGCCTGATCTAGAATATTCCACGTGTGCTAATTCAAACACTATCTTCTTCTCTGCTAATCTCCAGTAGATCACTGTATTGACATCAATGACAATCATAGTCATGAATTCAACATACAAATGCTGTAGAATGACTCTGAATACTCCCCCATATGACATATTCAAAATTCATTCCTAACATAAGGGAGGGAGAGAGAGAGAGAGAGATTTCAACAAAATTTTGGTAGGAGATTTTAGATATCCGATATTTTCAAATATTTGATTCTATTTACTTGTAAAAAGTAAAAACTATATTCTTTGGGTCCCTCCAGAGAGGCACATTTTTCTATAGAGAATCACAGGACTCGAGTTGTAGCGAATCACATTTTTCTTTAGAGAAGACAAAAATCCACTTTTTGCACTTGTTGGTTGGATTTTCTCTATTACCAAAGGTTTTTCCATCACCTTTTTGGTCTCACTATGGGGAGTAGTAGTCGTGGAAAGCATAAACAGAAGAGCAAACTCACAAATGAAGAGATTGAAGTGTATAGAGAAATGGATAGTGTTTCCCATCAGAACAAGAGACAAGGTATGTTAAATATTAATGAAGATGTTAGCATAGACCCACCTTTGAATGTGGTTTCAAGTGAAGAACATGAATTTGAAATGATTTATGACAATAATATTGAAAATGAGAATGTAGGGATTGAAGATGAAAATGTAGGTTTTGAAAATGAACATGTATATGTGGATAGTGGAAGTGTGGAAATTGACAATGACAATCCACTGATTGAATATGAAGGAATTAACAATGATAATGGTACACAAGAACCAAATCAACGTAACACATCTCCAATTTATATGAGAAATGAAGTCCTTTGGGAGGAAGAAAGACAAACTTCAAAATTGAGACTTTGAAGAACAACTAAATGGTTACTTGAAATTAATGAGAACATAATGACAAATTTCAATGGCATGAGCTCAAAAAGAACCGTTCGGTTGTGGGTTTCAAAACTTTCTGATCAATTTTTCAGCCACAAGACGTTGGTTGAGAAATGTCAAATGTTTGTGAAATTGTTAAAGATGCAGAAGATGAGACGTATACTAGTCAAATTGAAGATTAGTGTGAACAAGAAAAAGGAGAGGAATGCTATTATTGTGAGAAATCTTTTTAGTGCTCTCAATTCCATTGGGAAGATTGCCAAGGAAAAAGATAAGAGAGCCACTAGGAGGGTTATTAGTGTAATACCCCAAAATTGGCACCTTATAATTTCAATCAATTTTGGTGCATTTTCTTTAATTTTACATCATTAAAGTCCTATTTTACTAGGCAATTTTCTCTCTCCTACCCGACTTTATTTGACTTGGTGTCAATTGAAAAAAAACCTAAATTGCATTAATCTCACTATAATTAATTCCTAAGTATTTGACTCTATTAGCTAAATAATCCCTATGATAAATTAATTTAATTATAAAGTCCTAAGTACTTTAAATTAAATTAAAATCCACCCCCTTTAGCTAATACACATAAAAAGAATTAATATTATTTGGTCATTTGAATGGATTATCTTTATTGAGATTAATCATTCAAATTATTCGAAGGGTCACCCATATGTGGCAATAATTCATTCTTTTAATTAAGTAATTCCTCAATGTTTTTCTCAATGGGAAATGAAGAGTTAGCCATTTCATTTCAAGAAACTCTTCATCCTCTCTCCCGAATTTTCTATATTATAAACCTTCTTCCTCATTCAAAAGGGAGGCAATTGTGAGAGTATCAAAACTATAGTCAATTTTAGTCTCAATTTTCATGCTTTCATGCTTTGTTATTGCATATTAGTTTAATTCTCATTTAGTGTAATTTCATTCTCATATTAGTTTAATTTTCTTATTGTTATTAGCTTAATTCTCATATCTCTTTCAAGTTCCTAGATTAAATCTGCATTTTACATTCTTAGATTACACTTTGCATACTCATTGTAGACTAATTGCAAAATTTGTTCATCTCTCAAGCTTTTAAAAATCCTTCATATTAGCTTGGTCTTTTGGTTGTTGGCTCTCATTCTGAGAGTAATTCAAACACCCCAGCTAATTAGGAGGCAATAGGTCGAATCGATAGAATCTTGCGAATTGAGTAATCCATACTCATCTTCATGATTTGATGATCAAGCAATAACTATGTTGTGTATATGACTGGATTAGAGGTCCACCTTCAGCTATAAACATTATGGCACCTACCATGGGGTAGAAAAATCATTTCTGACCTCACTCTTGAAATTTTTATGATAAGGAATTTGAATTCTGTCGTGCGTCTGTACTTCACTATGTATAGAATTTTGCATGAAATTTCAGAGCATGCTGTGCAAAGTTTTTCTCCCAGTAGCATTTTGTCATGTGAAGAAACACTTTCTCATGCAGGTCCTTGTATTTTCTCACACGCAATGCATTACTTCCTCACATGAAGTTTTTTGATCAGTTATTAAATTTTCCAGATTCTGCAATTTACTGTTATTTTTTCCTGACATTTACTTTCTACTATTGATTTCATATTTTTGATTTCTGCTACAATGTAATAGTGGTCTGCAGGTCGCTTGTCAAAGATCATAAAAACTTTCTAATAGTTTTCTTGTAGGACAGTTGTCGAAGACATTCTAGAAATGTTGTGCTTGTTTACTATTTTTTATTCACATAGTCTAAATAGGGTTTTGTTAAAATTTCTTAAGGGTCCTGATAGAAAAGTAGGGGAATAGGATCTTCATTACATGGAAGTGATGCCCATGGATGAAACCGAGACCCAGATGTTGCTAGAATGATGGATACCTAGGGAAGCAAAGAAATGTAGTGAATCTTTAGCACATCTACTTGTTAGGGGATTATGCTCTTCTCTCTTTGATAGAACCAGAAACCCAAAAGCTTATAGATTTGGTGGAGTGAAACTAGCTCGGTGATGAATATGCTTGATGTGTTTGGGTAAGGTGAAGAGGTAGAGAAGTATGCTCTTCTCTCTTTGAGATAATCATAAAATCCAACCCTCTAATCCAAGCCAAGTCTTGTGTCACCTTTAGAGGGCCTTCCAGAAGTTGAACCTTCGGGAATGATGCAAGTGAGTACACACCTATCACCGATGATTCCATCTCACTATAATAAATAAAGCTTTGTTGAGTCTAAAGACTCCAAAGCCATGTTAGCTTCCTTCTCATGATTTTGACTATCATCTTGAGAAGGCCTTATCTGTAGTATTGAGTAGCACTGCTCCTAGCCCTGCTTGTGGGGGTGTATGACTTTCAAGTGTTGGTGTGGCTATGAGGCCCTAGCCCTGTATTAGGGGCACTGAAGGTTAGTGTGAATGGAAGCCCACTAAAATTTTTCCCTAGTTAGGTGCCTACCTGGATCACCTCCGAAAGGGATCTTTGCGCAGGGAGGGGGAAGATTCTCTCCCGTAGATTCTCACCATAGGCATGCACCTGGATGTTTGAAGGTGGTATATGATACTAGCCCCTACTTCAAGGGTAACCTTTGAACATATATTATTGAGTCCTTGGAAACACCAAAAACATGGGTGCCCTCTAGGGGTGACATGACTGTGTGAGGTGAATGCATGCACATAAACTAAAATGCAAAGGTTTTGTCTTCTCACCATTTTTCTTCTAGGGATAAATATGTGTTTCTGATTGAGTCTTAAACTTGTCCATCATGATTAAAAAAAGACTCCCATGATACTGCCAAGTTGCTTTGTCCTTAGTAGGCTTGTTTGTGACTACTTCTTGTGTCACTACTGCTTGATTTGAACCTTCATGCTTGTAAACAAATACTTGAAACCTTCAAACTGAGATTGTTGATTAAATTTCCCTTCAACCTGTCTAAAAATTGGAAATTCTATAAGAGAACAGTTCAAGCTGTCTCAAAACTTGACATCTTACCTCAAAAACTATGTCGAACTATCAAATTTTGGTTCTTTCCTGTGCGGAATTTCACTTTTCAGAGCATTTCCTCACACAAGATTTCATTCTCTCATGCGGCCCAACACTTTCTCATGTGAACCTATACCTAGATTTCAAAAATAGTGAGCTTATTCTTGTTGACTGGTCAACTTTTTACCTGATTTGATTTTTGTCTGAGATCTATTTGCCTATTCTCCTATCATCCACTATTTGAAACTGAGTGTCTCGAGCTACGAACCGATCAATTTTTCTTAAATTTGTATTGTCTCCTTGTCATTTGTCTCATCTCTTTTGTTCTTTTGTACCTTACAATGTGATAGTCACATCTTGACTATTCTAGCCATTCTCTTGACGATTCGTGTTGGGTGCATCTCACATCTTGGCTATTCTAGCCTTTATCTCCTTTTTGTTATTCCTAGAAATAGAGTTTTAGCATTATCCCAAGTCCTCTCTCGATACTTAAATCTTTGTCTATGAATGTTATGACTAGAAGTGGCAACACTTACCCCATTCATGGTATCGAACAAGGTAGAGGTAGATCTCGTAATCAAGAAACAAGTTGTCCCAAACCTATTGTGCAATCTGAATATTGTGAGGGATCCTCAAGTTCTTCATTGAGTACTTTGAAAGATAGCATGTCTCAATCATCACGTCTAGTGTTCCAAGAGTGTTTTAATCTATTGTTTCAAGTGCAATTTGGTTTCTCATTTCAAGAGCAAGACAACTCATTCTTCCAAAATAACTGATTGTTTCATAACTTTGGAAGACCACTTCCTAGAACTAGTCCTATTATTCAATCTATCAATCTTGTTGAAGATAGTGACTCATTTGAACCTTTCGATGCTCTTGATCCTATTTATGCACCAAAAGTTACCTTAGCTATGCCCTTTTAGCATTGTTCACATCATTTTACTAAGTCTTTATTTGCTGCACAATCCTACATTGATAAGATGGGAGATCTATTCGACTTCCAACCAAGCAAATATAGCCAAACTCATGACCAATTTCAAAACAATTAGCATCATGGTCAATCTTCCAATGACCAACGTCATGCTCAACCTCAAAATGATCAATGTTATGATTAGTCCCAAAATGATCAGAATCAGCACCAAGCTCAAAATAAACCTCAAGGTGGTCAACTAGCGTATCACTATCATCCTCCTCCTTATGATCAAAGTCAAGATCAAGTCCCAAGCATTTATGAGATTCTTGGCAATGATGTTGATGACACAATAACTCAAAATGACATAGCCGCTGTGAAAGGAAAAAAGGGTTTTATCAAGATGATGGAGATCCTCCTTCTAGAAGAGAAGGAAAAATACTTTCTTGAGTTTGCCAAACAAGGGGCCAAGTTACCCCCAAATTATCAAGTTGAAATTCTTGTGGCCAAAGAAGAAGAGATTGAGACTGCTAAGTTGCAAAAGATAGTTTGAGACATGCAAGATCAGATTAGCCAACTTGTGAAGAACAAGGACAAGACAACGCAACAATTCACAATGGAAAACATTTGTCCTTTCCCCTTTGATAGGAGTCTTCACATGCCACCTTTCCCCAAAGGTGTAGAGCTACCTAAATATGAAAAATATGTTAGGAATAGTCCCAAGAGATAACTGAGAGGGGGGGGGGGGGGTGAATCATTTATCTATAAGTTTCAATTCTTTATCCAATTAAGTATAGTTAAACATAAAGCATAAACACAATGAAAGAACACAAGAACACAACACCAATATTTTGGTTACAGGGAAACCCAAATAGGTAAAAACCCTTGTGGGACTTGATACCCACTAATATTATGTACTAGTTTATAATGATCCTTGTTAGAAGATCCTTTACCCTATTAGGAGTAGATTTACAATATATTAAGTACAGTAGACTTAGTCAATGGTCAGACCCTGTTAGGAGTCTTTTACAATTATCCCTCTTAGGGGAGAGGATGCACTGTCTGAGAGCTCAATGCTCAAAGGGGTGAAGGCTACAACCTTTTGAATAACAGATACACACTATATCTAGATCTTGGTGAACTATGCTTTGACTTGTTGTCTAGATCAGTTCCAATGTATAGCACAAATACCTTACTTGGTCACACAGATCTTCCTCTGATGGTTCAACACTTCACACACTTTGCTCTACTCAACTTAATCAACCATGAACTACACTCAAGCAATCCCAAATGATTGCCTCTAAATATCTTTCCTCTAAATGATATAATCAAGTTGGCCTATTGGAACCACCTTGAAATCATAATAGAGAAACCATAACAAACTCCAACAAACATTCTGTCAGCCCTACTATGCCTGTAGCACATTCTAGGAATTGTCTTAATCAGATAATTATAGACACATGCTACCTACTGTCGGCTCAGGGTGCATACCCCAAAGATAGGTGCAACTCAAGAACCAATAAAATCTTTGTTAGCTCTTCTGAATAAGCACAAGAAACTACTACTAGTGGATAATGACTACATAACTTCACTTCCACTAAATATCTAACTATGTGTCCATAACTAAAACATCACTAACATGTCTTCAACATATATCCAAGCATGCAAGGCTTCATGATAACTGTACGGTCAACCATACATAGAACACTACTTGTTACTCTATCAGGAATATTGCTGACACAAGTTACTATATAACTATTTGTACTAATAGTTAACCTTTTCCCCAATGATATCATGTTGATATCATGTCCATGCTACATATACTGAAAGCTTACTACATAAGACTTCTATGCATGCTACTTTCCATATGTTGTCATCAATGACAAACATATAGTTAGTACTAGCCTACTGGCAAATCTCCAACAAAATACTTGGGTACTAATGATCCCCAAGATCACTTGAGAGAGTTTGGTGCTCTATCTATGGAATTCATGCATGACTAGACATACCTTATGCATCTATTTCCTTGTAGCTTGGGTGGACCAGCTATGGAGTGGTTTTCTTGAATGCCCACTGGCATTAAGAATTTTGATGAAATGGATAATCTATTTCTCCAACATTACTCAGATAATATTTAGCATCCAATCAACATCTGAGATCTTTACAATTTGAAAAAATGACAAGGGGAACATTTCCTAACATTTCTCCAAAGCTAGAGACAACTATGTACAACGTGTCCTCACAAGTTACCAGAGTCTGAAAGGCTCAATATCTTTTTGGACAATTATTCCTAGATTTTGGATACCAAGTGCAATTACAAGGTCCCCTAACCTTTGATAGCATGATTAAACAAGCTATGAGGATAGAGGCATTTATGGTTAAGAAAGGGAGTTAGCTTTGAATAAGGACAACAAACAAGGATTTTCCTCGAACAAGGACAAAGGAAAGGTTGTCAAAAAAAATAGAGATGTTTTAAATGATGGAGTGGTTGACAATGTCACCACAAAGCCTACTAAGTTTGTTTTCAATCTCTCTTCTAGCATATAGGCAATCAAAGCTACTAAAAATCCTATGATGGAAAATCGGCAACCTTCAAGGTTTTCTAGAAACAAACCTTGGGCCTCTTGACCCAAGTGAAAATTCACTTACTTGGGAGAGCCTCTTGATGTGGTCTATAAAATTCTTGTGCAAAATTAGATACTCACTCCTTTGGAAAAACATCCCTATGACCCACAACCATGACCTGATTGGTGGAATGACAACGCATATTGTGACTATCACCAAAACATTGGTCATAAGACTTCTACTTGTCTCCAACTGAAACATAAGGTTCAAGATCTAATTGACAATAGTGACATTATTGTGGACAACCATAACAAAAATTTGGATCATCAAGCATTTAAGGATCCCTTCCCTCCTCATGAGAAAGGTGAGTCTTCCACAACTAAGAATACCAATGCCAAGGTTAACTATACGTATACTACCAATGATAATGTCATCAACATAATTGAGCCTATTGAAGTTGAGTATTTTGATGTGATCACTTTCAAGGGGAGTGATGATGCACCCAAACCTAAGACTCCTTTCATCTTGCATAGCTCTGCATCTTATTTTTCTGAATCTGAACAAACTCAGGATTGTACCAATGTTGTTACTAGATCATGTGGAAGGATTGTTTTGAAAAGGTCCTGATCCTCTTGTATCTACTCCAAAAAAAATTGTGGATAAGACTATTGTTGGTCCTAGAAACAAAGCCTCAAAATCAGTCCCTACACCTAGAACTGCTAGGTATAGCATCTTAGATCAGCTCCAGTGAACCAACACTCAGATTACCATTTTTGAGTTGTTGAAGATCTCACATGCTGATAGGAAGATTTTGGATAAAGCCCTCACTGAGGCAAACATCCCCAAAGATCTTGATCTCGATTGGTTCCAATATATGGTGGGTCATTTGACCTTACCTCATTATTTTTCCTTCTCTGAAGAAGATGATCACTCTCTGAGCCATCCACATAACACCCCTTGCATATAGAAGTCATGATAGGCCCTAAGCATGTTTTTTTCCTGCTCATAGACAATGGTGTTAGTCTCAATATCTATTATACTAAGTTACTTACCCAGCTAGGTTATGATGAGGATTATATAGATTCCCACAAGAAGATTACTATCAAATCTTATGATGAAGAGGAATGAAAATCCAAAGGTTTAGTTGTGCTACCAATCTGATTTGGCCCTATTGAGAGATGTTTCTTTTCAAGTTCTAGACATTCCTCTTGCCTACAACATTTTGTTGGGTAGACCATGGATTCATGAGATGCAGGTTGTTCCATCTACATACCATCAATACATCAAGGTTTCATTCCATGGAGTGTAAGCCACTGTGCCTGCTAATACCAACTACCCTTGCAACACACTGACACAGTCTATAGATAGCTTTGTCCCAACTAATAGAGAGTCTACTAATTTCTATAATGCCAAGATCAAAGAAATGGAACAGACTCTAAAACTTAAGGATACAAGCATGGGAGAATATTGAATTGAACCTATTCTATCACTGGCTGCTCTCCCTCCCTTTCCACATTCTTATGGGAGACCTTCTAAGAGTAACAAACCTTCTGATGACTCTCCTCAAATAGTCTACAATGGCACCTTTGTACAGGCCTCTACACCTTTAGAAGATGAGGATGAAGAAAGACCTATCACAGCTTGGATTTATAAAGGGAAAGAAACATCTAAAACTACTACTCCACCTATAGACTTAGAGCAAGAACCATACAGTGAGGCCTTCAAGATCATGAAATGATTCAACTACAAATGGAGTGGTCCTATAGGAATGAATGACAATGGTTTGCTGAAACCCATTGAAGCTACAGATCACCACACAAAGGATACTACTAGCTTAGGCTTTAAAAAGATCTCCTTTCATTTAGGGATAAACAAATTTGTGCCAGAACCTAAACCTGAACCTGAATTTGAAGATACTACTCCAAAGGTAAATCTAGAGGCTAGCTTTGATGAGGATACTTTCTCATATCCTATTCCTCCAGAACTTGTTACACTCTTTGAAGAACCAGATGATCCTATCATACCTATCCATCTGGTAGAGACTAATACTAATTCTAATGACACTTCTTTAGTGCATCAATTCACATATGATCAATGGAAATAAACTTTAACTAACAATTCTAGTTTTCAGGGTGAACCATATGTACCACCACATTTTCAAAAGTGGTTTGAACAAGATCAACTTTAGCAAACTATAAATACCACAAGAGATGGGAATGAGTTTGATAGTACCACTAGCGCTAATGGAATTCCCACATCAAGTACTGACTCACATGAGTATGATTTTGACTCTTTGTCTGATGCTACTTGTGTTAAAGATATAGACATGGTGCATACATTTGAAAACCCTCTCAAAGTAGGTGAAGGGTCTAGCATTAGGATGCAAAAATTAGATGCCATATATGTTAACTTATCCTCTACTTCTGATGTGGGGTCTCATAGGGATTTGAATGCTCCTTTGGATGAGATTTCTCTAGGTCTTGACTTGATCATCTATGCTTTTAATGATTATACTGTGAACACAATTGAAGCAGCCACTACTTCTCTCTCACTCAAAAATCCTGAGCTGATAAACTAGAACTCCTCTTCCTCATCCAATGAAGTCCTAACATTCTAGAATGATTATTCTCTAGCATGTTACCTCCATGCTATTGAGCCTGTAATGTCCTCCACCAGTGAAGGTAGTGTCAACATGATAGAGGTAGATATCAAGTATCTTAGTCAAAAAATTAAAAGAAGAAAAAATAGATGCTTTGATGGTGAAAACCACATTGTAGCAGTATCAGAGCCAAAAATAATAAAAATAAAAGATGTATCTAAGGGTGAAAACCCCTTTGAGGCACCCAAGGATGAAATACTTAATATGATCCCAAGCCACTTTCAAGAGAGATCACCAGTATTGATTGAGCTGACACAACCAGTGAATTTGGGTACAGAGGCTGCTCCATAAATTATTCATCTAGTACAATCATTATCTGCAAAAGAAAAGGAAGATTTCACTAGCTTCTTTCAAAGCAAGAAAATAAACTTTGCATGGACTTAATCTGGTATGCCTGGATTGGACCCCAATCTAATCATGCACCATCTGCCCATTGCACTAGGTATTAAACCTGTTAAACAGAAGCTTCAAAAGATGCATCCACACATGGCACTTTTAGTCAAAGGGGAGATAGAAAACCTTCTTAAGGCTGGTTTCATAAGGACTATTGACTATGCAGAGTGGATTTCAAATATTGTTCCAGTCACCAAACATGATAAATCCATTCATGTGTGCATAGAATTTTGGGATCTAAATAAGACATGTCCAAAAGATGACTTCCACTTCCCAATATTGAAATGATAGTGGATATGATAGTAGGATATGAAATTTATTCCTTGATGGATGGATTTTCTGGCTATAATCAAATAAAAATCGCACCACAAGATCAAGAAAAGACTTCTTTCATGTGTGCTTGGGGAACCTTTTTCTAGAATGTCATGCCCTTTGGGCTTAAGAATGTTGGAGCAACATATCAGAGAGTTGTCACTACCATTTTCCATGATATGATGCATAAAAAAATAGAAGATTATGTGGGTGACACTTTGGCCAAAAGCATGCAGTGAAAAACTCATCTTACAGATATGGGTCCCATACTTGAATGCATGGAACAATTTAGTCTCAGACTTTAATCCCAAAAAATGTGCATTCGGTGTCACTTCTGGAAAACTCTTGGGTTACATCATTTCATCTAAAGGCATAGAGGTTGATCCTAAGAAAGTTCAAGCTATTATGGAAATGCCTCCACCTAAGAACATTATTTAGATGAGAGGACTTTAGGGAAGACTACAATCTATTTAGCACTTCATTGCATAGTTGGTTGAAAAGTCACAACCATTCACTAAAAATTTGCATAAGGGTGTGACTTATGAATGGAATGAATAATGTGACAGGGGACTCACTCAAATTAAACATTATCTTGCTAATCCACCAATATTAATGCCCCCTATTCATGGAAATCCATTCATACTATACATCTTGGCCACAAACACATCTTTCGGTGCTCTCCTAGCTCAAGAAGATCAGAACAACAAAGAGAGAGCCATTTATTATATCAGCAGAACATTGGTTTTGAATGAAATGAACTATTCTATCATTGAAAAATCTTGTCTAGCAGTAGTGTTTTCTTCACATAAGTTGTGGCATTATATGCTCACTCACACTACAAGGCTCACTGCAAAAATTGATCCACTAAAGTACTTACTGAGAAAGGCTTCCCTCATGGGTAGACTAGCAAAATGGGTTATGATACTTAGTAAATTTGATATTGAGTATGTGGAAAGAAAAGCTATCAAAGGAAAAGCAATTGTTGATTAGTTGGTGGAAGCTCCTATGAAAGATCACCAACCTTTAAACATTAAATTCCCAGATGAATCCATCATGCTTCTCACACATTAGGCTTGGAGAATGTTCTTTGATGGATCATTCACTCAACAAGGATCAAGTGCAGGCATTCTATTTATAACACCTCAAAGATATTCATTACCCAAAGCTTATAAATTTTATTTCCCTGCACAAAAAAGATCGCTGAATATGAAGCTCTCATCAATGGTATGAAGATAGATATTGAATGGCATGTGGATGAGCTTGAGGTCTTTAGAGACTCTCAGTTAGTCATCAACCAAGTTAATGATATCTACCAAACAAAGGATGAAAAGTTATTGCCTTACAAACGAATGGTGGATGATCTCAAACAGTATTTTGCACACATTTCTTTCCAGTAAATTCCAAGGGAAGATAATAAAGAAGCCAATGTTATGGCCACTCTTGCCTCAATGTTATAGATGCCAGAAAATAACTTCAGACACAAATTCTTGGTGGAGACATTATGCTACCCATCCTATGACATTCTTGAATCTAGGATGATATGTTCAGTCATTGGACATGAGTTGTCTCACTACCACCATATCTATTCTTACCTCTGTGACCAAATCATTCCTGATACCTATAATCAGAATGAAAAGTGTCACCTAATTCATAATGCTTCACAGTATGTCATCATAGCAAATGACTTGTATAGACGGGGTCTAGATGATACCCTCCTTAGGTGTCTAGAACCTGATGAGTCCAAATGTGTGTTAGATGAGGTACATGAAGGTATCTATGGGTCTCATTTGAGTGGTCTGAGGAGCTGGTTACTATTAGCCAAATATGGAGAAAGAAGCTATTCAATATGCCAAGGCTTGTAAATAGTGCCAATTTCATAGAAATCTGATCCATGCTTCTGTTAAAGAGCATATTCCTTTCATCATTTTTTGGCCATTTCAGCAATGAGCCTTTGACTTGGTGGGTCATATCCATCCATCTTCTTCCAAAGGGCATAAGTTCATCATCACCGCTATAGACTAATTTACTAAATGGGTTGAGGTAGTCCCTTTGACTATAGCTCATGGCAAGTCTGTGGCTATGTTTATACTAAACTATATCATCTATAGATATGGTGTACCCTCATCCATTATCACTAACAATAGGGGAAAATTCAAGAACAAGGACCTAAGAGAGTTATGCACAAAATTTAGGATCATTCAACATTGGTCATCTATCTATTATCCCTAGGGTAATAGACAAGAAAAAGCATCTAATAAGATAATTCTCAAAATCTTGCACAGGACAATTCATAAATCTAGCAGAGATTGGCACCTCCAGATTAATCTGGCTTTATGGGCCTATAGAACAAGCATTCAAACACCAATAGGGGCCATGCCCTTTTCCTTGGTTTATGGAGTAGATGCATTATTTCCGATTGAGGTCAAGATTCCTATATTGCGAGTCTCTTTGAGTGGCCTCATCATTGATGAAGAAAACAAAATATCCCAGCTACAAGAGCTAGAGTTACTAGATGAACGTCAGAAGGTGGCATTTGATCATCTTCAAGCATACAAGAAGAGAATGTCTAAAGCCTACAATAAGAAATTCAGACAAAGGGAATTCCAAGTGGGTGGTCTTGTCCTGAGAGAAAACCCCAAAAATTAGCAGCACCGGGTCTAGAAAGGAAAATTTGAACCAAACTAGCTTGGTCCATACATTATTATTGCAGCATTTGGGTCTGGTGCTTACCAGCTCTCCACCACTGAAGGAGAACAGCTCAAAGAGATGATCAATGCTCTGCACTTGAAATGGTTCTACAACTAAGACATTTCTTGTATGCTTATGTACATACTTATTGATCCTGAAAAAATCCAAAACAAATGGTATATTCTCAAAAATTCTAAAAATTGCAAAATGTCCTAAAAAAATGATCATCTTAGTGAAAACCTGGTAAATAGGCACTTTGATTTATATATTATCCTGGTGAAAACCTAGTAAACAAGAACCTTGATAATACTCAAAAAAATAGAAAATTTGAAAAAATACAAAAAAAAAGAGAAAAGAACAAAAAAAAATAAAAAATGAAAGAGAAGAAAAATGTTCCATTGATGAAAACCTGGCAAACAGGTGTCATGGTAGAAAAAATATAATCTCTTCCAAGATGCTGAAAACTTGGTAAATAGACGCCTCTTGTTTCTTGAAGCTATATCTCATCTCAGTACCATTTGGCCCTGCATAGTTTCTTCTCACTTTCCTGCTTTTCAGCTTTAGTCTTCCTGCACTCCTACTTTAGTTTGATTTCCTTGTTTCCTACTTTAGTTCATTTCCTGCTTTGGTTTTATTGCTCATGCATTCACTTTCACCTATCTTCAAGATTTTCCTTGACTCTACATGGATTGGAACTAGTCACACTTGGGGGCATCTTCCTAGTCTGGAGGGGCATTGTCCTATCTCTTTCGGAGACACTTTCTTGCATTAGTCACTAGTGGTTCCCACTGCGTCTTCCTATTGATGCCCAACTATTTTTGAGTTCTCTCTCCTTGAGGGTCTCTCATGTATTAGTCACCAGTGGTTCTTACTGTGTCTACCTACTGATACCTAGCTATCACTTGGATCTCTCTTTTTGAGGATCCCTTGAACATCAATCACTAGTGGTTCTCACTGTGTCTACCTGCTGATGTTTCACTAGTATCTTTGAGATCTCTCTCCTTGAGAATCTCTCTTGTATTGGTCACCAACATTTCTTCCTATGTCTATCTGCCGATACTTCATTTAGCACTCTGATTTTCTCTTCAAGATGACTTCTCGCATCGTATTCTTCCGATCTGACTTCAATCCGCTTGAACACAAACTTAAACTAAATTTGTGATTCTTTGAAGCATGTTGAGCTTTTCTCTTTTGTGTGTTTTTTATTTCATTTTTTCATTTTCCCTTGAGCGAATCTAAGATGTCTTTCTTGACTGAGAAATGTGAAGACCGGGGGCATGACCTTTTCTTGCTTTCTGTTTCTTGGTTTAGTTCCAATGATCCAAAGAATCTATATAAGAGGGGTGTCCACTATGAGAGCCTTCATCTTGTGTTGGATGGCCATGTGTACCTTGACTCCTTTTATATGGATGCATTGGTGAGGTTGGTTCTTCTCATTGTTTTTTTGGGTGACTTCTTTTTGCTAGAGGTGAAATTGTAAACACTCATCCTGCTAAGTAAACGTAAGGGTCACTGCGAGCATTCTTTGGAAAAATAAGGAACTCTCATGTGTCTGGTGCATTTGTCTACAAGAAACATTTAGGTCATTCTAGAAATTATGCTTTGATGCTTATGTTAACTTGCTAAATCAAAAGGAATAGGTGTTCAGGTCATTCTGGCTTCTTGTACCTTAATTCTTACACCTCATTCTGACAACTCTAAAACTTATGTCATATCTATATTCTCATGATTGCAATGTCCGTGAGGATTGTATGGCATCTTGCAAATGTCTGTTGCTAAAAAATCTATGATGATAATATGATGAGTCCAACAACCAAGTCCTAGGGATTGCATGTTCAGTCTAGGCTTGCATCTAATCTTAGCCTTGCATTTTCATTCTAGGCTTGCATTGAGACAATGTTTTGGTGCTCTCTTGATTTTCTTCTTCTGAATCTATTCATCAAAGGTTCTCATCTTTTGTCCTGGGGTCATCTTGGCTACACAAGTATCCGATCCTTGTTCTCAATCTTCAAATATCCTTTTGATTAGTAGCTATCATATATTGCAACATCCTACATGAGATGATTAGTACCACATACATTGCATATTCATTATGTTATCATAAATCCATATGCATACATTCTACATCTACATATCCATCTACCATCTATCATCACATTTCACATTGCATATTCATATACCATCATAAAATAAAATATATGCATATTCATATCATAAAAGAAAGCATGTGCATCTCATATAGATCTAATCCACGCATCTAAATCCTTTAGGAAACATCTCATAAAACATGAACATCAACATTAAAGAAATATATAAACAAGTGAAATGGTATCAAAGAGGTGATCTCATATATATATCTCACAGTTGATCAATGTCATGTACAAAAAGAATAGTGCTACTCAAGCACAATATCAAAATATGGGCTACAATATACATCATGACCCACTGCCACCTAGAGGAGGTGGAGGTGGAGGATCCTGTAGTGGTGGTCCCTAAGGAGGAGGAATCAAGCTCTATGGATGAGGCATTGGTCTTTGTGGTGGTACCTGTGGTGGTGCCTATGGTGGAGGTCCTTGTGGTGCTCTGGCATACTTAGAAAATGGAGGCACCTGCTTTGATAGATCTGGAACAACTCTACAATATGCCACATAGTAATAAGATTCCCGAGCAGCCTCATATCTTGTCTCTATCCATGACCTCACCAACTCCTCTCATAGCTCTCTGATCTCCCACTTTTTGTTAGCTATGCGGGTCTCCTGAATGATGACCTATGGGTGGTAATCATCCATCTCTCATTGTACCTATTGTATCCTCTCTTGGCTCTTCCTCAGAGCCTCCTATAGTTGTGGTACTTATCCTCCTATAAGGGCATCCTACATATTAATTTCATCACCTAGAGGCATCTTCTATGGTGGATCCCCTGTCCTCTATCTAATGGACCTCTGCTGGGTCCCACTATTGCCAACACCTACATCTGACCCCATCTGTCTGGTAGAGATGTCAATCTTCCTTATCCTAGGTCTCGATGCTCTCTTCCC
The DNA here is from genome assembly GCA_027943335.1 of Chamaecyparis obtusa. NCBI lineage: Eukaryota > Viridiplantae > Streptophyta > Pinopsida > Cupressales > Cupressaceae > Chamaecyparis > Chamaecyparis obtusa. Next base: position 897,480 of record BSBK01002104.1, read on the forward strand.
AAGCTGTTGTAATGGTATCTATTGCTGGGTAGGTACCTACTATTGTTACTACTATCCATGCGGCTATTGTGTTGGCTTCTGTAGTGCAAGCTGTTGTTGTGTGAGATGCTACTGTGCGAACTACTGTTGTACTCTCTATCCCATCCTGGTAGGATTTGTAAACCTAGGAAAAGGGTGCACCATAAAATGATCTTTGCATGTAGGTTTCATCCCTGCATTGGTGACATCCACCATATAATCCCATTGAGATGGAGGTACTCATGCCTCGATTGCACATCTCCCTGGATCCAATCTTAGGTGCCACCCCTTCTTCACCTCATCAGCAAAGTAGGCATAGGGGTAGTACTCCTGGGAGATGTCCTGATGTCTCCCAAACTGGCACAACATGAGTGTGACAAGAAAGCTCTTAATAATATAAATAGTGCACTTGATCAGTGGACACGAGACAAACATATGAGATAGCTCCCACCAAGCATCGTCCCATGGCTTTATAGCTATATGAGGTCTCCATATGATAGCTGCCATATCATCTAGCTACCCCCACCACTGCTCCATCTTACCCAGTGTTGGTTGAGTCATGGTTCCTACATATCTATAAATATACAGCTCTAGGGCTGTCATGTATCGTGAAAGATCAGCCTACAAATCGGGAGATGCTCCCAGGCCCAAATTTACAAAATGAATACTCCTACTTCCATGGTCCTCACACCTCGATACATGATCTCATGCATCTTGTGATACATCTGGGCAAGCATGCACTCACCCCATCTGAATTTGATTCCTAGTTTGGCCAGCATTTGGTGCAACATTGACCCCCAATCACACTCCAAACTATATTATCCTCGATCTGGTACCAGGTAGTAGCTCAGTAATGAGGCCAGGACAACTGCTAATTTGTGACCAGCTCCATGCCTACTATCAAATCCTCCCAAGAGATGGCCTGGCCCATCACTAGCTCATCTTAGAATATGGCTCTCGATGCCTGTGTGCCTACCCTCAGCTAAATGTCATACTCGACTAAGATGCCATGGAAAGGTATCCTGAGAATCCTGTAAATGTCCTCAGGAGTGACTATCATCATTCCCATCGACAGGTGGAATGTGTTCATCTTCGAATGGAAATGCTTGACCAGTGTGCCTAGAAGACCTTGATTTACCTAAATGTGGGTATATCACACAAGTATGTTAATCCTAGCCCATCGATGTGGGCACCCTCAGCATCAGTCAACCTCTGTACTAATTGTATAGGGTAAAAATGTGGATGGGGTCCTAGGACAATGGTTTGTGCATAAAAGAGACCCCAAAACTAATATTTTACACATACATGAAATTGTATTGATATAGAAAGTAAATGTAGATGATTAATGTTGAAATGAATAAGTAAAGGTACTTACCTCTGAAAAAGAACTTGCTGAAAACCTTGTAAGAAATTGTTGATTTATGTGCTTTTGAACTAAAATTGAGAGATCTACAAAACCCAGAAATATTTTCCAATTCTAAGGGAGGTCATCTTTGACCCTCATAAAAGGTCAAAGGCTACATTTTTATTCTAAAAGTCAACTTTGACTTTGTTCACAAATCTCAAAAGTTCGGCGAAAAGGGTATCCAAATCCAAGCTCAGATCTGCAGTTCCGCACCTGTACCTACAAGAAAAAGAGTGTTTCTATTGTTTGTTTGGGGGGTTTGCCTTGGTCAAACCCCGGTTTGGAATCAACCTTAATATTGAAATTGAAATGGAGAATTCTAGTAAGTAGTAGAAGTAGATCTAACAACGAAGCTATGATATTCAATAGATATGCAAATTGTATTTGAAATGTAATCAAGTATGTTAATATGAAAGCTTGAACATAACATCAACAAATGTAAATCAAACCTCCATCATTGTATTCTTGGAATCCACCTTGAGGGAGGAATGAATAGATCTTGAAGATGAAAAAAATGATCTTGAAGGAAGATCACACCATCATGATGGCTAGATCCAGGGTTTGAATGATGAATCTTGAATGCTTGAACCAAATCCCTTCAATGGCTTGAATGCTTGAATCATTGATCTTCAATGGAGAACTTGAATGGAGAAGAGGACTTGAATGCTTGAATGGATGCTTGCTTGATCACCTTGAGAGCTTGAGAGAGGATATTGCAAGCTTGATGTCTTGATCATGAAATTGCTTGGAATCTTGATTGAGAAAACTTGATGTGAAAATGAGAGAGGAAGGCTTCCTTTTATAGTGATCTAGGGAACAATTATCTAAAGGGGCCACCTTGGGGAATTAAATTCCAATTAGGCCTCAACCCTTTAGGAATGGATCTAAATTAAATATAATTTAATATTTTACCATTTTGGAGACCAAAATAACTGACTTGGAAGCGCAAAACAATTATTTCTAAAACCTGACAACCAGAGATCATGGGACCTTGAAACTTGAGCCCAGGGTCAAAGAAGAGCTTGACCCTGACCTAGGTTAGAGTTGAGGTTGAATTTGAACCCTTTAGGTCAACTTTTACCCCTTTAGGTTCACTTTGACCTTAAGGTCACAGATTTTAGAGTCCTAGTCAGAGTGAGAAACAGGAGGTCCCGGGGGTGCCCGAAGACCTAGAAATGAAGCCAGAACAAGGTAGAGTGCTGGGGAGTGGCACAAAACCCTATGATGAACATGATGAAGTCTAGGAAGACCTATTTGTAAGTCCTACCTAGAAAATAGAGCCATAGAAGAGGGAAATTAAGGAGAATCCTCAGGATCCTAACCCTAATTTCACATAGAATGAAGGAATCAAGTGCAGAAAAGAAGTGGAAAGTGGGGAAAGATCTAGATCCAAGAAAAGACTAATTCAAGGTATTCGAAATGACCCAAAACCACTTAATCATAGGGCTAAATTCTCTTAACATGTAATTTCTTCTATTTTAAGACAATATGTTAAGCCCCAGCTTTAGCAAGAGTATGGACTCGATGTAAACTCTTGGTAAAGGAGAAGAAAGAGGAGATCCAGGTGGATTCACAAAGAGATAAAATAACACTTAGCTAAGGATACAGGCCCCCAGGATAAGGACTCTAACTCAACATACACGCATGAGGGTGCAAAAAGAGAAAACCAAAAGAGCAGGGGTTAGTACTAAATAACTCAAATCAATTAACATAAGAAACCTCGCTAAGAAATATTTCTCATACTAATATCATATTTGGAAAGCTATCATAAAAGCATAAATGATTACATAAGAAAGATAAGAGAAACACTATAAATAACATAGTTCATGATCTCATCCTACTAGCATGAAAGTGAAAAGAGAGAAAGAAGAAAGTGATTACCTCACCTAGTAAGATGCCCACCTTACCATGAATAACCCTAGAGGGAGAGCCCAACAGTTTCACCCATAAACTATGCCTTGAAATTGTAATGCATCTTCTGACAGCTTTTAGAATACTCATAGATCCACCTTCTTGTATCACTATGAATATGAAATGTGTATGTCCTTACGATTTAGCAACTTATGTGCATTACCTTTGAAAGATTTAGTATACTGGAAATGCGTGTCCCTTCAGGATTTAACAACTTATGTGCGTTACCTTCAGGGGATTTAGCATATTTAAAATTGGAAATGTGTGTCTCTTTAGGATTAATTAGCAACTTATGTGTGTTACCTTCCAAGATTTAGCATATTGAAAATTGAAAAATGCATGTCTCTTCAGGATTTAGCAACTTATGTGCGTTACCTTTTGAGATTTAGCATGCTGCAAAACAAAAGGTTACAACAAAAATGCAAAATATAGAACAAGGGAGGCCATATATATACCCCCCTCCTTAATATGGAAAAAAACATACTATTTTGACATGTTAAGGAAAGAAAAGAACAAGGATAAGGACTTCTTCAACATCAAGACAATATCCATAGACAACACCCAATCCAAGCCAAGAAGGTCACAACTCCTATGAGGCCATGGAAGGGATGAATGCAAAGAGATATCATGCAAGAAGTGAAAAAGTAACCCTTGTGAGAGATAGCACACTCTTCAGTTTCCAAGGTGAGATATATATCAACCATGGAAACCCAATTTCAAACAATGAAATCAGTTGTGATCAAGGAAAAAGATCCTTGATGCAAAACCAAAATGTTCATGTATAATTGGATATCACATAATAGATAGATACTACTTAACCAAGGAAAGAGGTGAATCTGGAAAGACAGAAAAGAAGGAGATGACATCCTTTCCCCCCAAAGTGTAGGAACAAAGATGAAAGGGGACCTATTATATTGCTCACAACACTATGCAAGACAACAAGCCTCCAAGTATTAGGCTACCATTGTTTACATAATGTGGAGCTCCATAATAGGAACATAAATGTTATTTAGAGAAAATAGGATTGAAATACAAATCATTGCCACATGATATATAAATAACATTACTATCAATGAGCTGCCTATCCTATAATGTAAAGCTTGACATTCATTAGTAGAGTGATCATGAAATCTTGATATAAAATAAAAGGAAGATTCTTCAAGTGTGGACTATGTTTCTTTTTGTGTTTAGGTCTAGTAATCATCTTAGTATGAAGGAGTTTAGGAAAAAGAACTTCTTGGTCAAATTCCTTCGTAGTCTCATCATGTTTTGAAGTGTTATTTGATATGTTGCTAACATTGATTTGTTGTTGAGGACTAAATCCCAATCCATAAGAATGGTCATGCCCCCTAGTATGTAAGGGCATTTGAATTCCCTGTTTATGCTTACCACATTCTTGACTAGTGAATCCTTGTTTAACTAGGAAGTGATAACCAGGACCATAACGAGAAGACATATCAGAAGGAGTCAATGGAACCTTAGTAGTCACAATATCATCCTTAGTAGATTTGATAGATTCATTGCGGGAAGAAGCAGTGACAAAGTTATTATGAAGGGCTTTAGAAGATAAAACTTGTTTTTCAAATTCTTTTTGTTGCTTCATAAAATCAAGATCATTAACCTTATACTCTCCAATAAAGGTAGGATTAAAATCCAAGGTTCCCCAATCATCATCAGGAAGAGCATTAGAGGAAGAAGGATTAGCATTAGGAGTAGGATTAGTGTGGGTTTGAATATTCAAACAAGGATTAGGTGCATCATCTGCATGAAGTGTATACATCCCATTGTTATGTATAAACTTGACTTTTTAGTGAAGGGTGGAAGGAACAACATGCATCTCATGCAACCGAGGTCTACCCAAAATAAGGTTATAATTGAGACATCCAGGCATAACATGAATAGGAGTATTTAGGATGATCGGTCCTACTTTGATAGGTAAGGTAATGATGCCTAAAGTGTTCTTAGAAATGTTATCAAATCCATGTATAGGAACATTGTCAGGTTGAATAGTTGAAAGATCTACATTAATTGCTTTGAGCATGTCCATGCTACAAACACTAAGCCTAGATCCATTATCAATCAGGGTCCTACGAATGATACTTTTATTGATAGAAATAGCAACCATAAGAGCGTCATACTAATTTTGAACTTCTTTAGAAGGTAAATCCTTTTGAGTAAATACAATGTCAGGAGGACCTGGGTAGCATGCATGCATTGTAAGAAGTTATTGATGTTCTCTTGTTTAGGAGGTGGAGTGGGAAGAGTTGCTAGAGCTTTTTGCAAGGCTTCATAGTAAGTAGGTGAAGTTTGAAGAACCTCCCATAAAGAAATCTTGGTAGGAGTATTTTGCAATTGGTTTATCAAATCATACTCCTTGCTAAGAAGACAAGGTCAAGGAGGAAGAATAGGTTGAGAAGGTAGTAAAGAAGTAGAAACCACCAGATTAGGTTGAAGGTTATTCCTTGTACAATATGTGTGAGCTATAGAATCTTTATCATTGAAAGAATCCATAGGTTTACCTTTGATAGTAATGCAAGGGAAACCTTTGAAATTCAACAAGGCTTTGGAATAAACCATTTTAGTTGTCTCAACACTACAAATAGATTCAAAAGAAGGAAAAAAAGAGGACATCCTAGGAGGAGATGAGGTAAGATCTTGATTCTCCATAGGATCATCACTAAAAGGGAGAGCATTAAGGGAATGCATATCATTCTCCACTAATGCCTCATAACTAGAAGGCATCTCAAATGGAGGTAAAGCATCTATAACCAAGGTATCATCCACGACGGTGTCATGAGGAAGAGAGTAATCAACATCCAAATCCAAAGGTTCATCCCAAATAGGAGGATTATCATTCCTATCAATAAAGCACATTGTAGGATCCCTAGAGGGGAAAGAAGGTAAATTATATTCTAAAGTAGGTTCATTGAAAAGACATATAGTAGGAGAAGAATTAACATCAATCCCTAACTCATCTCCATAAAGAGAAATATGATGGAGAGATAGATTAAATTCATCTTCTTGCTCTAATATATCCTTACAAGGAAATTCAAAAGAGGACAAAGCAACATCACACGCACTAGATAAAGTCTTTCTAGGTATAACATCATGCAATGGTAAGGTAAGAGGAGGATGTTGAGTAATCCCAAAAGTTATAGAAGAATGTTTGGAAAATATTTGAAACAACTTGTGCAACATGATAAAAAATAAAGAAATGCATAGAAAATAGATCTAGATATATCCCAATGCATTCAAATGAAACTTATAAGCATGAAAAGGAAATCAAACACAATAAGGCATCTAATTCCACAAAAGAAAGAGTTGTCATAAACAGGTTCACCAAAATGTAAAGGATAAAAGTGAACACACACGATAATAGAAAGGGAGATCTAACACAATAGGGCATTTAAATCCACAAAAGAAAGGGGTAAGTATGTCGGGTTCACCAAAATGTATAGGGTAAAAATGTGGATGGGGTCCTAGGACAATGGTTTGCACATAAAAGAGACCTCAAAACCAATATTTTACCCACATGAAACTATATTGATATAGAAAGTAAATGTAGATGATTAATGTTGGAATGAAGAAGTAAAGGAACTTACCTTTGAAAAAGAAACTGCTAAAAACCTTATCAAACAGTCTCAGAAACTGTTGATTTTTGGGAACTTGAACTGAAATTACAACATCTATAAAACCCAAAAATCTTTTCCAATTCTAAGGGAGGTCATCTTTGACCCTCATAAAAGGTCAAAGGTTACATTTTATTCTAAAGGTTGACTTTGACTTTGTTTGCGGATCTTGGAAGTTCGGCAAAAAGGGTATCCAAATCCAAGCTCAGATCTGCAGTTCTGCACCTGTACCTACAAGAAAAAGAGGGTTTTTGTTGTTTATTTAGGGGGTTTGCCTTGGTCAAAACTTGGTTTGGAATCAACCTTAATATTGAAATTGAAATGGAGAATGCTAGCAAGTAGTAGAAGTAGATCTAACAACTAAGCTATGATATTCAATAGATATGCAAATTGTATTTGAAATGTAATCAAGTATGTTAATATGAAAGCTTGACCATAACATCAACAAATGTAAATCAAACCTCCATGATTGTATGCTTGGAATCCACCTTGAGAGAGGAATGAATGGATCTTGAAGATGAACAAAAGGATCTTGAAGGAAGATCACACCATCATGATGGCTAGATCTAGGGTTTGAAAGATGAATCTTGAATGCTTGAACCAAATCCCTTCAATGGCTTGAATGCTTGAATCCTTGATCTTCAATGGAGAACTTGAATGGAGAAGAGGACTTGAATGCTTGAATGGATTCTTGATTGATCACCTTGAGAGCTTGAGAGAGGAGATTGCAAACTTCATTCCTTGATCATGAAATTGCTTGGAAACTTGATTGAGAAAACTTGATGTGAAAATGAGAGAGGAAGGCTTTCTTTTATAGTGATCTAGGGAACAATCCTCTAGAGGGGCCACCTTGGGGAATTAAATTCCAATTAGGCCTCAAACCTTTAGGAATGGACCTAAATTAAATATAATTTAAGATTTTACCATTTCAGAGACCGAAACAGCCGACCCAGAAGCGGGAAAACAATTATTTCCAAAACCTGACAACTGGAGATCACGGGACCTTGAAACTTGAACCTAGGGTCAAAGATGAGCTTGAAACCAACCTAGGTCAGAGTCAAGGTTGACTTTGACCCCTTTAGGTTGAATTTTACCTTAAGGTCATAGATTTTAGGGTCTTAGTCAGAGTGAGAAATAGGAGGTCCTGGGGGTGCTCGGAGACCTATAAATGATGTCAAAACAGGGTAGAGTGTCAGGGAGAGGCACAAAATCCTATGATGAACATGATGAATTCTAGGAGGACCTATTTTTAAGTCCTACCTAGAAAATAGAGCCATAGAAGAGGGAAATTAAGGAGAATCCTTGGGATGCTAACCCTAATTTCACCTAGATTGAAGGATTCAACTGCAGAAAAGAAGTGGAAAGTGGGGAAAGATCTAGATCCAAGAAAAGACCAATTCAAGGTGTTTGACATGACCCCAAACCACTTACTCAGAGGTCTAAATGCACTTAACATGGAAGTGCTTCCATTTTAAGACTATGTACTAATGTGTTGATGATGGGATGGTGGGACTAGAACACGACATCTGGAAAGTCAACCTGCAAAGCAAGCGATGACATTGGATTAGTATCTCAACATGGTGGTTTTCATAGAAATAATAAAAAATGAAGCAATGCATCTATCCTAAACACAACTCTGCAATGCTCTACTTGGCTGATTACATGCAAATTTGGCAAAGATTTTACAAACTGCAGCAGCTTTTCGCATGAGACGGGATCTTGTCTCACATGAGATTTCATCACTTGGATGAAATTTTGCATGGCATTTTCTAGCGGCTCATGTGAGAACACGGAGCTCCCAATGCGAAGATTCCCTAACCCCCATGAGGAAACCATTTTCTTATGTGAGGGGTGTTGGGGCTGGCGCAAGGAAACTATTTCCTCACGCGAGAATTGAAAAACTAATCCTAAAACATGCTAAATCTAACCTAATCAATCTAGAAAGTGATTAAAAATTGAAATGCAAGATGGTTTATCGACTACTCACAGGTGGGTCATACTCTGGTAGTTGGCTGTGGCATTGGGAGTTATCGAATCGATGTGTATGCACTAGAACACCCTCCATTTTCTCTCAGAGCTCTTAGATTCGCAAGAAGACAAAGTGAAGAATGATTTAAAAATGACCCCTCTGGGCCTTATATAGCTTTTGACCTAATTTTCAAAAGTGCTCCTTTTTGCATGAAAACTTCACCCTTGGCTAAATTGACTGCTTTGAATCCATTTTCGGGATTGAAATCAAAATCTGACATCTCTAGATGGATCAAAATTGCATTTTAAATTCTGGGATCCTTTGGGATCGGACGTTTGTGAAGTTAGCCTTTTGGCGTCATTTTCCTGCTAGATTCTCATCTCCTCATCATTTTCTTGCGATCTTTAATCTTTTTTTCAACTCTAGTCAACTCTAATCAAATTTGGTCAAACTTTGTCAATTGGACCTCACAACTGCTCCAAATTGTTTATGCAACTTCTTGAATCTAGTCTAGTTGCTTCTATTATGTAACCTCTTGTTGTCAATCGTCCTTCTAATATGTCATCTTTTGATTTTGCTCTCGAGGGGGTAGGATGATTACATCATTTGAATCTTGTCAAACTAGTCTCATATCAATCTGATATAAATCAAATTCCTTACCTCTTGGGGCATCTTTGTGCCTCAAATCTTATCATCTTGTCATCTATCTTTTAGGTATCTAAGAAATCTAACTTAGATCCTTGAGGATCAAGCTTCATTCTGGAGATGGTTCTTGAAATCTCATTAGGTATTGGGATAATCTAACCCTAATTCCTAAAAGTTAAGCTTCATTCTGGAGATGGCTCTCAAAATCTCTTTATGACTGTTATCTGGGAAATCTAACCTGGGTCTCAAAGGGCTAAGCTTTGTATTAGGGCAATCTAATCCTGATTCTAGAGATTAGTCCTAAATCTACATCTATCATCATTCAATCAATGGGCATTGTGGCAATCTAACCCTGATTCTAGTCTCCTCTCAAGTTGTCATTAGACTGTTGTCTTCACAATCTAACTTAGACTTTGGAGAATCATGCCTCGTTCTGGAGGTGGTACTACAATTCGATCTATTTCGGTGTCTTGGCATCCTAACCTTTACTTCTGAGGGTTAAGCTTCATTTTGGGGATGATCTTGAAACCTCATTTGTTGCATCAAATTATTCTTTAAATCAACGCATTGCTCGCACATCAATTCAAAGAGGGGCAAATGTAATACCCCAAAATTGGAACCTTATAATTTCAATCAATTTTGGGGCATTTTTTTCAATTTTACATCATTAAAGTCCTATTTTACTAGGCAATTTTCTCTCTCCTACCTGACTTTATTTGACTTGGTGTCAATTGCAAAAACCCTAAATTGCATTAATCTCACACTATAATTAATTCCTAAGTATTCGACTCTATTAGCTAAAGAATCCCTATGATAAATTAATTTAATTATAAAGTCCTAATTACTTTAAATTAAATTAAAATCCACCCCCTTTAGCTAATACACATAAAAGGAATTAATATTATTTGGTTATTTGAATGGATTATCTTTATTGGGATTAATAATTCAAATTATTCGAAGGGTCACCCATATGTGGCAATAATGAATTCTTTTAATTAAGTAGTTCCTCAATATTTGTCTCAATGGGAAATGAAGAGTCAACCGTTTCATTTCAAGAAACTTTTCATCCTGTCTCCCAGATTTTCTATATTATAAACCTTCTTCCTCATTCGAAAGGGAGGCAATTGTGAGAGTATCAAAACTATAGTCGATTTTAGTCTCAATTTTCATGCTTTCAAGATTTATTATTGCATATTAGTTTAATTCTCATTTAGTGTAATTGCATTCTCATATTAGTGTAATTTTCTTATTGTTATTAGCATAATTCTCATATCTCTTTCAAGTTCCTAGATTAAATCTGCATTTTACATTCTTAGATTACATTTGGCATACTCATTCTAGATTAATTGCAAATTTGTTCATCTCTCAAGCTTTTAAAAATCCTTCATATTAGCTTGGTCTTATCATTGTTGGCTCTCATTCTAAGAGTAATTAAAATGCCCCAGCTAATTAGGAGGCAATAGGTTGAATTGATAGAATCTTGTGAATTGAGTAATTCATACTCATCTTCGTGATTTGATGATTGAAAAATGACTATTTTGTGTATATGGCTAGATTGGAGGTCCACATTTAGCTATAAACAATTACAACCTCCTTAGTAAGTCATCATTTGAGAAAGGCTCGTTTGATGAGACAAACTTGTGTTGACTTGAATCTAAATCGTAAAACTTTGGATAGAGAACTTGCAAGAAGACAAATACTTGATGATCCTCTTCAAAATGATACATGGGCTTATGGTGGGAGACTTTCACATTGTGATAAGAAGCTTACCGATGTTGTGAAGGATCAAATTCATCTATTTTGGAAATCTAACTCAAGAGTGTCACCAAATGTGAAGGATGTCTAGAAGTTGATAATTGGCATTCGAGACCGCACCCTGCATCCCAAACATTATTTGGAGGAGAGTCAAACAATGTTCAAAAAAAATTGTGAGACACATCCAACATTGCAAATATCACAAAGATATTCTGAAGCCATCAAGCCTTTTTTTGTGTGCCTCTTAAAATTCTAAATACTTGTTGCAAATATCATGTGGAGTTTTCAATGCACCATGAATTGTTATGATCCCTTCATTCTAATTTGCATACTAGTGAAATTTTAGAAGAGTGTGTTGCAAGTGCTCTTCCAAAATCATCAAGAGACTTTCTAGTTCATTTTTTATGTCCTAGACATGATGAATGTTTCTTTCATAGAAAAGATTTCTTAAACGACAAGTGCTCAGAGTGTGGTGAGCTAGTGAAGTTTGTTGGATGTTTTCATGAGGGCTGTGAATATGATTTGGGAAAGACAATTGTCCACAAAAAGGTATATGAAACCATTAAATATACATTAAAAAGTGGAGGTGAAGGCTCTAGATTTGATTTAGTTACAAAAGAATGCAATGTAGCTGATTTTATTTTAGATTTTAGGAAGAATCATTTTTACAAGTATGCAAGGCATAGTCACAGGTCTCAGTGGTTGGATCAACAATTGAGGATGTGTCAGGACACTTTCTTGATTGGCACTATTATATCAATTTTTGAATTTGCAGAGAACTATACATTGTAGCCCAAAAATGAGTTGCAAGCTCAATATTACAATTCTATTCAGGTTGTTATTTTTATGCATATAACATATAGACATTCCCTTGATAGTACAGAAGATGATCAGAAGATAATCAGAGAGTACCATTTTTATATGAGCGATGATAGATCTCACTCATCCGAGTATGTCCAACATTTCTTTGAGAATTATTTTGAGTGGGTGTGGGAAAATGATATTGCTATGGATAGACATCTCATTTGGTCAGATAACTACACAGGTCAATTAAAAAAAGCTCGTATGTTTTATTGGTTATGTAGAATGCATGTAGAGAGAGGTGTACCTCATATTTGGAGTTTTTTTGAGGCCAGTCATGGAAAAGGAGAGCATGATGGAGTAGTTGCATGCATAAAGAGAGCTCTAGTTAAGGAGAAACTGAGGATTTCAGGTGCATAAATCCTTGATGCTCATTCTATTGTTGATTGGTGTACTTTAGTATTGTCACAGGGGGGACTCTTGATTCAGCGGTGCATAGATTATTTTGGTTGGTTGAGTTGGGCACAATAGGAGATAGGTTGGATTGTCAAATTGTGAAAGATTCTTCATAAATGCATTCATTTTGAAGCTTAGATGTGAGTACATGGACCATTTGGACATGAGAGATGGTTTATTATTGTCTGAGTTGTCTTCAGTGTGATTGAGATCAGTGTGAGTCAAGTGAGTGTGTTGATACATGGGTTCACATTATCTTACTCCTTTATCTCTCATAGTCTCTGTAATAAATGATGACATGGATTATTCACTTGACTACGACCATCTTTCACATCTTCTACAACCAGGACATGTTTTTTGTATTGGTTGCACCACAAGGGAATGATGAGAGATTGAATTACTGGTTAGCACGTTGTGTACAAGGAAATAATAAACTTGCACAATAGATGATAGATGATGATATGTTCACATATCCAATAGGATCACATGTTGTTGTGGGTTCATAATTTCACACATATATGATTAGAAATAATGGTATTCCTATGTTTGAAGACTATGAGAAGTAAAAAACCATTCTCATGTATTCACACCTTGTTATAGCAGCCAATGTTAAGTTGTTGAAACATCAAGGAAAACCAAAGACTAAGGAACTTTGGACTATTAGTACTACTGATCATGAAGCAATATTAAATACCCTCAAGCAAAGAGATGACCCTTCAAGCACACTTCAGTAGGTAATTTCAAATCAAGTTGCAAGGTTTTCCATGTTTATTATGATTATGTTCAATAAATTAATTATAGTTTTTTGCTTTATTTGTTTGAGCCAATAAACTTGGTTTTGTATGTGGATTGTAAATGCAGTTGGATACATATATGATAGATATAGAAGATTGAGGTGTGCATTTTATTAGCCCATATTTTATGACAATAAACCTCACTATGCATTGGTTAATCATGTTCTTTGGTTTGTTTAGTTACTTATACATTCATAATCTTTTTCTCAACCTATATAAACTTCTTATAATCTCTATTAACTTTTCTTCTGCCTTCTGAATGCAGGGATTGGAATGTAGATGTCATCAAGTACCATGTGTAAACTTATACACTTTAGGAGTAGAAAGGAAACTTATTTTTTATATATATTTGTGTAATTTGCATATTTAGATGCCAAATTTTGTATATAAAAATAACAATTGAATGTAATGTGCATAGTTAGATGCCAAATTTTATATATAAAAATAACAATCGAATGTAATGTGCATATTTAGATGCAAATTTTGTATATATAAAAAGAAAAATCAAATGTAATGTGCATATTTAGATGCAAAATTTTGGATATAAAAAATTTGATGCAAAATTAGATGCAAAATTTGAAATATAAAAGAGCCCATGGGGTTGATTTGCAAATATTAAGAGCCCACATTTGTATCGTCTTAATGCCATGTAAAGTGCACAAATTGTGTTTCCTTCCTATGAATTTTGTATCCTTATATAATTTGTATCATCTTAATTTTGTATTGTTACATTTGTATTGTCTTAATTCTATGTATATTTGTATCATCAAATGATGTAATAGTTGGAGTCATTGAGTCAAAATTGGTCAAATGTGTCCAAAGTAAAATGGTGATTCCCTGGGGTGAAGGGATAGTGTTAAAGAGTTGCCTCCTAGCACCAAATGGACTATGCCATTAGCTCTAGTTAGGTGGGTAAATTCTAGTGACAACCCCATTTCAACCACTGAGTCACTAGAACGTTCAGGACCATGCCGAATCGAAGTGTCCCCAAGGTGCACTTGTACACACTAAAATATGCACTTCTATGAACCATTACATGCAAGGTTACTCAAGAGTGAGGCCTCACAAAGCGGCTCATAGCTCTCTATGCATGGAGTTGCAAGGGGCTATGAGTTTTGCTCTCAGCTAGAGCTACAAGAAAGTGACCTTGCTAGTCAACCATACAATGAGAGATTCAAGTGAAGACAAGGGCAACAATGCCAATATCTCCAAGAATCTAAATGGAAATGAAATGCAAATGAAACTAGTATGAATGTGCAAAACTAATCTATCAAATGAAGTGTAAACTAAGCTATGAAAAGAAGTACAATAGATTCCAAGCCCCTAATTAAGCTATGTGAGATCTAGTCTATTGCATAAAAGGAAATCTAATCTATGATGCCATGATCATGAAACTAAGAAAACAAATATGAACTAGATGATGAAAGCAACAAGTCTTCAATGTCTTCAAAAAGCTCCAAATGTACCTAGAAAACCTGCAGCATAACAATAGCATAAAATATGGATATGCAAATGAAGGAGAGAGCTTTCCTTTTATAAGAAATGAGGTGAAATGGACCATGGAGATTAAGAGGCAAAAAGTCTTAATCAGCGGTGGAGCTTGAAAGATGAGCAATCCATGTGCACAAGTATCCTCCAATGAGAGTGAAGTGTTGACTTTTGAGCCTCATGTGAGACAAAAAGTGCTTTTTCCCTTTTTATAAAATAGGAATAATATTTTATTTGTGCAACTTAGGATAAGAGGAAAATGGGGCTTTTTATTTAATTGAAAGGGGAGGAAATATTCCTTTTAATTAAATAAAGACTTAGGATAAATGGTTAGCCCAAGGATAAAAATCCAATATATGCTTGAAATTAGGATTTGATCAAGAAATTGATAATGTTGAAAATATTGATTATTGATAAAAATGATTCAGGATTGATAAATCAAATAAATGGGGCCCAAAGTCTAGGTGACCATTTTTGGGTGCATACATTTGCCCCTCTTTGACTAATGTGTGATCGATTTGGGAACACATGTAGTCAAAGAATGAAGTTGCAGTGTGAGATCGATTTGGGATCACAAAACAACTCAGATATGAGGTCGATTCGGGATCACATCTGGACAAACATAAACAAAAGCTTAGACCAACACCGTCGCTGCTAGGTGCAAATCAAGCTTTAGACAAAACTATCACCGTCGCTGCTAGGCAATAATCAATGTCTAAAAAATGGGAGATAAGAATCTCAAGTTTTGAGCAAAAGCTCACAAAAGATGTCTGAATCAAGAGAATCAAGAAAATTAGGGATGAGAATCCCATAAATACTGCCCCCTCGGAATCGAAAGCGAAATCAGGTAGAGAGGAGAACAGTTAATTGATAAGGATTTGATCAAATCAGAATAAAATCACAATCGACTGTAAATGATAACAGGATAACCATTAGGCAATGAAAACATGCCCCAGTGAGGAAGTAGAAGAATAGAAATAGAAGACTAGAAATAGCGTGAATGAAAGACTAGAAAATTTGAAAGACATGGAAGGAAGAAATTCCACCGGAAATCAAATTATGCCTCAAAAGGTCAATCAACTGCTCGGAAGAAAGGGAAAATTTGGAAACGCGACTCGGATTTCGATTTCGAGTCCGAAAATGGATAGAAAATGATGTGATATGAAAGACCAGAAATGAAAGATATGATCAAGAAGAATCAGAAAATGAGCACAGTTGACCAACTAGTCTGTAGATGATAAAAAGGAAAGCTCTCTCCATATGCAAAGTGCAAAAACTAAACTATGATGAACCTAAGAATGCAAGCTACTATGAAAGTGGTTGACTTGCAAGGTCACAACACTTATAGACATCTAATTATCATCATCGAGCGTTATTGGTAGTGTCGTAAGATCATACAATGCACACTAGCATAACTATGTGGATATGAATATGATCTTTTATCAGATAGAAATGTGAAAATCCCACCTAGGCATCAAAAGATTTATAGGTCAAGATGACTAGTGCAGTGAGATCACCTAAGTTTGATATGATGAGATTATGCTTGTATCAAGACACATGAAAGTCAGGATAACTAAAAGCATGCACTTGCAAAACAGTCAAGGATAATACCTTGTCAATCCATAGGGTCAAGTAAGACCAGCATAAATGCTCATGACAGTTAGGATCAACAAAATATACCCACAAGTAGATAAAGAAAGAAAACATGTTCTCATTCCCTCAGTCTTCTAGCTATGCATCATCGAAAACTTCTTAGGGAGAGACCACTCATCAAAGAAATTCTCATAGACAGCACACAAAGAAAAATAAAGTCAACATATCTCAGGTGAGTTGATTGTTTAAGTGCGTGTGTGTTGGTCATAGAGTCAAATTCTAAGTATCATATCTGTAAATGAGAAATATCGTGCCATACGAGACTGTTTGGGTAAGACACCTGATAAGTGTTGAGAAACACTCGACGCAAGGGTAGTGTTGAGAAACACTGTTTGGGGTGGTGTTGAAAAACACCTGTTGTGAAATGCCCCAAGAGGCAAACACACCTAAAGGACCAATGCTAACAGTTATGCCCCCTAGACAAAGACAAAGACCAATTCCAGACTAGGCCAAATAAGGTCAAGGCGTGATGGAAAGTGGTTAAGTGTCAAGGACGCATGCTAACAAATAGGGGTGCAAAGGCCTCAAGTAGCGCCTATTTCCAGGTTTTCACCACTTGGATTCTTTTTTCATTTTTTCAATTTTTTTGGATTTTTGCTACCAAGGCGCCTATTGCTAGGTTTTCACCAAGGCACTTTTTTATTTTTTATATTTTGATTTTTTTGTATTTTTTCAGGACTTGTTATGCTTTGTAGAATTTTTTCAGCATCATATATCAATTTTTTTTGGAATTTTTTCAGGATCAATAAGATATGTACAAAGGATGCCCCCAGATAGAATGGGCATCAAACTCTTGAGCAAGATCACATCATGCAGTCCCAATGTCAAGCAAGGTGAGGGACAAGATGGATGAGTAAGCTGGTGAATGAGATGGAAGACATGAGAATGAAGGAGAGTGAAGGGAAGAAATCCTCAAGGTCAAACTCCTCAAGAGTACCCAAGCTAGGGAAAAAATTATCATGCAAAGCACATTTGGACAAGCAATGAAAGGCCATCATAGGATAAGCCACAAAAGTGTAATGCAAAAGAAGGAAGGATGCAGTCCAAAGGAGTAGACATGTCAAGAGGCTTCATAGCATCGTGTTTTACTCTTTTTATTAGATCAAGACCAAAGGGGAAAAAGATAGCAAAAGGCTAGAAGGAATGGAGGAAAATAAATATGAAGGCTAAACATGAAAGGAATGAAAGCAAGATCATTGGAAGATAGCTCACAAGATAGCCAAATGTTCGTGTATAGGTCAACATTGTCAAGATCAAAGATGGAAGATGAAATGGATGAAACATGTAGAAGAACTACGCATGACGCCTGATTGCTAGGTTTTCATCATGGTACTTATCCAAGGTGCCACAAGGGAGTGGTTTTCACCATAGGATGAATTTATTTCTCTTTACTTTTGCTACCAAGGTGCTTGTTTCCAGGTTTTCACCATGGCACATTTTCAATTTTTTTTTTAAATTTTTTTTTCTTTTTTGTTTTCTTTTTTATTTAATTTTATAATTTTTTGAATTTTCTTTTTTTTGAATTTTTTGGAAGAAGGCAAGCTTTTAGATAATGCTCCTTGAAAGGATAAACCATGATATGCCAAGGATTCAAAATAATATGCTCAAAGATGCTGATAGGGAAAGGAAAACGCATGAGGAATAGGCAAATGAGGAAAAAAAGAGAAGGTAGAAGGATAATGAATGGAAGGAATGTGAAAAGGTAGATGGAAAGAAAGGTAAGATCAACGTCAATACACACCTTGAAGGGTGACGGGAAAAATGGAGGAAATGTAAACCATATTCTAGTCCAAGTGCGAACCATATTCTGGTTATTTATTGCTATCTGACTCCTCGAAGAGATGATTGGTGTGCTTGTTATAATTCTCAAATGTGAATGGAGGAATACGAGAAGGAATATGGAAAATGTTTAGCAGAGGTTGTGGTTTAGGCACATGGAATGGAAGAATGTTTTTGGAAGAAGATGAAGTGGAAGTCTTTGGAAGCTTGAATGTCAATTTCACTTTTTGTTCAACATGAGACTCTTTCAAGAGAGATTTTGGAATCCATATAGCCTTAGGCTTTTCATTTCCTTTTGATGATTTAGAGAGAATATCTTCAATGATGGATTTTGGAACCCATACTTGTCTTGTAGTTTTCTTCTTAGATATCTCTTTCGACTTTATGCCTCCATGTCGACTAGAGGAGACATGGTGATCTTCTTTTTTTGATGGATTCTTGTATTGCTTCTTTTTCTTGTATTGAACATTCAAGTTACTTCCAAAAGACTTGGGACTTGTGGAAGAAGAAGGACGATACGACTGGTTTAGATGGGTGGATGGATGAAAAGGATTCAAGGGTATGTATCTATGTCGATCTTGAGGAAAGATAGGAGATGGAGGGACGTAAGGACCCAAAATGGATGATGAATTAGAAGAATTAGGAGGGGAAAGTGAAGGGACATAAGGACCCAAGATGGAAGGAAGACATGAAGCTCTTGGTAGTGGTGGGGGAGGTCCAAGGATGGATGTGGAAGATGCAAAAGGATAATCAATAAGTTCATCAACATCTATATGACAACCAAGGATATCAACATCTTTAGAGTGAGCATTAGGATTTTCAATAAGATCATGAACATCTTGAATATGAGTAGTTTCTTTTATAGGATCATTCAAAGCTTGCAAAGATGTAGGAAGAGAAGAAAGTGGAAATGAACATGGAGTGGTAGAACAAGAAGATGGAACACTTTGATCTTGACAATGATTGTTGGGTAGCATAAGCGTATCAACTTTTTCTAGATTTTCAATAGGCTCAACATTGGAAGTAACAACACCATTTTTAATAACCTTAATGGAAGTATCATCTTTGGAAAGTGTAAGTGTAGTAAGGTTATTTTGTTTATCAATAAGCTCAACGGTGTAAGTAATAGCTTGATCTTTCTTAGGAGAAGATTTAAGACATGGTGGAATGAATGAGGAAGGGTGTAAAGGATCGAAAGAACCATGAAATGAATGAGAGTTGTCATGAAAAGGATTGGATGACATGGAGGGTTCTTGATCTTGATCTTTCTTTATTTTCTTTTCTTTATCATTTTTAGAGTCCTCTTGACATGGAGCCACTTCTAAGGACAAGGAAGCAGGTTGGAATTGTATGGAAGACTTTGGAAGAGATGGTGAAGGACTAGCTGAAATAGGCATTATAGCGCATGAAGGCTTAGGATCTTTAGGTTTGACATTATTGAAAGTATTTGCAGCCAAGTGAAGGTTATCTTGAGTATCTTTAAGAGGTGGCCCTTGAGGATAACTATAGGGAACCGCATGGAAAGCATTAGGATCTTTGTTGGATAAAGGATTTGTGCTCTTAAGGATCCTTGAAGGCTTTGTGAAAGATTTGGAAGACTTAGCAGCTTTAGGAGATGTGTGGATATTGGAGGAAGTAGAGGATGGAAGGGGACCATCACAAGACAAAGGTTCAGCATTAACATGATCTTGCTGGAGAGTGTAATCTTTATTTTCAGCATGAGAGTTTTTAGACAAGACATGCTCATAGTATCTTCGTTTATAATCAGCACGGAAAGCTTTTTCTTCCTCAATAGAAGTAGATGTATCATATTGTTCACAACAAATATCATAATTTCTCTCAAAATCAGAATCATATGGATCCCCATCACAATCTACCCAATAGGATGACCCTTTAGTAAGCCTAAGCACACGACGAGGAGGACTCTTAGGAATAGAGGTGCCATAAGTATTGCTACATTGTCCATCATCATAGTCATCATAGTTATCATAGTCATCAAAGGTAGGTGTGTCACTCTTTGTGGAAGAGACATCACAAGGACTATCACGTTGCTCTTTATGGTATGTCTTCTGAAGAGAAGTAAGACTCTTGGGAGAAGTAGAAGAAGAATGAGATCTTGAAGAAGAGGAAAATGAAGACCTAGTGGAAGAAGAATACTTGGATAATGAGGAATTTGAATAATGTTTAGAAGAGTCATGATAAGATTTGGAAGATGAAGAATGTGAATAGTGTTTAGAAGAATCATGATAAGACTTAGAAGATGAAGAATGAGAATGATGTCTGGAAGAGTCATGATAAGACTTGGAAGGTGAAGAAGAATGAGAAGGTTTAGATGATGAAGAATGTTTGGAAGAAGAAGATTGTGATATGATCATGTTTATGATTCTAGCAAAGGCATCTAATTTAATCATCTTTTCTTTTATTTTTGCTATAAATTCATCACTCATGAGAATTTTGGAAGAACAACACTTTTCGAATATGTCAATGAGCTCAAGATCGTCTATTCTTAAGAGAGGTTCCTTAACAAGATAGTCAAGATTCATGGTTATAGAAGAGGAGGAATCAAGCATGGAAGAAATGAATAGATGAATAGAAGAAAGTAGACTAGATAATAAGAGGAAAAGAATCAAGAAGAAGAAGAATAATTTCCCATGGGAATAGAAGACTTCAGAAGAACATGGGAAATGGAGAAGAAAGAAGAAGACTAAGAGCCATCTTGTGCAATTGATACCATAATGTTCATTGAGATGTTGAGCAACATGACAACACCTAGGATCTAAGATCTGGACTGACCAAGGAAGACTGAGAATTGAAGACCCTTAGTGATAAGATGACCTCACAAAATGTCAACACCAAACTAGGATAATCAAAGTTCTCTATTGTCCAAAGAGAAATGAAAAGATAGAAATAAAAGGGGCTTTACCAACACTGTCAAAGAGGTGCTTCAAATCAAAGGATGAATATCCTTGCACTTTTGAATCAGGAGGTTGGACTAGGCCAAAATATAATTGAAATTGAGATTAAATGAAAATTATTTGGACAATAAGAGTACGAAAATTTTCCAAGAATGTAGCTCACAATTTTAGAGATAAACCTTCTCACCAAGAACAACTTTCTAATGCGATATTTCTCTTTGGCTAATGTGATACTGATGTTGATCATGACTAATTTGTGCAAATTTTGAATCTAAGGGTGAAAATGTCTGATTTCAATCACAATTTTAATAGCATTTGGACAGGTTTTGCAAACAGTAGAGGATCAAACATGTCTTCAAACACTTGAAACAAGGGCAAAAGCAACCTTGCCAAGACAAGCACTTGTGATATCAAAATTGAAAAAGCACCCTATGAATGCTACCGATCGTTTGTATGTAAGAACGTTTACACTGGTTTAGCACATTCGAGAACACTTCAAGCAATACCTTCCTACAAGACAAGGCTCAATACTTACCAACTTAGCCCACAACTTGATGCCCCCTTGCCTCACACCAAGTGGTTGCCCACAAGAGATATTGGCTTTGTCGTGGAAGTGTCAAACAACACAACCAAAGGGACACATATGGTGAGTATCTTGGGGTGATCTGGGTTAGTCCACTTGGATCAATCCTTGCACTAAGAAGATAAGCGGCTAAAATAAGGTGGCTTCTATCTAATGGTTCTTAATAAGGATTTCCGTTCACAACACCCCTCTTGCTCCTCGTAAAGGACTAGGACCTCGCGGCCTCAAGAGTACCTTAAGCATTCTTGCTCAATGTTTTCCTCATGGTCACAATCCCACAAGTACTTACATCAAGCGAAGACAAGTGTTATGTCTACCAAGGTTTTTGGTGTCCTTGATAGCCTTGAGATTATAGTGAGTTGGAATCACTTGCCACCAAGGAAAATGATGACAAGGTTGTCCCCACTTGAGTCGTTCCTCTTGATTGGTCAAGAGTAGGCCCGCTAAAGGATTC
Organism: Chamaecyparis obtusa; assembly: GCA_027943335.1. Classification (NCBI taxonomy): domain Eukaryota; kingdom Viridiplantae; phylum Streptophyta; class Pinopsida; order Cupressales; family Cupressaceae; genus Chamaecyparis; species Chamaecyparis obtusa. Next base: position 919,735 of record BSBK01002104.1, read on the forward strand.
CTAAACTAAACAAAAATGGATCAAATCTTGAGGTTCAAGGTTTTTGATTCACCACAAGGGTGAAGAGCATACTCCCCTATCTCAAGAATCTCTCCCAAACACACCAAACAAAGAGATTCAATTACTCCCTTGCTTCCAAAACCTTAAGATGGGTCAAGATTTTCTGATTCACCTAAAGGTGAAGAGCATACTTCTCCTACCACCTCAAGATCCCTTTCACAAGGTATTAAGATTCCTAATACAATTAGTGAATGCCACACTTGAAAAGAAAGTAAATAACAAGCAAGAATTTTTTTTTGTTTTTATGCTTGGGCAGCCCTACAAAAACCATTAGTAGCCCTCTTTGACATGCAATATATCAATTTCCTTCAAGCAAGAGCACCTACAAAACAACTTGTTAGACCAACAAAGGTTAGGAAAATCCAAAATCTAACAATGGTTAGCACATGAAAAATTAGATAATCTGCAAAAAAACTGATTAAATGATAAAATCTGAAAATGAAACCATCATGGTTGGATTAGGCTCGGAAAGACCTTTCCAATGATATATCACACTTAAACTTTTGATACCATTTGCAAAATTTCAAAAAAAAAATGGGCACGGATTTGAAAACGCTAGAAATTTCAGAAAATTTCAAAAAGATAGCTAAGAACCCGAAACTTGCAAGATACAAAATAGTTCACTGTTAGATCAGGCGATATACCTCAGACTTCACCAGTATCGTGCGATACTTCTTCATATAGCCAAGTGATACTTCCCCAGTCGAGTGATACTTCGCACGATCCCAGGCGATACTTCGCCCGATGCCAGGCGATAGACTTCAATATAGGTGTGCGATACTTTTTCCGCGCGAACTATCGCGCCAAGACAGGAAGTATATCACGCGATATTTCTGAGAAGTGTCGCGCGATAATCTGAGACAGAAAACCAGAGACGCAGATTTTTTCGAAAATTAATCCGAAAATGATGAAAAATGCAGAATTAAAGGGACAAAGCTAATCTACTCGGCCCCACGGTGGGCGCCAAAAATGTACACACTAAAATATGTACTTCTATGAACCATTACATGCAAGGTTACTCAAGAGTGAGGCCTCACAAAGCGGCTCATAGCTCTCTATGCATGGAGTTGCAAGGGACTATGAGTTTTTCTCTCAGCTAGAGCTACAAGAAGGTGACCTCGCTAGTCAACCATACAATGAGAGATTCAAATGAAGACAAGGGCAACAATACCAATATCTCCAAGAATCCAATATGAAATGCAATGCAATGCAACTAAGATGAAGATGCAAATGTGCAAGCTATGCTATGAAAATGGAAGTACAAACTAAGCTATGAAGGGAAATAGCAATGGATTACAATACCTCCTATTTAAACTAGATGAATTAATCTAAAGCATAAAGGAAATCTAATCTATGATGCCATGATCATGCAACTAAGAAAACAAATATGAACTAGATGATGAAAGCAACAAGTCTTCAATGTCTTCAAAAAGCTCCAAATGTACCTAGAAAACCTGTAGCATAACAATAGCATAAAATATGGATATGCAAATGAAGGAGAGAGCTCTCCTTTTATAAGAAATGAGGTGAAATGGACCATGGAGATTAAGAGACAAAAAGTCTTAATCAGCGGTGGAGCTTGAAAGATGAGCAATCCATGTGCACAAGTATCCTCCAATGAGAGTGAAGTGTTGACTTTTGAGCCTCATGTGAGACAAAAAGTGCTTTTTCCCTTTTTATAAAATAGGAATAATATTTTATTTGTGCAACTTAGGATAAGAGGAAAATGGGGCTTTTTATTTAATTGAAAGGGGAGGAAATATTCCTTTTAATTAAATAAAGACTTAGGATAAATGGTTAGCCCAAGGATAAAAATCCAATATATGCTCGAAATTAGGATTTGATCAAGAAATTGATAATGTTGAAAATATTGATTATTGATAAAAATGATTCAGGATTGATAAATCAAATAAATGGGGCCCAAAGTCTAGGCGACCATTTTTGGGTGCATACAGCACTAAGCATGATTGGGCAGCGATCTTTCAAGACTCATATCTCAGACCTTGTGAGAAGTATCGATGAACCATGAGATGCTACAGGACCACATTTTTGAGGCCTACAATAACCTCTCTCCATTATGGTATATTCAAATTTGTTTGAATTTGACACGCTAGTCTTGGTTGATGCCAAAACCTACAGCGAGGGTCAATTGAAAGTTTCTCCACTAGGTTTCTTCCAAACCATTCATTCTAGCACTGAATGGACTCTGCCATTATCTCCATTTGGGTGGGTAAACACTAGTGACAACCCTATTTCGACCACTCAATCAACAGAACATTTGCGACCATGCCAGACCCAAGTGTCCCCAAGGTTCACTAAGCACGATTGGGAAGTGATCTTTCATGGCTTGTATCTCAGACCCCATGAGAGGTATCAGAAAACCATGAGATGCTATAGGACCATGTTTTTGAGGCCTACAATAGCCTCTCTCCATTTTGGGAGATTTGAATTTGTTTGAATTTGGCACGCCAATATGGCTTGATGCCAATACTTACAGTGAGGGTCAATTGAAAGTTGCACCATTGGGTTTCTTCCAAACTACTTGTCCTGACACCGAATGGACTCTGCCATTAGATTTGGTTGGGTGGGTAAACTCTAGTGACAACCCCATTTTTGACCACTTAGTCAGTAGAACGTTCGCGACCATGCTGGACTAAAGCATCCCCAAGGTGCACTGAGCATGATTGGGCATCTATCTTTCAAGGTTCATATCTCAGACCCGGTGAGAGGTCTTAGCAAACCATGAGATGCTATAGGACTATGTTTTTGAGGCCTAAAATAAGCTCTCTTCATCCTGGGAGATTCAAATTTGTTTGAATTTGGCACACTAATCTTGCTTGATGCCAAAACTTGTAGTGAGGGTTAATTGAAAGTTGCACCACTAGGTTTCTTCCAAACCATTTTTCCTAGCACCAAATGGACTGCATCATTAGCTCTGGTTGGGTGGGTAAATGCTAGTGACAACTCCATTTTAACCACTGCGTCAGTAGAACATTTAGGACCATGCCTGACTGAAGTGTCCCCAAGGTGCACTAAGCACGATTGGGCAGAGATCTTTCGAGGCTCGTATCTCAAATCACATGAGAGGTATTGGTGAACCATGAGATGCTACAAGACCACATTTTTAAGGCCTACAATAACCTCTCTCTATTCTAGGAGATTCAAATTTTTTGGAATTTGGCATGCCAGTCTCGCTTGATGCCAAAACTTACAATGAGGGTCAGTTGAAAGTTGCACCACTGGGTTTCTTCCAAACCATTTGTCTTGGCACCAAATGGACTGGTCCATTAGCTCCAGTTGAGTGATTAAATGCTATTGAAAGCCCCACTTCAACCAGTGAGTCAGTAGAATGTCCGTGACCATGCCGAACCAAAGTGTCCCCAAGGTGCACTAAGCATAATTGGGCAGCGATCTTTGAAGGCTTGTATCTCAGACCCCATCAGAGGTATCGGCAAACCATGAGATGCTATAGGACTAATTTTCTAAGACCTACAATAACCTCTCTCCATTTTGGGAGATTCAATTTTTTAAAAATTTGGCACACGAGCCTCGCTTGATGCCAAAACTTGCAGTGATGCTCATTCGAAAGTTGCACCACTAGTTTTCTTCCGAACCATTCATCCTGGCACTGAATGGACTGCACCATTAGCTCCATCTAGACAACCTCATTCGAAACATGAATTTAGTAGAATGTTCATGAACATTTTGGACCAATTTGTTCTGAAGGTCCACTAAGCACCATTACGTATGTTGGTGAGTGTTCTAGTTTGTCAAGAGGAAAAGTAAGCCTTTAAATGGATCCTTTGATTGGTGTTTCAAGAGGTGAGTGTTCTAATATTTTATATTGATGATAATCCTTTGTAAATGATCATGCATTTTAAGCCATTAAATGGCAGTACCTAGGGGTCACTAGGGGTGATTAAGTTAATCCTAGGTCAATTGGATTGATCTACGGACCTATAAGGTCTATAATGGATATCAAATGGCATATAGAGTCAGTCAAAGGATGTAAAAGCACTTGAAGTGCTAAAATATGGAATTTTCTTGTATTGGCAAAATAAGCCTATAAGGCTCATATGGGGTTATAGGTTAGTTTGGATTACAAAGGTTATGACAGTTGGTTTGGGATTGTTACCAAGTAGTTAGACACTTAGATAGAGGTTGCAATCGATATTTGAAGGAGTTTTGAGTCCTTTTTGTAGGGGGTCTATGTGAGTGAATGGCGTATGTTGAGCTGGGAGTGTGAGGAAGTAAAAATGTAATATTTTACAAATCAATAAATAAAGATTCCTTGAGTTGAGACTAACTCCTTGATTAGATCCCAAGATGCTTGTAGAATCCTCAAGTTGAGTTGGGCTCCATGAGGGGATAGTAGAGGGCTCTACATCAGATTTTCTTGGTTGAGAGTATCAGATACACATGAATACAATATAGCATATAAATTTTGATTTCACTTCAATGATGAATTACACATGTGAATACACATAGCACATAAAGCGTACACATAAATTTTCTTAAGTCATAAAGCATACATGTAGCACATAGATTATAAAGCATACCACATGAATTCACTTAAGTCATGCACATAGCCCATACACATGAATTTAGGTTATTAAGAATGTACTTGAATATACATGAATATGCTTAAGGCATAAATCATACACATGAGTACATACTTACAAGCATATTTACATACTAACAATGAATAAATGAACACACAATTAACAAATTGGATCGAATATCAAGTTTCATATATATCAAAATGAACAATAGTTCTATACATATTTACATGTCAACATATCTAGATACAATGTGGCATACACCATCTCAAAATGTGTCATATGACATCTCAAAATAAGAATTTCAACTACAAACATTTCTAGGACATCCTATTCTACTGGTGGATCATCAAAATGTAGCCTCTTTAAAGTACTCTTTGGCTTTGATGGATCCTACATTCAACCACAAAAGTGAAACCCCAAGTTAGATTACTTAATTTATATGGTTTCTACAAATAAAAAATAAAAATTCAGAATCATAGTCAACAATAATAAATAAAATTTAAACTAAAATTGAACTCTCATAAACTTCATCTCTTTGTCTCCTCCCACGGATAGGAGACCTAATATATGTCCTTAGTAGCGAAGGAACAAAGGCACCAATGTCGACTCCAACCTATATATGTTTGCAAACATGAGATTGATTTGCAAGTTATACTATTTAATGTTAAATCCTTAGTAGAAAATATATGTTTACAAAATAACTGAATTAACATTAAAACTTACCTGTGTTGAGATTTCTTTAGGAAATGTTGGTTGAGACATCAGCGATACAAACCCTTAGCATTCTACCTCCCTCAAACTAGGAGTGACCTAAAAAACTCAAATAGATACTTCATACTATCATAACTTGATCATATTATATATACTTGATAGTAAAATACACACAAATAACTTTATAAATATACGTACCATGGGGCTATCACTACAAATTGATATGCCAGTGACTCTATCATGGCGATAGGGTCTCACAACATCATCAAATACCATTCTTTGTCAAATAAACCATGTAAATTAAAAATGAGTAGGCACAAATGACAAGTATACATGTATGCATTAACAAACTAAATTACTTAATTACCTTCCCCTTGTCAACACCTAATGCCTGCACCCCCTCATATTGCCCCTTGGTGGCAACTGGTGACACCTGCATCAGTATATAATAAGATGATCATAAAAATTAGAAAACACATGTACATATACTATTATAATAAATTAAGGAAACCAATGAGTACATTAAAACATATGTATCGTGGAAGTGTCAAGACCAAATGATATGGCCGAAAGCATGGACCCCTCCACCTGTGCCATCTCCTCCTCTGTCATCAACTAAACATAAATGTAACACATAAAAAAACATAAGTGGGAAATTATTATAAGAAAATTCTACTAAAAATATGAATGATAAAACTTAAATAAAATGTAAAAAGTGAACTATTTACCCTTACCATAAACAGTAGGAGTCCATGGCTCTGTATGCCCTTGATGCACATCTTCATGAGATGCTTCAGTACCTATAGTGTGTTGTGTAGAATCATCCACCTTGAAGATGTAATTATATACATCACTATCATTCAGGGGACCTAAGCATAGATTATTGCATATAATGCAAGTGTGGGGCACACAAACATGTGAGTTTGTGGAGGATGTGGAAGGGCCAAAAAGATTAGAATGAGGAGGCAACAATGTCAAGCTTTGCGTAACTAGTAGATCACTCAAGGTATGAATGGCTCAAATAGTCTGTGAGCTAGCCTCAGTAATAATGTCAAGATTCTGCACTATGGGAGGTGGTGAAATCTCAGGAGGGGGGGCATATGTGTGGGATTTCACCCAGTGTGCCCATGGCCTATCTTGAGGAGCACCTAAACCTACACCCTAGTTCAGTCTCATACTCCAATAATTGACCTTGTGACCGAGCACAAACTCAACATATGATTTTTTAATAAAATAAAATGGGACATCCAAATTTTTGTGAGGTGGTCTATCAAAAACCATCCACTAGTGGTTCCAAAAGTTGTCACGTATTGCACTATTTATGCACCATTTAACTGACAACTTGGGTTTTTTAGGGTCCACTTTTAGACCAGTTTTAGGATCCACAAAAAGATTACATATGTCATGTTTTGTTATGTATAGGTTCATGACTTGATCATAGTCAAGCCCATAGTCAAATTGGGCATGCATGGAATCATGCCAAAGAAGTGTAGGACTATGTTGCTCTATAAGTTTCTCCATATTTTTTATAATTGAGTTCAATGTCATAAACATGGGGCACAATGTGGGGATATTGGCATAGGTGGTTTGAAATTCTTGAAGTTGATTTAGATTGTCTCCTATTAGATCCTCTAAATGGAAAGGGTTTGAGACTAGTTCATTTTTTGCAAGTGGGGGATTGTTGGGAGGTGTTTGTGGATTGTTTATGGGATCATTGGGAGGGTTTTCTAATTCCATGTCTGATTACAATTAGAAAAAAATAGATAATTACAATGAATAAAAAAAATATACAAAAAATCATTTAAACGGGCTAATTTTTATATTAAAAACTATAAATTTCTTTTAAAACATAATAAAAACAATAAAAAAAATAAAAAATTGAAGATTGAGCTTACCTTAAGATTCAAGCAAAATCGGATAGGAGATAAAACTAGATATCAAAAAGCCCTAGCCACGTTCAACGTTTTCACAGTGAAAATATTGAACATGGTCAGGCTATGTAAATATATAATTACTGGCAAAAATTAGATATCTGATATAAAATCAAATATCTAATTTTATCAAATATTTGATATTATTGAATATCTGATATTATCAGATATCTAATATTATTGAATATCCGATAATATCAAATATCTGATTAGGCATGTGCCATGGCTTTTGGCTTGGCCAGGTATACTGACACCCATGCCTACTAAAAAGTCAACAAATGGATTTGTGCGCTTTTGGACGAGTGAAAAGTTTAATTTTTCACATCGCCACTTTTTGGCATACAATGATCCTACACATACCCTTGTATAAATAGGTCAAAAAAGAAAATATCAATGTGGTATGCATGTGCAAAGGGAGATTTCATGTGTGGAGTAGAGATTACAAAGAAGGTGATGATTAGAGAAGCCACCGAGTATAGAGCAATGAAGAATATAAAGTAATTGTGACTCATAAGTGAATTTACCAAGTACTGAATTGTTAGTGTAAGAGGTTCAGAGTATGACGTAACGAGTTATTGAGCATAAAGAGTTTAATATGCATATGATTGATGTAATTTTAATAGAAAAGTTTGTGTTACTAATTAAAATATAATTAGAATTGTAAAGTCTCTTAACCGAGAAGATCCTAACAGATCTTTTTTTGTAAATCTTTTAACCAGGTACAGTTATCATATTAGAATTGTAAAATCCTTTTACAAGGTAGACTTAATAGTCTTAATACTCTTAACTGGGTTAATACTCTTAGCATGGTAAGATATGAAAAATAGCTAACATTGTAGCTCTAATTGAGAAAAGTGTTACTGCGGTAGTGAATTCTTGCACAAGTGTCATTCCCACTGAAATTTTTATCCCCTAACAAGGATTTTTGTGATACCAAAATGTTTGTGTTATGAGTTATCTGTTATATGTTTTATATGTTCTATGAGATGCAAGAAAAAGCTATGGATTTAGTAAATGGTTAAGAAGGAAAGTTTAATTAGTTTAAAAGTGTTTTAGAGTATTGATTCACCCCTCCCCTCTTAGTACTCACCTTTTCATACTTAGTCCAACATGTAGAAGGATTAAATCAGTTGTTATTTTTTCATTGATGTCAAAAAATTGATTTCTAGTTTATTTTGAGTTTCCATATCATTAGGAACTTATGATATAAGTTGAGCGAGTTAAGGAAAAAGAGGAAGTGAAAAGATGTGAAGAAGTTAGTGAAGTTAAAGTAATTAATTGGGCAACTAATATAGATCAGAAAATGATAAGATAATAATGGTTTAGTTGTTTTCTACTTTACATTTGATGATATCAAGTCAGTAAAGGAGATTGGACAAGTGAGAAAGGTTAGAAAGTTGACAAGGCAAAGAAAATGGTTTAGTTACGGAGAAGGAAGAATTCATTCAGTAAAATAAAAGTAATTTTTGGTAAGAATCCAAGAAACTGAGTACAAGGAGTTAGTTACCGAGTGAAGAAAACCCAATTTCGGTTGAAGGAAAAGGAAGGGCACCAAGTGTGGAACAAAACTTAAATACAAGGATTAGAACAACATTTAATGAAGAGCCACACTGATCTGGAAGATTCCAAGGATGAAGAAGAGTTAGTTAAAGAGATCTACAATCAGGAAAATTCAAGGTGATGATCTATGATAAAGATTTAAGTGGCAAAAAGTGAAGGTACAATTTCCAAGAAAATATTAAGTTTTGAGGTGATGATAACAAGTTTTCAAAAGTGCCAAGTTAATTGAATCAATTCAAGAGGATGATCTAATAGTTTAGAATAAACAAAGGAAAACCTAATCAATAAGACTAAGAGGCAAAACATAGTCTATATGAAGGATGAAATTGAATGAAAAATAAGTTGGCTAGTTGAAGTGTTGATTTGTTGCTGAGTGATACAATGAAGAAGAAAAGGTGGAAATCCAAGTCTACAACAAAGATTGATGAAGTGCTGAGGCCAATGAATAGTGAATGAATGAAGTGAAGACATAGAGTGCACAAGGGATCTAACTAAGAAAGATGTAGTTGCATATTTATAGATCAAATTTTATATTATTTCTTATTAACATTTGTAGTAGGAAAATATCTTAACCAAGTGGACTTAATAGTCTTATTGTAAATCCTTCAAAGAGGTGACATTCTAGAAGAGTGTTCAAAGCCATTTAACCAGGACACTCCTAATAGGGTGAAGATCCTAACAGATCAGAGACAAATCCCCTAAAAGGGTCACATTTAACAATGTGCATTGTAATCTTTAACAGGATTGGCTCTTAACTAAGCATACTTTAGAAGAGTATTTTGATTGGTGGGTGACAATTCCCACATTGGTTTTTCCCAAATTGGGTTTCCATGTTAAATACTGGTGTCAAATGTGTTGAATGTTTATTGTGCATGTTAGTTGTTGATTACTTAAATTTGTTGATTGAAAAAGTTAATTTACTATTTTTATCAGTTACTATTGAAGTTTATCTTACCAAGTAGAATCAGGGCTAAAATTTTTTAAGATTTGAAGAATCACTGATTACTTATTCACCCCCCTCTCAATAATCCAATAATTGGTATTAGAGAAAAAGTACTCTACCGTGATAAGTTTAAAAGACTTGAGTAAAAGATCTGAAGATGTATAAGAGGGAGGCACCAAAGTTAAATAGGGACAACTTTTCTACATGGAAAAGTAGGATGAGGTTGCACATATCTGGAATTGGAGAGTATGAATTATACTATCTTCAAAATGAGTATTCACCACCTCCATTTGGGCCTATTACAGTTGAAAAAATAAGAGAAAGGCAAGATCACACACAAGTTATGATTGAGATATCTTTTGCTCTCACCGAATAGGAGTTCAATGATCTTAAAGGATGTAATATGTAACAAAAAATATGTGGGACAATCTTTCATTGGTATATGGTGGAGATCAATATGTTCAGAAGGAAAAAGATGAAAGTATGAAAGGGAAATTTGATTCTATAAGAATGAGAGAAGGTGAGGATGTTACATAGTATAGTACAAGATTGAAGGAATTTGTGAGTTCTATTAGAGGTATCGAAGGACATATTAAAGAAGAATATGTAATAAGAAAACTACTAAGGACATTGTTGTCTATATATGTCATCTGAGTGTCTGTAATACAAGAACTGAGATCTATTCCTCAGATGCATGGCTCACTGGATGCTACAACTAGTAAGTTGATTACTTTAGAGCTAAATGATTTTGATAGTAGTTTACTTGCCACTACTAAGATTGATTCTACAGTCAAGTATCTTTGAACATTGGAAATTCTAGAGAGTCTAGATCAAGTGATGGTTATGTAAGCAATGCAAGTGAAAGGTTTCACAGTTGCAAGAGTGATATATAGAAATTTTGTTTGAAAAGGAAAGACAATGTGACACAAACCAAGGTGAGAAGGATCCAATTAAGGATATTCCAAACCTTGCAGCTTCATAATTACACAACAGAACACTCAACTCAATAGATAACACAACAATTGTTTCAAGTAATTTGCATTAACATGCCTGACTGTAAGGCCTTCTAGGTTAGGGCCAATTACAAACAGAAATAATTCTACAAGATCCACAGATCCAATACAATCTCACCTAGTTGAGCTCTAAAGACAATTAGAAGTTGATGGAAACCCTAAGGCAGATCTAAACTTGATCTCACAAGCCTCCAAGCAATCTCCTTCTCTCCAAGTGTGCAAACCACTAGCTCTGCTATTACAAGCTATCAGATCTCAATCTAATCTGCAAGATCATGCAAGATCTTTTCCACAACTTTTCCAACTTCAACTTTCCAGCTTCTCCATCATCCAAGTCATGTCTCTCTGCCATTTCTTTTTTCTTTTCCCCAAACAACTACCCAAACACCCCTTAAATACTAATCATCAGCCACAAGTCGACTGGATGAAACCCTTAACTCCTACAAACAAATATTAAATGCCATACATGTCATCTTACAAATTGTATAAAAACATTTAATTCAGCATGTCAGCCTGTAACAATAGCTACCAACAATAAATGCACCAATTTGACCCAACAAATCACATAGAACTCTAGTCGGTAAGCCAAAACTACCGAGAAATAGTGAAATAACTGAGCATGCCAAGCATCATTGAGCATCAGTGTCAACTGAGCATCATAGACATGATTGAATAACACTTTCACTAAGTGCTAGAGACTACTGAGCTCCTTCAGTGACCGAGCTTTCTTCAATGACCGAGACCGTCAGTCAAGGCTGCAACTGAGTAATACAGGCCAAAATACAAATACCCTATGCAGTTTCACCGAGGACAAAGAATTCCCCTGCCTCAACCTTGGATGCCCCTGTATTAGACACCCCAAGTTCCAAAATATGGTCATATGTGAGAAGACCATCTTCCAGGATTTAGCACGTAAATCCTAAATTGGTTGTTCACATATAATTCCTCCATCTTTTCAGCTTTCATATTCTTCCACTTCAACTTCCTCTATCTTTTCAAGTCTTTCCTTGATAGTACATAGGTCGGTTCTCCAAACTGATCATTCATTTTCTCTGGATCCACCAACTCAACTCGGGAACCAATACTCAGGCTTCTCCTACCGAGCGTTGTATCCATCAAAGACATCAATGAAAACTTCCTTTCATCCTTCTCAACAGTAAACACATTCTTCACACATTTATAAATAGCTCTGCAATCATATTGCCAAGGTCTACCAAGCAATATATCACAACTATTCATCTTCATAATGTCACATAACACAAGATCCTTATACTGACCAATCTGAACATCAATGAAGCATTGTTCTATAACTTCCAGGGCATGATCATCTTGTAGCTAGCCACTCCTATAAGGATGTGGATGTTTCATTCTATTCAAACCAAGTTTCTGAACCATGTCCTCAACAACAAGGTTATCAGTACTACCACTATCAACAATAACATCACAAAGTTCACCTTCAGACTTGCATCAGGTCTTAAACAAATTAGTCCTTTGACAAGGTTCCTCCTCTGTACTAAGCAATATTCATCAATGTAGCAAGTTCTATGATTCAGGTTCATTCTGAATGTTCTCATTTACCACAATAGTTCATCAGTCAACCTTCTTCTTTGTACACTCAAAAGAACAGTGTCCTTCCTCTCCATAGTTATAGAAAGTACCTTTAAAGATAACTCTACCTGTCTTCTTCTTTAGTTCCACAGGTTTCGGTTCATCTTCAGCATTAGTCGGTTTATCCTTCACTGAGTGATTAATTTTCTCCTTCCCTTAGGAGTTACTAGGTTGTTTCCTCTTCAACTTATCTTCTACCTTCAGAGCATACTGATAAGCATCCTCAACAAAATCAATCTTCAGTATACCAAACTCATCCTGAATATTGAATCTCAGACCATTCACATACCGAGCTACCTTTTCTTTACCAAGTTCTCTGTGTCTATAAAAAATAGTAAGCTTGTAGAATTCCTCGGTATAATCTTCAACAGACAAATCCTTCTTCTTTATATTCTACAATTTCTTAAACAAGTCAAGCTCATAGTCAACTGGTATGAACTTAGCTTTCATCTTTGTCACCATCAACCTCCACCGATTGTGTTAGCTATTTTTCTTGCACGGGTAAATAACTAGATCATAACCTGATCTCTCCCCTTTGATGCTCTTTTCCTGGCAAAAGAAATGCTAATTGACAAGGATTAAATCCTTCTTCACTTCGGGCTCTACGGACCCAGGCGGGTGTACCTCACTCCTCTGCTTATGCAAACAGATATAAACTAATACAAACACTTAATAAGCAGATTCACTAATGGATTACATAGAATAAATACATCTTGCAATAGGATTCATGACTGAGATGAACCTCTATTATGGGAAGCCTACCCACATGCTCAATCTATCTTTCAGACTCATCAACAGAAAGGGAAAGTTGATTAGTTAAATTGATTGGTTACAAGTCTAGTCAAGCCAGTGCCTAATCCTGGGCATGGAGTCATGAGATGCATATCAACAGAAAACTTCAAATCTTATACAACTAGAAATCAAACAATGCACCTTGCACATCATTCTTTCTTCCCCCTATCTGGACATTAGATCCTTATGAAACATCATACTATCAGCAATAATCTTCAAGATATTACACTCTCCTTGAAAGAAACTCAAAAATCATTACACTGTTTACCTTGTAAACAGGTACACAAATATGCCTTACAAATCAGTATACAACAATTTGACAAAGACACAAAGAGACATCAGACAAACATGAAAAAGGATTTTCATTGTATTTCATTGAATCCTTCTAAAACTATACATTCAATCTAGAAAACTCAAAATCATAACTCTGAAATGAAACTAAAAACTTGTATTCATGGAACTCAAACTTGCAGAGCTCTACTCATGCAAAAAGATTGGAACCCGACAAACTGAAAAGAAACCAGACTAAGAAGAGAAGGGGGAAACACCAGAAAACATCACCAACTAACACTTGTCAAACTCTAAACTACTCACTGAATGAGTCATCTACCTTCAAACTGGAAATGGGACATGTTCTCAATTCTGGAAAGAACCTGTCATCTCTTCAAACTGATTGTGAATCACCGAATGCAACAAATAAGATATTTCCAAAATATCTTCCTGGTCCCCTGTTTCTTTCAACTGCAAATATCTCAAAACCAGCATGACTTGTATTGAAACTGACCTCAGAAATGGATTCCTCGTCTTCTCACCTTTCCGGCGGTATATAACACTTGATATCTAGGCGAAAAATAAAGCCCCCAGCAATTAATTTTGTCCCCCATGCTCTGCAACTTCAAATATTCAAATTTTTATATAGTCAAAACTATATAAAAATATATTTATAATTTTGATTTTTTGGCCTTGAATGTGCACAAGAATCTGAATAAAATATTATTTTATTTTCTCCCAGAGCGGGACCCACATGCCACATGGCACCGACCTGCCACCTCACCTGCCAACTCACCTAGTCGCATGATCGCATGCGCCAGAAATGGCGCATGCCACCATGTGACCACTTCACAAAACTTTACTTCTGTCTGGGTGCAAGCACAAAAATCAAGGTGGGCGTGCATGAGAAGAGCCTCTAGCTCTTCAATCTATTTCATATGTGAGCTTGGTTGTATATATTCATTACAAATGCCTCTTCCCATGTGCATGTGGGATATTGGATTTCTTAGTTTTAAATCCTTCCTCAGCGCTTTGTCCAAAATTGTGGGCCCACCATGCATAGCAATCCACAGTCAAGCAGTCTGCCAAGAGCCTCCGTGGTTCTTGTTTACAACATAATGGAGTGTTGTTGTAAATAAATGGCTTAGAATATCATTCCCTGTTGCATGTGGGACAATGCACATTACATAAAAATAAAATAAAACCCTCTATTTACATCGTGCAATCCCACTGGAGATGCTAGGCTCCTGTCTATTTACGTGAAGCATCCTGTGCAAAGCAGGCCCTCAAGTGTTAACGCTGGTCTCCTCCTGTACGTTGCAGCCTTTGCATCTCACCTTGCACACTGGCATCTGTATGTGTTTGTATCTTTTGCTGTTTACACACTAGCAAAACACAACCTCAAAGGCCAGGCATTCCACATAACTCATGCATAGGGTAATCAGCACATCACGTGCTAGTTTATTGCAGAACCTACGTACCCGAGCCCCCACACACATAACATGTGTAGAAAACATTTATTACGACCAAGTGCATTGCTAAGCACTCACTATCTTCTCCACACAGAGAAAGGTGATGAGAGCCTAAGCATCGTGCCCTTCATATAACTGGGAACTCATCATGACAAAGGTCGTGGCCACAAGGTGGGCGATGAAGAGTGGCTTTAAAAACTGATAATTTCACCTGACTGGGTCACACCACTGAACAGGCATGAACATTGATCCACATTCATTCATACTGTAAAATGACATCTTTTGACCGTAACCCAATTGAAAGATTTTAAATGGCAAACATAGCACTTTCATTCTGCCCTGCAAAAATCATGTCAGGAAATGATTTTAATCATCGTGATTGATTTTAAAAGGCTGACAAATGGATTGGCAGGGGGCTCAAATTGGGACTGGGGTTAGTACTCCAACTTTTTAAGACCACAAAAAGAAATTCATCAAAAGAGTCAACTAGTCAAAAGTTATAAGCAGGTAAAGTTGGCTCCTGGGATTTTGCAATTCAGAACAACTAGGTAGTTTTCAGTTTTTTCAAACAGAACGGGCCTGGAAAAGCTAACAAATGGATTGGTCAAGACCCAAAATCCTAGAGCATTGAAGTATTTTATGCATAGATCATAGGGACACAAACGGATTGAGATTAGGACCACTTGGGCGCAAGACACAAGCTACCAAAGTAAGCTTTCAGATAAAATACATATTCAGGCCTTGGTAAAACAATAAAAACTGCAAATGGATTTACTTTTGGAAATGGGTCAAACAGATTCATCAGGGGCTGAAAATGGATAGGCCAAAAGAGAAACATGTTTACAATATAGGAACATGACCAACACTTCACTTCCAATCACCGGCCAAAAGGTACAGCTCCACAAACAGGGCCTCCGAGAATAACTGAACAAGTGCACAAGTGCAAAAATAAGAAAATACCTCCGGAAGGGGATGAATAAATATGGTTGAAACTTGTCATTGGGACCTGAAACTGGAAACATAAGTAGTATGGAACATGTGGAACAAGACCCCATACTCAGATTTTGATGAAATTTATCAGATTTCATATTATTCAACCTCAAAGTATCCCTTCCCGGTGAATTCTACACTAGCAATTTTCTGACTTGGAGACCTCCTAGAAAGGAACAGATGCAAACCCATTTTCAATACCTGAACTGAAGGCTCAAATTGACTCAATGGGGCATATGCAAGGTGCAAAACATTTAATTCTGATGATAGGACCTAAAAACCACCCGATCCATATATGCAGTTTTAGACCAAATAGAGCACTTAACAAGCAATTTACATGGTACCTCAAAACTGCATTTTGAGTACCAACAGATTGATCTTCATTTCACCTTCATATTCTCTATCTCTTTGTAGTTCTTTCCACCAAAGAGCAACATGTCCTTTCAACTTAGTCTGTGCCAATCTCACCCGAAGAGGATCTTCAATTTCTTCCAGCTCAAAGAAATCTTCAAGCTCACCAATCTAATCAATTAGATTGTTGGGTTTCAAGGTACTGGAGAAAGTAGAAACTTCCATTTGGTAACTACTCAATCAAGCTCAAGATCTATGCAACTGAGCAGTTCTATCTTCACCAGATCTATCCCTCCAGTCATCACCACTAGATCCAATAGGTTCAAATTCTTCACCAGCTTCTTCACAGCCATCGTCAGTACCAACATTTTGAGGTATACCAGTAAAATCTCTCATGATCTTGGTGACCATGTCATTCTTCATCAATTCCATCTCAGATCTGAAATCTGATTTCACATTCTCTATGATCCAGGATTCCACAGTATCACAAAGATCAGAAATAACTCTAGGGTCCAATCTTCTCAGAGGCATCCTTCAAGATATGCAAAAATAACCCTCTGCAACAAACCCTCACCGACCACCTTGTGGCAATCTCCAAGTTGTGTACAAGTCAGATCACAATCTACTATCTTGCAAAGAAGTAGGGCACAAGTCCACAAGTTCAGTGCCATGGATCTACAATCAAGATCATACAATCTCTTCACAAACAAGATCAACTTTGCAAGATCAGCCTTGCTAGGTCAACCTTCACTCCTCAAGATCAACTCTTCTCTGATACCACCTAACGTGACCAAGGTGAGAAGGACCCAATTAAGAATAGTCCAAACCTTGTAGCTTCATAATTACACAATAGAACACTCAACTCAAAAGATAACACAACAATTGTTTCAAGTAATTTGCATGAACATACTTGGCTATAAGGCCTTCCGAGTTAGGGCCAATTACAAATAGAAACAATTCTGCAAGATCCACAGATCCAATACAATCTTAGCTAGCTCAGCTTTGAAGACAATCAGAAGCTGATGGAAACCCTAAGGCAGATCTAAACTTGAGCTCGCAAGCCTCCAAGCAATCTTCTTGTCTCCAAGTGTGCAAACCACTAGCTCTGCTATTATAAACTATCAAATCTCAATCTGATCTGCAAGATCATGTAAGATATTTTCCACAACTCCACCAACTTCATCTTTCCAGCTTCTCCACCATCCAAGTCATGTATCTTTGTCATTTCTTTTTTATTTTCCCCAAACAACTACCCAAACACCCCTTAAATACTAATCATCAGCCACAAGTTGGCTGGATGAAACCCTTAACTCCTACAAGCAAATATTAAATGCCATACAAGTCAACTTAAAAATTGTATACAAACATTTAATTTTGCATGTCGGCCTGTAACAACTACCAAAAATAAAGGCACCAAGTCGGCCCAAGAAATCACATAAAACTCCAATCAGTAAGCCAGAACTACTGAGTAATAGTGAAATAACTGAGCGATGCATCAATGTCGACCGAGCACCGCAGACATGACCGAGTAACACTTTCACCGAGCTCCAAAGACTACCGAGTTCCTTCAGTGATCGAGCTTCCTTTAATGACCGAGACCGTCAGTCAAGGCTGCAACCAAGTAACACCGGCCAAAATACAAACACCCTATGCAGTTTCACCAAGGACAAAGAATGCCCCTGCCTCAACCTTGGATGTCGCTGCATCACAACAAGAAGGGTTTGAAGTTTTACTAGCTAAGAGAGTGTCGAGAGGAAAAGGAAAATACTAACGTAAACTACCTTTGAAATGTTTTGATTTCAACAAGATTGGTCATATTGCATCTAGATGTCCTAACAACAATAATAATGAGAAGAAAGACAACCGAGATAATAAAAAAAAGAGAATACATTCAGGAGATACCAATTTTTCAAGAACAAAGGTAAGAATTCATGCTACATTATTGAAGAAGGACTAACTGATGATGATTCAGATAATGATGAAGGTGAAGAGGTTGTGTATGTTTCTATCAAGGATGATTTTGATGAAGAAGAAAAAGCCCCAATTTCTCATATTAGTAAGAATGATACATGGATAATAGATAATGGATGTTTATGTCATATGACTCGTGACACACATATTTTCATTACTATGGAAGATCATGATGGATGTTATGTTAGATTTGGTAATGATGCTCCATATCATGTGAAAGGTAAAGGTTCTATAATTCTGCTAGACAATGCACAATGTGATCATGTCTATTGGGTTGAAGGACCAAAGTATAATATTAGCATCTTCTCTTTAATCTGTATTCTCCCTCTTAGTTGCTTATTCTTACTTTCCATGTTTATTTTCTTCTGATCATCAATTCTCCATCTTCTCCCTCTTTGTGTTCATCCACTATCTTCATTTCTCTATAATTATCAATAGCTTATTCTCCCTCTTTGACAACAATGTCAAAGATACATACTCCTCAAAACTTTGTTCAGGCAATGGATCATACCTAGCATGTATTGATAGCTCATTGCATGCATGTAATTATTTTTCACAACTTCAGGCATCACCTAAAGAGTGAACACTAGCATCAACTCACAAAATAGATATTCTAATGAATCCTTGAATTGATGTAGCATGCATCTTGGTTTAGTGAATATTTGATAGGGGAAAGACTCGTAATTTACCTATGAGATACTCAAAAGAATCCTTCCATATATAATTAGCAGCCAACCCAAAATCATGAACTATCTTATAATGTGCAACTCTATGAACCAACCAATTGTATTAATTTTATCACAAATTGGCTAAAGGTCCTAATACATGGAGAGAATTGGAGGATGAATTTTGCAAGAATCATGCCATAAATGAGCCTTCAAACTTGCATTGAAAATCCAAAATAACCCACTCTCAATAAGATAAGACCCACTTTTTAGAGTCTACCATATCATAGAGTCCATCCCTTGCGGAAGATAAATCAAGAGGGTCATTGGACCCCTACCCCTCATAGAGTTTTAAAAATTAACATTGATGGTTCTTCTTAGGGGAATCCCAATTCTGTGGCTATTGGTGGAGTAAAACATAATAGCACTAAAGATGCTCAATTTATTTTTTCAACTTATAAGAGTCTTTATACAAATAATTACATGGTCATCATTTTATATGTTGTAGAGTGTTGTTGTGTTGTTGGCTAGCAACAAATTATTTGTGAATCTTTTAGTTTAATTAAACTAAGATTTAAATACCTTGTATATTTGAAGTGTTTGTAAATAATTAGAATTCTATTCATTGGAATAATGGCAATCTTATTGCATTTCATAAATAATTTGAAGATGTCAAAATAATCCTTTGTGAAATGAGTAAAATAGTTCTAAAATAAAACAAAATAAGTAAATAGAATAGTTAATTATTTCTAGATATTTTAAATATTAAATGAATTATTTTTTTGAAAAAGGTGTTTAGCTTTGTCTTTCTTAAAAAATCAAACAAGCATATTTTTTTGTCTCCATAGAAAAAAATTGTCACAAGGTACATTTACCAACTATATTGTTTTTGTAATATTCAACAGAACCAACTTTGTCATGTTTCATATCTACTAAACGAAGACTACATTTAAAAACTCTATTAATTTTATTAGATTCAACAGTTGTCATGTTTCTTATCTATTTTTTTAGATTCAACAGTTGTCACATTTGTTATCTATGACAAGGATACATTCAACCAACTGTATTAATATTTTAGATTCAATAGTTGTCACATTTCTTATCTACTAGAAGTGTACGTTTAACCAACTATATTAATTTGTTTAGAGTCAACAATAGTCACATTTCTTATCTATTAGAAGGGTATATTTAACCAACAATATTAATTTTTTTAGAGTCAACACTAGTCACATTTCTTATCTAAAACAAAGACATCTATGATAGGTTGCTTAAATTTCTTATATTCAATAGTCAAATTTCTTATCTAGAAAATAGATTTATTTCTAAGTAAGAGATATTTTCCACAAGTCAAATTGTGATATTGCTATCATGATTCAACTGTATAGTTTTTGAGTCAAACTCATTTTCATGAAAGATAGATTATTGTGAACCACTATTTATAAAACATAAATCAATGAATTTGACTAAAACTACAGAGTTGAATTATAATAGATCTATTTAAGAAATTATATATTAAAATATTATATTTTCACCTAAAAATTAAAGAACTGTCAAATTCTTCATCTAAAAGACTAACCTCTCTAACCAACTATATTAACTTATTATTTAAAATATAATTAAACTAAAATTTAAATCACTTCAAATATATTATAATTCTTTAGATTAGAAGAATGGAAATCTTGTTATAAGTTTCATAATATTAGTGAAGCATTCCTAATTTAATATTTAATTGTGATGATACGATCTACCCTCGGTAATGTCTACATTTTATTCAGAGACGTTTTCTCCTTAGTTTGTGGCAGCGTGGGATGATATCAAATCAGATGTTGATATGACATTGAAGGGCACGGACTTTCTGTATTGCCGGTTTCCCAAGTTTTACTTTCTTTAAAGATATAATAAATATTTTAGTTGGGATGATGTGAAGGCTAGGCTAAGTTAAGATTATCCAACATGAATCAATGTCATTTATATTTTATTTTCAGCTATCAAAATTAAAATCTTACAAAAAGAGATTGATGCATATACATTCAACACCTTTATATGTTAAAAAATGGTCATTTAATTATTATATTAGGACAAGGTTCCATATAGTTGCTAGGCTTATTTTAGCTAGGAGTCACCAATGGCTCATGCAAAATTTAGAAATAAATAACAAAGAGAAATAAATTTATGAAGGCATGCAATTTTTTAATATGGAGCCACTGCTTATTTTAAGACACCTTGTTTTCTTTATAAAAATAGGAAAAGATTCTATATTATCCTTTTTCCACAATTTCAATTCTCCATGGAACACTATGGGAACATGGGGTTAAAATAGATTCAATTCTCCATGGAACACTGTGGGAACATGGGGTTAGAATAGGTTCAATTCTCCATGGAACACTATGGGAACATGGGGTTAGAATAGGTTCAATTCTCCGTGGATCATTGTGGGAACATGGGGTTAGAATATATTCAATTCTTCGTGGATCACTGTGGGAACATGGGGTTAGAATAGATTCAATTCGGTTAGAATAGATTCAATTCTCCATGGAACACTATGGGAACATGAGGTTAGAATAGACTTTAAAACTTATCACTTCATGACTTTTAAATATTTTCTATAGAACTTTGAAAAATATTGTTGGTGTAATTAAGTATTTACTAATTACACTTACTTAAGTTTACTTAGGATAATGCATTTGCATAATCAGTTGTTTTTGAGACACTTAGGAGTTTGCATTTCTTTTTAGCACATGGTTAGGAGAATCTCCACTTTAGGTGGTCATAGTTGTCTTCTCATACCTCTTTGTGTGTGAGATCCACCTTTAGTGATCTTATCACATTATCATCCTCTCATTGTTGCACATGTTGCACATACTTTCATGTACAATGGAGGATGATCCACCTTTGGTGGACATGTGATTCCACCATGTCTAGTTGTGATCTTATCACTTGCATATCTTCTAGATATAATGCATTGCCTATATATTGAGGCATCTACATTGTATGTAATCAATTTTCATTCAATCTATTATTCATTATTTGATCATTTGATCATATTATTTTGTCTCTCTTGTGCTATCTCTTGAAATTCTAGATCTTGGTTTCTATTCTTTTCCTTAGGCAAATTCTTACATGGTATCAGAGCGATATCAAAATTCTTACATGGTATCAGAGTCAAAGGAGTTTTCATTGTATAGCCTATTTGGAGAGATATTTTGTTGTAGGTCAAAATTGGAGCTTGCTAGTGCAAATCAGAGGTTGGCATCACATTGAGGAGGTTCAAAAACCCCTAAATCAAGTTTTGTTTCATCCAAATCGGATATCTAAAGCAAAATCTAGAGCCATTTGAATTTTCAAAGTTCAGCGATGGCGATTCAGAAAAAATAATTTTAGAGGCGATTTTCAAACAACGATATCTCAGTCATCCGGACTCTTTTTTCAGAGCAATTTTTTTTGTTTTGGGGTAGAATTTCACGATCTACACAATGGTGTAGGTGATTTCTAATCTCTGTTTCTGATATTTTTAAAAAATCATAAATTTTAATTTTTGCAACTTTAGAGGCTTCATTTGGGCTCATATGGACACATTTTCAAGTGCTATTTTTTTTTAAAGTTCATGATTTTTTGTCTACTTTCCAAATCTGGTATCAGTTTAGAAAAATTTTGAGTAGACATAGTACTTTCAGAATTTGATCTATTTTGGCCTATTTTTGGCACTTGTAATTTGTTAGATCTTTGAGAGATCTTGTGTCTTATTTGTTTGAGTCTACTATAGCTTCATATTTTCTGTTGTAACTATCAAAACCAGAAGTCCACTTTGATTCATTTTGGCAAGTGGCAATTGTACATGCACTATATATAAAGTGCCAAAATCATCTATTTTGGGGGGGTTCTTTGGCTCATTGCATTTTGGGGGGTGCATTGTTTTTTTTTGGTCTCATTGTTTCATGTGAGAAGTACATCATGGATGGTTTCATTAAATTGACAAGATGGAACTATAAGCAATGGAGTGAATTGGTTGTTGCTCATCTTAGTGAGCATAACCTATTGTCCTATTTGTATGAGTATAGACCTAAAAGTCCTTCTTTCAATATCGACTCTTACGTAGAAGTTATGAAGATTATCTATTTGAATATGGATATGGATGTTATGGAGTCCCTTGATGACTATGATGATGAGACAGAAAAAGTTCCTGATCTTTGGACTATTCTTTGGGAAATGTATGAAGATCCACATATTCCTCCACTTCCAAAACGTCTAGAACCTCCAGTTGTAGCTCCTTCTCCTCCTACTGAGATCACATATCTTGATGATGCATGTCTTCCTATAGCTACTCGCTCTTGTGATTTAGTGCAGCAAAATATTCCTTGTCTTCCAGACTTTGTTCCATGGGATGACTACTTGACAGACATTGCAGGTTTGTTTGTGGAGTCCTACATTTCAGATTTGGGAGACTTCATTGATGATATTCATCTTCTCTTTGTTGAGGATGATCCTTCTTCAGGTGTTGTGAGGGAGCATGTTAACCCTCAGCTTCATTCTCCACTTGATCCTCCTTTCAAGATTGACATGATTGTGGATCCTTTGATACAAAATTTGGAGGAGGTCTTTTTAACTTCACAGAAGACATTTGAGTCTTTAGAGATTGGTTTTCATGAGTCTCACACTTCACTTGAGATGTCACATTTCATGGTTCAGTTTGATCATACTCATGTGTTGGAGATTCCTATTCAATTTCCTGAGACATCATACATTTTGAGTATTCTTCCTATAGATTGGGGAGGATTCATTGATACACTTATGAACCTATTTTTTCCTAAGGGGAGGAACATGATTTAGTTTCCTTGGTGGAGTTTCTACATTGATCCAGGTGCATCTATCATGGGTGTACATTCTACATTGAGGGGGGGCTTTCTTACTTCTCTTCCTACTTCATTTGAGGAGCCATCTTTGTCTTTGGAGTTTGATCCAAATTCTTATATGGATCAGTTATCATTGGTTCCTTGTATGTCACCTTCTTCTACTAGGCTTTCTCCTGATTGGTTCATGGCATCTTCATCAACCAAGGACATGGCAACACTTGGGCATACTTCAGAGACATCATACTTCATTTGGATTCCCCTTCCTAATTCCTATCCACAATGGGAAGCCTTCTTACATCTATACTTGGTGTATCTTCTTCCTAAGGGGAGAAATGTTGTTTGTAGGCATTGGACTATGTTTTGTCTTCAAGCACTTACTATCCTTGGAGGAGATTACTCATTATGGGGGGGATATCATGTCTCCTTGTTTCCTTCCTTTGGGGGGATTTTTTAATTGTATATGCATGATGTATGTCATAATAGGGGGGTCTTGATTACTCCATCCATGCATGCATCTTGTTTTATCTCTCTTTTTGGGGAAGGGTTTTTCCCATGAGGTTTTCCCTCTTTCTCCATTTTATGAGAGATTGCATTGTTCTTGCATTTTGTACATGGGTACCTAACATGGCCTAGCAGCCAGGACCCATCTTGCATTGTGAGCTTAAGTGCATTCCCCTAAGTTGCACTTAAGGGGGGTGTTGGTGTAATTAAGTATTTACTAATTACACTTACTTAAGTTTATTTAGGATTATGCATTTGCATAATTAGTTGTCTTTGAGACACTTAGGAGTTTGCATTTCTTTTTAGCACATGGTTAGGAGAATCTCCACTTTAGGTGGTCATAGTTGTCTTCTCATACCTCTTTGTGTGTGAGATCCACCTTTAGTGATCTTATCACATTATCATCCTCTCATTGTTGCACATGTTGCACATACTTTCATGTACAATGGAGGATGATCCACCTTTGGTGGACATGTGATTCCACCATATCTAGTTGTGATCTTATCACTTGCATATCTTCTAGATATCATGCATTGCCTATATATTGAGGCGTCTACATTGTATGTAATCAATTTTCATTCAATCTATTATTCATTATTTGATCATTTGATCATATTATTTTATCTTTCTTGTGCTATCTTTTGAGCTTCTAGATCTTGGTTTCTATTATTTTCCTTAAGCAAATTCTTACATGGTATCAGAGCAATATCAAAATTCTTACAAATATCATATTTTTAACAAATTTCTTATTTGTTTTTAAAAAATTTTGAAGACTTTTATGACAGCTGAATTATCAGTCTTTATCAATATCTTTATAATTATGTTTCTAAGTATTCAAACAGAAATTGTATAAATTTTTAATAATTTTTATTTTTTATATATGTAAATAGATTTTTTTAATTAATCAAATTAGATTAAATTTTTATTTATAATCTCTTTATCTAAAATCTAAACTTATTTACCAATTATATTTACCGCTCTCTTATGTCTTCGATTCTCTTTTACAATTGTACTAAAGTGGCCATCCTTTACCGCTCTCTTATGTCTTCGATTCTCTTTCACATCTTCTGAGTCTGAGTAGATTGAGGCATTTGAGCTTGCAACATTGTGGGCTTACTAGGTCAATTCCAAGAGAGATTGGCAACATGTCTAGCCTGACATTTCTGGACATCTCCTCCAATCCTGATCTGGAGATGAGGCAGTCGAGCTCGTGGATACAGAATTTGCGAGGCCTGGAGGAGCTCTACATGTACCATGTGAAATTAATGATTGGAGGTGATGGTGTGATAGAGAATGTTGCATCCCTCACCAACCTTATAGCACTTGGCATGTCTAGAGTTTCAGGTAGCATTCTCTCTTCTCTTGCAAACCTCACCTCCCTCTCCCATCTCCACCTTTATGATAGTGACATATCTCACCAACCCTTTCCCATATGGATTTCAAACCTTACATCTTTGGTTACCCTCAAGCTCTTCAACTACAGTCTCCATGATT
Organism: Chamaecyparis obtusa; assembly: GCA_027943335.1. NCBI lineage: Eukaryota > Viridiplantae > Streptophyta > Pinopsida > Cupressales > Cupressaceae > Chamaecyparis > Chamaecyparis obtusa. Next base: position 945,479 of record BSBK01002104.1, read on the forward strand.
CCATCCCTTCCACTGTGTTAGGTCTTCCCCACTTGAGAAACCTCTACTTGTCCTACAACCCCAATCTCAAAGTAAACCTCTCTTTCATTGTGCAGCATGCTTCCCAACTCACAAGCCTTTCTATTGACCATTCAAATGTGGGAGGAGTGATTCCAGATTCTATTTGGAATATGTCTTCATTGACCCGATTTAGTCTTTGGGATAACAAAATCGAAGGCATTATTCCTCCTACTATTGGAAATATGTCCTTATTGACCCACTTAGATCTTGCTTATAACTTACTAAGCGGCAACATTCCATGGAGTTCTCTAGGTGGATTATCAAAGTTGTCAATTCTTTACCTTGGGGTAAATCAGTTAAGTGGGAGCTTGCCATCTACTTCTGGTAATTTCTCATCCTTGGATTTACTTTATGTCAACAATAATTTTTTGAGTGGCAATTTTTCGCTTTCCCAACTAGAAAGTTTCACAAAGATAAGACGCTTGGCCCTTTCCAACAATTTCTTAACAATAGAAACCAACTCCAATTGGATCCCTAAATTTCAGCTCAAATATTTGTATTTGACCTCATGTAATATGCATGGTGATTTTCCTACTTTTATATCCACTCAATACAACATAGAGATTATAGACATATCCAACAATTCTTTGAGTGGAAATATTCCAAAATGGTTGTGGGACCTTACATTCTTGTATAGACTTAATCTCTCATACAACCAATTTGAAGGAATATTGTCCTCTAAGTTGAGTGCATTTGATGCCCAATATGTGGACTTACATAGAAATAAGTTACAAGGGATTTTTTTTGTGCCGCATCCTAATGTGCAATTTCTTGACATGTCAAAAAATCAGTTTGAGGGCATCATTCAAAAAAATATGAGCAAATATGGTCCTAGTCAACTCATTTATTTGTCACTTGCAAATAATAATATCAGTGGTGTCTTTCCACATTCTATTTGTGAAGGTCCTCATTTGGAGGTTTTAGATGTGTCAAAGAACAAGTTTACAGGTAATTTCTTTACAAGTTTTGGTAATTGCTCATCAGTGTTGAAGGTGCTGAATCTTGAAGACAATCATTTGGAAGGTGAGATCAAGAGTATAGGTTGTCTACAGACATTAAAATTGGGAGGCAATAGATTGCAAGGGCCAATTCCAACATCACTTCAAAAGTGTAGTTCTTTGGAGATCCTAGATTTGGGATACAATAAAATGCAAGGAAAAATTCCAGATTGGATAGATAACTTGGCTGATCTTCGAATTTTAGTGCTGAGATCTAATAAATTTCAGGGTGAAATACCATTACAACTGGCAAAATTAGAACATCTTCAAGTCTTAATTTTGTCAAATAACAATTTCTCTGGAGTTATTTCAAGTAGCTTGAGTAAGTTGAAGGCAATGACAAATCAAACAGAAAGCTCAGATGTCCTTCAATATTCAAATGGTTCCAGCTCAATGTCTTATGTAGATAAAATGGAAATATTCAACAAAGGCCAATGTCTAGAGTATGCAAAATCTTTGGCAATGGTTCGATGTCTTGATCTCTCTGGCAACAACTTCCCAGGTGATATTCCTCAAGGCATTGGGTTTCTCATTGGTTTAAAATCTCTCAATTTATCAGGAAACCGTCTCGGTGGAAAAATTCCTACTTCTTTTGAAAATCTTGTGAAATTGGAGTCACTTGATATTTCAAGGAACAATATTATTGGAGATATTCCCCCAGAACTGCAACAACTCACATATTTGAGTTATTTCAATATATCTCATAATAATTTATCTGGTAGAATACCAATAGGAGGTCAATTTCTTACATTTAGTGGTGATTCATTTTGCAACAATGCATATCTTTGTGGACTTCAGATCAACACAAGTTGTTCTTCCTCTCTTTCTCCAAAGCTCATGACTCAAGATGAAAATAGAAGTGAAAAAGAGGTAGATGAAATGTGGTGGGAAGTAGGAATTGGATTGAGTTTTGGATTTGGATTTGCAATTGTTATTGCAATGCTATGTTTCAACAAAAAATGTCATTTCCAATGTTTCAAAATCATGGATGAAGTTATTTTCATTGTCGATAAAAATATTGTAAAAATATTTTTCAATAATGTAATTCTCTTCCACCTCTAATTCCCATGAAAGAATCCCTCCCTCTACCTTTTCTTAGTGTGAATGCTCAGATTTTCTTATTATTTTTATTTTATTTTTGTTGATAGAAATAATAATTTTAAATTTTAATGCTTCATATTTAATTTCTATATATTGAGATGCTATAGATACATTTTTTTTTTTCTGAAAGAAGCTTATAAATGGCAAAGTTTCTTATACACAGAAAATCTACTTTAGAACTAATGTGTATGAACTAATCACAAATCTAGATTAGAGAAAAAATATACTAAGTATTCATTATGCTGAAGAAAATTACAGCACACTGAAACATGACGGAAGTTGAACTACCCGGTCATAGTTTAGTGTGTGCAAGGTAAGGAGAGCCAACGGGTAGTGTTCTATATGAACGTTGAACGGTGGACAATGTTCCCACTTTTTTAAATTGATAAATGAGGAAAACTTACTTAATTAGTTCTGCAACTCAATCTTAATTCTAGGCGGAGTGATATTTTGATACAGAGTTATGGTTTTCACTATGGTTTTCATCTTGACTATGTATAATTATTAGTAGGTTTCTACAATCCATAACAATATATCATATGTTTCTGGATTTTTTGATTGTCTACAATTTTTTTAATCAATGTTTCGAATCAACATTCTTCGGCAAAATCATGCACAATCAAAAAAATCCAGATCAAGCATATGACAAATATGTATAATTGATCAAATTCCACTGTATAATTGACTTAATAATTATTTAATCATTGTCTATGGATACATGCAATTTAAGTGAATAGAGAACCGCTGTTCACCATGACATGAGCTATTTAATACAAGGATCTTTTAGGTTCACCAACATTCTTCTTATTGGAAAAAAAAGGCCTAAGAATTTAAGGTGTTGTTTATGGAGTCTTTAATCAGAAGAGGTAGGAACTGAAATCTTTTATTTGTATTTCCTTAATCATATTCTGTGGATCCAATCTATTGATTAACCAAATTTTATAGAGATATCCTCTAGTTTTGAGAGTATAATTCTCTAATCTTAGGATCTTGATATCCTATAGCATGTGAGCAATGAAGATTGATTATGCATCTCCTCTTATTTTCTCTAGATAGAATTTAGATTTATAAATTGGTTATATCAAATGACGAGCATGATTTTGTACAATGCTTACTTGAATTATTTAAAAATATTAATTAATTTTATTACAAATCGTAAATCCATGCTTTATCATAAATGTTAAAAAAAAAACCTTGTACAATTTATATACTATTGGAGCAGAATCACCTTTATCTCCTTAAGTTTGGGGGCTCCCTCTAGACAAATATGAGAAGTGTGTGACTATTTTGCATACGAAAACTTCTTTCTGAAAGATTGATTTTCATTTAAACATTGAAATATTGTCCTCTGATGAATTTTCTTTCCTCCAAAGCAGTTGTGAGGCCCAGTTTTTGAGCATCTTAGTCCCTCTCAAGTGGCTTCCTCTAGAGGAAAATATTTCTATTGCATTAGGTATTCAATTGGAATACAAACTCCTTAATTTTTCTTTGGAATTTCCAAAATGTTGTAATAAGGCGAGCATGCCCTTCATCGACCACGAGTGATAATGTTTTTAAAGTTTTTACACAAAGGGTGCTACGTGTATTGGGCCACTATAAACATTAACCTACTCATCCTGATATCTTGTAAGGTCTATGATATATAAGAGTAAACTTCCCATTTCCTTTCCCTCGAGGATTTTCTATTGATAAGCTTGCAATTTTATGAAGAAAACCCCAGTTTGAATTCTGATTCACTTTGATGCTATCTTAATAAGATATTATTTTGGCTTCAGCCAATTTGATTTGTTCCTTCAACTGCTTCAATATCCATTCTCTCTCCTATATAAAACCAGATTGCCAATAGTTGGTTGTCCACTATCTTCAGTGCCCCCCCCAAAAAAATAAAAATCAAGAAGGTACATACCTATATTGCTCGAATGCATGAAATTCAATAAATTTTCATTTTGATTGCCATGTAATATTGAATTTCCAATTCTTAAAGTTACAAAGTTTGAAGTTGGTATATCATTTCGATACCAATCTGAATTAAAAGCCTAATTAAACTTTAATTTAATAAATGTGATAAATAACAAAGAGATCACATGCAACTTCCCGCCCAAGCTCTGCAACTTCCCGTCCAAGTTCCATTTTCAAACTACAGGCTTACATGCCCACATCCCCTAGGGGAGAATCTTCCCCCTACCGATCCTGATGGACCCCATGCTAGTCCCATGAATACCTTTGTCACGGACCCAGTGAAAGAGTCAACGATGAGAATCGAAAAGGCATCCTCTTTTGTTGATGCCCTTTCATCCCCCCCCAAAATCCAGTTGGAAAGGGGCCCTTGTTGGTGAAGCCCAACAATCTCTGGAGGCTCTCCTGGTGGACTTCATTCAGATTGAGGAAGGTGCTGAACTTTCACTCTCAGATTCTGTGGTGAATAGAACGATGGCAGATTTTGAGTTGGCTCTGGTAGGCCGATTCTTTAACTTTTGACCTACCATCGAAATGGTTAGAAAATGGGTGTCTACGCAGTGGAAGATTAAAGGATCTGTCCTTGTTTTTGCTATACCGGGTGGGCTATTCTTGTTCAAGTTCACCACTCTGGAGGACCTAGCTTTTGTACTGTCGTGGTCGTGGGTCTATGGGAAGCACTTCCCGGCCCTAGCAAAATGGAAACCTGGGTTCAACCCAATGACATAACTGACCAGAATGACCTTGGTTTGGGTTCTGCTCCCTAGTCTCCCATTAGAATATTGGGATAAGCAAGTGTTCAGATGGATAGGTGACTCTTTCAACATGTTTATCACTGCAGACCAGGTAACCTTCTCTAAATCTAGGCTGTTGTTCACTAGGTTCTATGTGAATGCCACCCTGAACAAAACCCTACCCAACTTTGTCATTTTGAAATCCAAACTGGGTAGATGGACCCAAGCGCTGGTGTATGAAAATGCCACTCTTCTGCCAAAAATGTGATACCAGAGGTCATTCTAGTGATACTTGCAAGGCGTCCTAGTCAGGAACCAAAAAAGGGAATAAGGATAAAGGAACCGCTGAGGATCCACCCTTGATAGAAGGAGAGGAAAAGGAGAAAACCTGCCCACCCCTAGTGGCTGATGCGACAAAAAACCCAGAGTGGGAATACCAAGTGTTAGAAGAGGGCAAGCTAGTTTCCCCTCTAGAGAATGAAGTAGTGCACCTTGAACTTGGTTCTTTGAAACCTCTGCCAATAGAGGAGCCAAAACCACTGCCAATGGTGGAGCCTTTTGGAGAGCCCCCCGGTAGCCTCCCTAGAGATGAGTGAGATTAGCCATACTGTGTAGGAACAACCTGCCATTATGGTTGCTCTTGAGCTAAAATCCCCCAAATCTAATTCAAAACCTCCCCCACAGCTAGAGAAAAAGAGCTACCCTTCCTCTTCCAACTCTCTAGATGTAGACTGCTTTGTGGAGGAAGATGACAAGGAATGGAAAATGCAAAGAAAGTAAACCAAGCCCAAGAAGGCTAATGTGGGGATGGAGACACCCAAAGAAAGGCCATTAGATCACGCCAAGAGATTGAAAGTGATGAAGGGTGCTCCCCTTAATACCACAAACACATAACAGAAATAGAGAAACAACAACAATATGCAAGAACAGAAAATTGGCTTCTTATTATCTCCACAAATGTGGAATTACAAACTTTCAGAATTACAATATGCAAAGCCACATGGGCATTCCTTACAATATTCTGTAGGACAAAGCCTCGAATCAATACCCAGATCTACTACCCAGAACTATTCTGAACTGCCTAAGACAATAATACAGCCTTCCTTATATAGGCAATTATCCACCGCCTGGGAAGGTTCCAGAATTTTAGCCAATAAGGCCGACCAAACTTAGAATTATTTTATTTTACATTTTATTACATCATAGTCAGCTCAAGATAACCTTTGAAACCCGAACATAAATTTTGAAGAAAATTATTTTTCGCCATTTCAGGTGGCCCAACTTCCGAAGACCATAAGTCATCACCAGTTGACCCGCTCGGCCACTATAACCCCATTTCGGAAACGCCACGAAGCGCTCTACAGGCTTGACCAGCGCAAGCGCCCGTCACGCAAATTTTCGACCTCATCCGGGGCCTCTAAAGCCTTCAAAACTGAGTTCAAAGTTTCTGTACCCTGCTGCCAATACCGAAAATCTTCAATATCTTCTAATATACACTTGATCTGGCAATGAAACTTTACTGGCAGACTTATATGACCAAAATGAACCTCCAAGAAAGAAATCAGATCATTCTGAGCACATACGAAAATTACAAAAAATAGTAACTTTCCATAAATAGCAGCTCTGCACAAAATAACCCTTATTGAATTCAAAAACAGAAATATTTTTGGGTGATGCAAGATTGCTCTTACACCCAGGATGCTCCTGCATCAGAAAGGGACTACAAGGGATGTTGTAGTAGGTAGGCAGAAAACCCCGGAAACAAGCTTTAAAAGTAAGAAATGATTTGTCTTTCTTGGAATGTTAGGAGTTTAAACAGCTCCCTTAAGCAAAGTATTGTTAAACATTACATTTTTTTTTTATCAAAAGTTGGATATTTTGCTCATCCAAGAAGTTAAGATGTCTGCCCCTAATTTTGCCACCCTAGCTTCCAACCTTTGGTCAGGAGCTGCGTTTCTTTACTCTTAAGCTTCTAGGGCTTCCAGGGGCATTGTTACGCTCTGGAACCCCAATACTGTCACTGGCCATCATCTCACCTCCTCTCTGAACTTCCTTGCTGTTACTTTCAGGAAGCATGGGCTTGAGTGGCTCCTATTCAATATTTATGCCCCTAATACTTGGTTTGGCAGGGCTTCCCTTTGAAATGACTTGTCTCTTTGGATAGACTAGGACACTTTTGCTAATTACTTGTTGGCTGGCGACTTCAACACCCCTCTTTACCCCTCAAAAAAATGTGGTGGATTAATGGATTACTTTGATAGTACGGGGCACCTAGGAGATTTTATCTCCTTCATCGGCCTTCTGGACATCACTCTAAAAGGAAACCCCTTCACTTGGACCAACAATAGGAAAGTATCCCATCTCAGCTAGGTGTGGCTTGACCATTTCCTTGCCACCTCTACTTGACCTCCACCTTGTCCTCCCTCCCAAAAACTAATTCTGATCATAAGCCCCTCCTTCTGTTGGCGTGACTCCCCTAGGTTTGGCTTGACCCCTTTTAGATTTGAAATTATGAGGTTATCTCACCCCTCCTTTAGAGATCAAGTGAAATCCTGGTGGACCACTAACATCAAAAGCACTACCATGTTTAGGATTGCACATAAACTAGAAATTATCAGAAGAGAGGTCAAGGGCTAGAGTAAACATAACTTTGGTGATTTCCATAAAGAGAAAAAGGAGCTGACTGAAACCTTAGAGTCCCTCCAGGCCCAGTTGGCTACAGGAAGCCCCCCACCCCAGATACAGGTGGAAGAGGAACCAGCTCTACACAAATGGCAGGAAACTCTGAAAAAAGAGGAAATCTACTAGAAGCAATGATCTAGAATAGAGTGGCTTGTTGAAGGGGGTAGAAATATGACCTTCTTCCATAGGTCAGCCAACATTCAAAAAAGAAGAAACACCATCATTTCTATTAGGGATGAGGGAGGGAATGAATTTACGGAGAAGGATAAAATCAATCAGGTAGCGACAAACTATTTTAAGGGATTGTACTCGAATGAGGGACAAATGTGCCCAGTCAACACCCAAAATCAACTCCTAGAACACATCCAAAGTGCTATAACTCATAGTGATGATGACTAGCTCATGAAATGTGTGTCCAATGAGGAGGTCAAGACTACGATTTTCGCTATGGAAGCCTACAAAGCCCCAGGACCTGATGGATTCCCCCCAGCCTTCTTTCAGGAATACTGGGATATTGTGGGACTTGATGTTACCCATGCTACCAGAGGTTTCTTGAGAATGGGGTGACTCCTTAGACAACATAATAAAACCTATATTGTGCTTGTACCTAAGCATGACAATCCCACCTCTATGCTGGATTCTAGGCCCATCAAACTTTGCAATACATTCTACAAGATTCTCAATAAGATCTTGGTCAACAAAATGAAGCCCCTACTGGATAAGATTATCAACACTACTCAAAAAGGTTTTGTTCTGGGAATGCAGATCCTTGATGTGACCATATCCACTCATTGAATCATCCACTCTATAGACAAGAGCAATGTTCTAGGTATGGCCTTCAAACTCAATATTTCTAAAGCCTATGATAAAGTTAATTGGTCATTCTTGATAAAAATCCTTGTTAGGATGGGATTTAATGAAAAGGTTATCCACATTATTCAAGAATGTACTCAAACTGTCAGCTTCTTTGTCTTAGTCAATGGCACCCCTGGTAGTTTCTTTAAACTTGAAAAGGGGCTCAGGCAGGGAGATCCTCTCTCCCCTACCTATTTATAATGGTGGCTGAAGTCCTCAGCAGGAATCTGACTATGCTATCCTCCACGGGGAGAATAAAAGGTGTCAAACCTGCTTCCACTCTTCATAAGGTTGTGTTGGAGCAATTTGTGGATGACACCTTCCTCTTTTGGTATTCTTCGGTGATTGAGGCTAGATAGTGGAAACAAATTCTGGAAAATTATGCCTAGGCTTCCTGACAGTGCATTAACTATCAGGAAAGTTGAATGTTCATCTTCAATACTCCCATGGAGATACAAAATAGAGTGCTTCAAATTCTGGGTTTTTAGTCAGCTTCACTCCCTTCCACCTGCCTTGGCCTCCCCTTGACAGTTAAAGAGGTGTCCCAGGAATTCTTGAACTCCATCCTAGAAGGAACCCATAGGAAACTTGTTGGATGGAAAGGGAAGATCCTAAGCAATGCTGGTAAACTTCAACTAGTGGCTTCCACTCTCCAGGGAATCCCGGTCTACTTTCTGTCTCTCTTCAAGATCAAAAGCAACATGGCAGACAGATTAGAAAAAAATTAGAGAACTTTCTTATGGGCTGGCTTTGAAGAAAAAAAGAGGATGTCCCTGGTCAATTGGGATACTATCTATCTCCCAAAAAGCTTGGGTGGCTTGGGCCTGAGCCGAATCGGCTTGATGAATAGAGCCCTTACCACGAAAGTGGCCTGGAAACTCATAGAAAGGAAAGTGGATTGGTGCAAGATAATGGAAGCTAAGTACCTTCAGGGACATCCCTACGAGATGATGTACCATGACAATGACCTCTCCAATGGCTCCAAACTTTGGGTGAACATCTGCAAATGCAAAACTTTGCTATCTAAAGGTGCTTTTTGGCAGCTTGGAAATGGGAGATCCATTAGATTCTGGAATGAATATTGGATTCTGAATTTCCCTAATCTTGGTAGTAGATTCAACCCCCTCATGGACTACCTCAGGCCTGTCCTTGGCAACAGAACTTCCAACTACATCTTTGGAGGGAATTGGAGGGATATATCTAATCTTGTCAGAGACAGACTAGATCTTCAATACTTGGCTAATGAGCTCATGGAAATCTTGATAAATGTCAAAATCCTAGGTCTTGGTGGCCAACATTCCATCATTTGGGCCCCTACCCAAGCTGGTACCTTCTTGATCAAAACTGCTTACAACCTGCTTCTAAAGGAAGAGAATAATCTGGGGGACTGGACAAAGGTGTGGATCCCTCAGCTCATGCTAAAAATCAATTTGTTCTAGTGGACCATTATGCATGGTAAAGTCTTAACTCAGAAAAACCTTGTAAAAAGGGGCTTTTCGATGGCAAGAAAATGCATCCTATGCAAAAAGGAGGAGGAAATGGTGAATCACCTATTCATACACTGTGATTATGCTACTAACATTTGGCAGGAAGTCATTGGCAAGTTAGGAATATTGTGGGCTTTGGGTAATGATGTCCACTAGATCACCAACTGGAGATCCCCCTCCAATCATCTCCTCCTCCAGTTGCTTTGCCGAATTCTGCCTCCTCACATCTGCTGGACTATTTGGAAAGAAAGGAACAACAGGATATTTAGGGAGTCTAGTAACCCACCTAAGACTTACCTCTATCTTGGGACCAAGCTCCTTTGCATGAATGCCAACACGACTAAGTGGAAACTCCCCTCAACACCCCCCTTTTCCTAGGAAATCAAAATGGCTGATAAATGGAACCTTTTGACTGGCTTCTCCAAGTTTGACGACTCCAAGCTAATGGCTAGAAAAGCTACTAGATGGGCTACCCCACTCAGAGGTTGGACTAAATTAAACTTCAATGGGGTGGCTAATAATTTTGCCTAGGGTGGGGGAGGTGTGCTAAAAGACCATAATGGCACTTTCCTCTTGGCTTATGTGGGGCTGCTCAATAATTGCACTGTCAATCAAGCCGAAGGCATGGCTCTTCTATGGGGGATTAAATTTCCCATCCAAATGAACATCAAATTGCTAGAAATTGAGGGGGATTCCAAAGTGGTGGTGGAGGCTATCAAAATAAGAGCTAATGCAGGGTGGCATGTTAACTCTATTATTCTAGAAATCTGGGTGCTTCTCAACAGTCTCCAATGCATGACTATATCCCACATGTATAAAGAGGGAAATGTGGTGGTGGATTTGATGGCTGCTATTGGTCTCAAAAAAACCAAACTAAGTAATTGGAAAGTGGTCAGAAAACTACCTAAGGTGACTCAATAACTAATCAGAGGGGAAAAAAATGATACCACTAATATTTAAAATGAGCCAAGGTGTCATCCTTGCTAAAGGCCCTACCTTGATTATGTGTTGGTGTAAGTTGATGATTTTTTTGATTATGAATAAGAATGCCCAAAACCCCATAAAGGATCATAATTGCCTTTCATACGAATACATATGGAAAGATAGCTGTCTGCATCAATAATTTTTCTTGGCTAACAAGGAAACTAAGTGCTGCTCTAGCATAACTACTAATTATGGCACTTGGAGATTTGATGGATATCATCATACAGAGCCCAGCTCCCAAAAACCCACCCAAGGCCACCCTTTTGAGTATAATTTTCTTTCAAAATGGCTAATTCAAAACAACTGGTTTTATGCTCTTTTTCACGAAGCTTGGCCCTTCGATTCTCATTAAATTTTGGTGCATGATAAAGAGATTATCGACATGAGAGGAAATACTTTACGCATTAAACTAGATAAGATTGATGAGGCTTTCACCTCTGATCCTTTGGTGACCCACTACTGTAAAGAGAGTGGTATATGGGGTTTCATGGAGCACATGAAGAGAGGACATGATGAGCAAATATCCAAGCAGTTCGTCTCATCCTGGAACAATAGGAAAGTCTTTGTTGGGGGCATTCACTTCCAAATTAATGAGGAGGTCATTGCTAAGGTGACGGGGCTCTCTTTGGAAGTAAGAAAGTATAAAAAAAATAGTAGGATGCCGGACCCTACCAGTCTCAGCCAATTCTTTAGAGCAGGGGAGAAACTTGTGAAGAAGTCAGGGGGTTTCAACCATGAGGAGCTGCCAAAATTCTGGCCCAAGATGTGTCTCATTGTGATGAAGTATTTCACCCAGGAAGGTAAATTTACAGTGTTCTACTATTACCATTTACCTTTTCTCAATCACATCAAAAATAGGGACCTCATATCCATTCCCTTTTACCTCCTTCATTCCATTGAAAGCAATATCTTGGATATTAGGGAAAACCCTAAAAAATAGATCCCTATTCTCCATCAGGGTCTCCTGCTTTGTCTCTATCACTTCCATAAGGCTATCCGCCCTCCGCCCCAACCTCCCCTAGTTATTCAAGAGGTCACCCAGGAGGATTCATCTTCAAAAATTGACAATCCCACTCATTCCACCTCCCACTCTATCCAAGTTATCTAGGAGATGAATCTTGTCCCTAAAGATGGTAAAAGCCACAAAAGATGTGTGAAAAACCCTTTGAAAAGGTGGGAGGAGCTTGAGGAATCCCATGTCTCTGAGTCCTTAGATACTAAAGATTTGAAGGAGTCTGACAGTACCCCTGAGACTGAAAGAAAGCCCAAAAATAGAGGATCTTGGATAGCCAGGTCAAGTTGGAGGTGGACTTAGGGGGCTCTGGTCACCACTGGTCCAATAGAATTGCTAAGGAGTAGTGCACAACTAGAATCAAGGAAATGGCTTCGAAGGAGAAGTCCCTTTCAAAAAAAGACTCCCATACCATTGAGTTGGTTGAGGGCTCTTCGAATGATCACCCGAGTCTAAACAGGACTGGTGCCACTCCCCCTCTCAAACCTCAGCAAACCATGGAGACTCCCCGTACCACTACCCCACCCTCGGCCTCCCCTCATGATCATCAGACTAAGTCCCCCACTACTGAGCACAACTTTATGCCTCTGGATGGAAATGACAAGTTTAAGGTCACCCTTAAGATGAAGTTCTCTGATTTGGACAATGAGATAATTGTCATCAAATAGGACATGCAGGAACTGAAGCACCACATTATGATGACTAACAAGTTTTCTCTTAAGGGGGTGACCCCACAATAGTGGGTTACACTTTTTTAGACATGCTGATTTTTGTTGAAATAACACATTTTTAATAAAATATGATGATTTAAGTCTTGAGAGGTTCTATTTGAATGAATTAATTAAAAATGGTTATCTCAAAGCCTCTTACATTAAAAAAAACATTGATATAACATCTATACTCTTCATTCATACCTACAATGGAGTCTCCTTCGCACCTATTAAAATGCTAAAAAAAAATCACTTTGACTTTATCTTTTAATAGATCAAATGAATCCATTTTAAAACCTTATCTATGTAGCAAGGTATTACTGAAAAAAATCTTTCCAATGATTATAATGTTAATAAATATTAATTTCATTATGACTTTGTATTTTTAGTTTTACTAAACATAGATATTTCACCATATGTCTACCTCTATGTTTGATGCTTATGGAAAAATATTAAGTGAGAGAAAAAAAATTCTAAAAAGTATCTATGCCCTAGGTATTGAAGTTCTCTTTCTATCAAAAAAAAATAAAATGAAATTGGACAAATACATGACAAGTTATAAGCTATGAAGTCAAGGTATGTCAAAATTATGGTTTAGTCAACTTCAAACATTAATAAAATATGAAATAATCATGATAATGTTGGAAAACCAATTGCATGCCCTCCGTATGGATGTTACAAGACTAAATTCAAAAAAATCACATTGATATCTATTTTAGAAAAAAAAGTTATGCTCTATGAAAATAATGTAACTCTTTGAAAATGATGTTTTTAGCATCATACCAATTTTCATGGGAGAAAGAAAAAACCATTCAAATGAATTCAAAAATAAAAATAAAAAATATGTTTAGAATCTAGATAGAAAATAATAAAAGACTCTAATTTACTCATCTTTTGATTTCAAATGGTTTAACGACAATATGCATCTGAATTTGAAATTTTTTTTCAAAATGTAGAGTTCAGTATCCGTTCAGGCAAAAAAGTGTAACCCACTATTGTGGGCTCACCCAAGGTCATGCATGCTTCGACTATGACCCTCTATACTCTACAAGAAAAATTGGCTGGTAGTAAACTAGAGGCTAACTAAGGCAATAAAGATCTCTTCCTGTTCCTGCAAGAAGAGTGGGCCATGACCCTGATGTCCAAACATCTGGGTGGGAGATCCTAATTGTTGTTGCTGTCATGAGGTTTTTATTTTTGATTGGGCATGGCCCTAAGTTCCCTATGTTGGTTTCCTATTTTAAGGTTAATTCTCCTAGTTCGTGGTTTAGCCCTGCATGACATGATACTATTATTTTAATTGCTACTACTTGCTTAAGATACTCTGGTTCGATCTATTGAAAAGAACTATTTTGTTTGTTTTTGATAGAGGCAGATTAGACCTTGTTCTTTCTGTTGACAAACTGCTAATGAATACTCTGACTAGGGGTATTAATATGCTATTAATGTGCTTCTAGTCCTTCTGTACCATGGGCCAGCACCCTCCTGTTGCTTCTATCTATAAAAAACAAATGTGATAAATAATGCAAAAGGAAGGTGAGAGAAAAAGGGGAGAATGAATTTGTCTATCTTGTACTCCCAACATTACTTGGAAAGCATCCCATCCGCCCACTTACTTGACTAGATAACTTGCAGATAAATCTTGTCTTTGAGACATCACTAGGTGAGGAAACAAAGTCACTTTGCATCCACTCCTTCGCTTGACCCACTAACTCACTAACAATACAAAAAGTGGTGCATCTTCCAAGTAGGAATATTGAATGAAATAATTTCAAAACAACCTATGTCAGGTTTAGGATGGAGTTATTCTTTCATAGTTATTGGCCGCAATATGTTATTCATTTTTAAGATTACTTTAAGATGTCATTGAACATGTAAAAGAGTTTGTCATCAGAAAACTCTCAATGATATGAAACACCTTTCAAATTCATTTCATATTCATGGATTTAATATAAAGTGCACAACAACAAAAGTCATTGATTGGAAAACAAGAGAGAAGAAAGAACAATGAAGATATTAAAAAGAAAATGTTTTAGATTCTAACCTTAGAATGTCATGTTTTTATATATATAGACACACACTTTCTATTATAGTGAACTCAAAGAGTTTTCCCTCCCGCCAAGCCATATAAGACAAATACATATTCCAATAGAAAGCCCATTTTTTAGATAACTGTAGATAGGAGAAAGAGATGAAACTTCTCTTGAGAGCCTTGATTTAAACATCATAGGTCAAGTATTTTTGTCTACGTACATGTTTGAAGATTTTGTACAATAAGAAAAGGAAACAATCATGTATAGATTGTTAGAGAGTAAAGTCCACCAAGATAATTGAGAGGGGGGGGGGGTGAATCAATTATCTGATAAAAATAAATTTCAATATCCTTATTAGATTTGAAACATGTTATCAACATAAACAACAACCATAGAAAGATAATCATACACAATGACACAAGATATGTTAACTAGGGAACCTCTTTATCAGAGAGTAAACCCCAGTGGGGATGGCACCCACAAAAGATGTACTAATATGAAAATTCCTTGTGAGAGGATGGACTCTTTCAGGAGTCTTATGAAATAATTTTAGTACATATTAGTCTCTGTTAGGATACTTTGAATCCATGTTAAAAGATTCTAACCCTGTTAGGAGTTTAAGGAAGGTAGAAGGACTCACTCTCCAAACAACTTTGGGGGAAAGATCATTGAACACACTATCCAATTGATCTATGTATTATCCAAATAGAATAATACCAACAAATACTAATCTCAACAAATTATCTTCTCTCCTCTGTCTATGCCACTACCGCACCAAATGCTTTACCAGATCTCAGTACCAGATCTGCTCACTTCGCATCACTAATTCACATTATCTCCTCTTCACATCCTACATATCATATATCATCACATTTCCACATTTCACATATCAATCAAAGAAAACAATTCTTCCTTTATACCGTGCACTATATTTCATAATTGAGTCGTCCAATTAAGCTTAACCAATTAAAAAATGTAAAACATTACACGTGACATAATATTTCCATGACCACATAAAACTATTGGCTCACAAACTTAATAAATCTTCACACGTGTGACCTCTAACTATGTTGTCTCATCTAGGTCACCTCCACAATGTATTCAACCTTTGTATAACTTTGCATGTCTAGATTCTATCCTTGTTAGGAGATATAATCAGATTATTACAAGCTGCTATTTTGGAACACTTACAAAATATAATTTCCACTAGATTACTCATAACTGACATAAATAATTAAATTTTTGTATGTGCTCTTAACCATAATAATAGGACACCATAAGGAACATGTCCACAATGCCGCATAAGCTCATCTAAATTTCTCCATGTGCACTAATTCAAACACTATCTTCTTTTTTGCTAATCTTCAATAAAATTAATGTGTTGACATCAATGAAAAACTTAGTCATGAATGCAACATGTTGCTACTCTAAAACTTCTAGAATAATCCCCCATAGGACATATTCAACATTCATGCTTAACAATTTCCTCCATTGGCATTGATAGAAACATAGATGAAAAACATCCAAGTTCCATGAATACCAAAGTGCAACTCTGTCATTCTATATTATCTTTCCAAATCCTCCTCATCAATCATCAAATCAATCATCAGATGTATCCTTCTCCTCAATAATTTACTTTTTCAAATCAATCATCAATTGTTTCTCATGTATCCTTCTCCCCCATTGACATCAATGAAAAAGTAAACATCATTAAGTCAATCCTATACGAGCTCGAATATCCAAAGACACTGTTTGAAAATACATTTCATCAAAAGAGTCCTTCATGACTCAACTTGAAAACTTAGATACTCCCCCATAGAGGAAACATCAGCATACAGTCCAAAAAAATAGTGCTCGTATACCACTGGATTGATGCAACTTTTTGCATCACTACTCAAGAGTAGGTCAGGGCATAACCCCAAGCATACCTCTCAAATACTCAAATGTATCTTTAGATAAGGGCTTTGTAAATATATCTACAATCTTCTCCTTTGTATTGATATACTCAAGTCTAACTTCTTTTTCTATAACTTTCTCTGTTACAACATGATATTGATCTCTATATGTTTTGTTTCGTAATGTAACACAGGATTTTTAGACATACTTACTGTACTAGTGTTATCACAGTATATGATAACAGGCTCATTGAATTTGATTCCAATATCTTTCAACATTTGTTTCATCCATATTATCTAGTTACAACTATTTTCTAGTGAGCTACATATTCTGCTTCTGTTGTGCTCTATGAGATACAATTATATTTCTTTCTTAGCCAAGAAACCAATCTTCCTCGAAGAAAAATGCTCCACCACTTGCACTCTTTTTTTATATCCAAACTACCTCCCCAATCCACATCTTTATATGCACATAGTGTAATTTTTTTGATTTATCATACCACAACCCATAGTCAGTTGTGCCTTTCAAATATTGAAATATTCTTTTTACTGCTACATAGTGTGATTCTTTAGGATCATCTTGAAATCTTGCAACAATCTCAATTGCATGTGATATATATAGTCTTATATAAGTTAAATATTACAAATCTCCAATCATGGATCTGTACTTTCTTTGTTCAATTACATGGGTCTCATCTATGCTAGATAGCTTATGGCCAATTACCATAGGTGTACCAATAGGCTTACAATTTTCCAAATGAAATCTCTGAGATAAGTCTTTTAGATATTTAGTCTAAGATAAGAAAATGCCATGTGGTGTTTTGCACAATCTGTAATCTTAGAAAAAAAATTCATTTCTCCAATCATGCTCATCTCAAATTATGTCTTCATTTCATCATCAAATTTATCACTTGCTTCATCTTCACCTCCAAAGATTATATCATCAATAAAAATAACTACAATCACTAAACCATTCTCAATCTCTTTAGATACAAATTACTATATGTGGTACCTTTAGAAAATCCCAATTTCACCAAATATTTATCCAATCTTGCATACTAGGTTCTAGGTTCTTATTTTAGTCCATATAAATCTTTGTTTAGTTTGCATACCGTGTCTCCTTCTTGAGTCAAAGGAAAACCTTCAGGCTGCTCAATGTAGACTTCTTGTTCCAATTCTCCATTTAGAAATGTTGACTTCACATCCATCTGATATGTACTTTAAATTTATTATAGGTTGTATAGGCTAAAAACATTCTTATTGCTTCAATTCTTGCAACAGGTGCAAACATTTCTTCATAATCAATTCATCCTTGCTGTGACTATTGTTTACATATAAATCTTGATTTGTTTCTTACAACTTCACCTTGTTCATTCATCTTGTTTCTGAAAACACATTTAGTTCCTACAAAATTTTTGTCCTTAGGTCTAGGGACCAATTCCCATGTATTGTTCTTTTCAATCTGATCTAATTCTTCCTTCATTGCTTGAATCCAATTATTATCTTTACAAGCTTCATCAATAGTGTTAGATTTGAGAAATCAAACATAGTTTTTCTTATACCTTATTTCTTGTCATAACTCCCTTTTCTTTTCTTCCAATAATATGATCAGCAAGATGACTCCTTATCAAATTCTTATTACTTATATTACTGTCTCATTTCTAGGTTCTGGTCTCAGTTCTTCTCTAGGTTCCTCAACATGAATCTCATTCTGCAAATCATTTTTAGTTTCATAAAATAATTCAATATTTGGCTGAGAGTTGTCTCTTAATGCCATTCACTTCACAAAAAGTATTAAATTATTTTGAAGTAAATTCTCCACCTCTATCAGACCTTAAACATTTAATCTTCATTCCTCATTCATTCTCAACTTTGTTCTTAAGCAATCTAAACTTATCAAATGCTTTTGATTTTTCTTTAAAAAATGTTATCCACATCATTCTAGTAAAATCATCAACAAAAATCATAAAATACCTTTCACCATAGAAACCTCTATTCCTTGTGGGACCACTCAGATCTACATATGAACAATTTCCAATTTTGTTGCTATGGTGAACTTCTTATTGGGGAAATAACTTTTTTTCTTCTTTTTCATAACACATTACTTGCATACCATGTTAGTAGGTTTCATAATTTTAGGAAAATCTCTTACTACAATGTGGTACTTGTTTTCACAATGTTATTAAAGTTCATGTGACAAAACCTTTTGTGCCATAACCAATTGTCAGATCAATTCTAGTAATAAAACATGTCATCTTAGTAGGATTCAACTAAAATACATTACCTCTGGTTCTTGCTCTTGTTTCAATCATCTTACCATTCTTATCCTTGATCACACGAGTCTTCTCATTAAACCAAACTTGATATCCCTTGTCAACTAACTGTCCAACACTTAAAAGATTATGTTTCAATCCATCCACAAAGTAAACATTATCAGGGTTAGTCTTTCCATCAAGAGTAATAGATCCTATTCCTTTTATTTGGCAAGGTGCATTGTTTCCAACTCTAAAAATTCCTCCATCATAATTGTTAAACTTTATAAACTTTTTCATATTGCTATTCATATGATATGAACAACCACTATCTATGATCCAATCAGTTTTCTTTTTAACTTGAGATACTAAATATTTTTCTTCTTTAACTTCAATTTCAGAGTCTTCTTCTTTTATTGCAACAAATCCTATATCATCACTTTCGTTATCACTTTCACTTAGGAATTTCTCAATGCTAGCTTCAACTTCTTCATCATTAGCATTGTAACATTCTTTAGGTCTTCTAGGCTTAAATTTTTTCTTATATTTCTTCACTCTCTTAGGACATTTAGATGCAAAATGACCATATTATTGACATGTCCAACATTTAAAGATTTTCTTACCTTCTAGTTCTCTTTTTACAAGCAAGACAATTCCTTCTTCTATCTTTTTGTCTTCTTTAATCTTAGATCTGCTACTACTAGCATAGTCTTCACTGACACTTGCACTTCTTGACAAAGTAGGGTGAACACTAAGTGTGCTAAATGTAGTTTTAATTATGGGCAAATCTACAGATTGTATCAAACCTATCTCTATTGCTTCTAATCTTCCAAGAAGAGTTTCTCTGGTGAATTTTTCAGTACAAGGTATGACTTGTTCAATCATTAACATTGTCTGCTTAAATACTGGAGTCAGAGTTTTTAAGATCTTCCATATGATTTCATCTTCATTCTTTTTTCCTTTGTAAGCCTTGACACCTGCAACAATTTCTGATATTCTACCAATATAACTTATAACAAATTCATCTTCCATCATCTTTTCTTCTTGAAATAAACATATCCAATTTTGTAATCTGGTTCTCTTAGCATGTTTACCACCTTCAAAACTAGATTCCAAAGCTAGCCAAATTTCATGACATGTCTTTAGAGTTTTTACCTGACTATATTCATTCTTAGGAAGGGATAACAAAAGTGCTTCTCTAAGAAGTATGAACTACACATAAATAGATCTATTTCTTTCTCAGTCCAGTCTTCAATTTTTTCTTCTTCAATGATAGTATTGTCATTCTTTGTAATCAACCAATATTTTGGTCCTAGATATAGTAGATGTGTCTTAATATTTTCTTTCTAGCTATCATAATTAACCTCATCAAACTTAAGACTTTCTTTTCTTAAATGACTTTCCATGGATCTCCTTAAGTTGTTAAACTTTTCTTTCAAGGACCTGCCACTCTGATACCAATTGTTAGAAAGTAAAGTCCACCAAGATAGGTGAGAGGGGGGGAGTGAATTAGTTATATGATAAAAAAAACTTTTAATATTCTTATTAGATCTGAAACATGTAATAAACATAAATAGAAACCATAGAAAGATAATAATACACAATTTGAAACAATATATGTTAACTAGGGAACCTCTTGATCAGAGAGTAAACCTTGATGGGGATGGTACCCACAAAAGATGTACTAATATGAAAATCCCTTGTGAGAGGATGGACTCTATTAGGAGCCTTATGAAATACATTCAGTATATATTAGTCCATGTTAGGAGACTTTGAATCCCTGTTAAAAGATTCTAACTCTGTTAGGAGTTTAAGGAAGGCAGAAGGACCCACTATCCAAACAACTTTAGGGGCAAGATCACTGAACACACTGTCCAACTGTGCTCTGTATTATCTCAATAGAATAATACCAACAAATATTGATCTCAACAACTTATCTTCTCTCCTCTATCTGTTCACTACCGCACCAAATGCTTTACCAGATCTCAGTACCGGATCTACTCACTTCGCATCACTAATTCACATTATCTACTCTTCACATCTTACATATCATATATCATCAAATTTCCACATTTCACATATCAATCAAGGAAAAAAATTCTTCCTTTATACCGTGCACAATATTTCATATTTGAGTCGGCCAATTATGCTTAACCAATTACAAAATATAAAACATTACACATTACATAATATTTTCATAACCACATAAAGTCGTCAGCTCACAAACTTAATAAATCTTCACATGTGTGACCTCTGACTATGTTGTCTCATCCAGGTTACCTCTGCAATGTCTTTAGCCTATGTATAACTTTTCATGTCTAGATTCTTGTTGGCATTAAGCAGAATTGCCACTAGTGACAACACTTATTTGCATTCTGGATGTAAACCGAGTAGACAGTGTAAACCGAGCAGACAGTGCAAACCGAGCAGACAGTGCAAACCGAGCAGACAGTGCAAACCGAGTAGACAGTGCAAACTGAGCAGACAGTGCAAACCGAGTAGACAGTGCAAATCGAGCAGATAGTGCAAACCGAGCAGACAGTGCAAACCGAGTAGACAGTGCAAACCGAGTAGACAGTGCAAACCGAGCAGACAGTGCAAACCGAGGAGACAGTGCAAACCGAGCAGACAGTGCAAACCGAGCAAGTTAGTACAAACCGATTAGGACAATGTAAACTGAGTAACATCTTGTCTACCGAGTCACCAATGCTTACCGAGTTCAATACCTACCGAGTGATCAGTATGAACCGTGCCTTCACTTCTACCGAGTGCATGATGATGCCGAGTAATACAGTGGACGCCGAGTATCAGAAAGTCACCGAGTCAGTTTGAAGGAACCGAGTAACCATATTTGGGCCGACTTAGTAGCACTTATGTTTATTTGTCAAGCCGACTGTGTAATTGTAATTGTAATTAATTGTTTGAGACTTGTATATAAACAATGTTGTAGAAATGAAAGATGAAAAAAAAAAATGTGTGAAGTAGAATATATGTGAAAGAGAAAGAAAGACAGAAATAAGCGAATTACAGAAGGCTTCAGAAGTATAAGATATAGCAAAGACAAATTCATCACAGAAGGTGATCAGTACATCAGCGAATCTCATTCAGCAATCCAGTTGCAAAGTAGAGATCTACTGTTTCATTCTAACAGGTGAATCAGTACTAAATCCTTTAACCGGGTAGACTTAACAGTCTTTGTATAAATCTCTTTACCGAGTGCATACTTCACTGTATGTTTGTAAATCCTTTAACAAGGTGGATTTAGCAATCCTTATTGCTCCTAACAGGGCAGATCATCAGAAGTGATCAAATTGTAAGCCTTAACTGGCCAACTTTATTCTGCAGTATTAAAGCTTTGTGGGTTTCATCCCCACCCCAGTTTTACTTTCTTTTGGAAGGTTTCTGGGTAACCAAATCTATGTGTCATTATTGTGAATGCTTTTCAAGTTTCATGCTTTCTGTATGCAAAGATTAAAAGGTAAAATACATGTTAAAATTAGAAGAAAATTTGGAGTTACTGATTCACCCCTCCCCTCTCAGTAACTTGGTTAATTCCTGAATATTTCCAACAATTGGTATCAGAGCTGCATTGGTTCTCAAGACAAAGCTTAACTAGCTTGAGCAAAGATCCAGGACAATGGAGGTATTCAAACTGAACAAGGTGATTGAAAATGAAAAGCTAGATCTGGAAATGGCCATAGCTAAACTCAAAGAAGCAAAAGAACATCTTTCCCAATCCCTAAGAAGAAGGAAGGAACTTGCAAATCAGATGAATGATCAGAATTACATTGAAGAAAAGATTGAAGATCTTCTTCCCTCAAATAACTCAGATGAAGCAA
Organism: Chamaecyparis obtusa; assembly: GCA_027943335.1. Lineage (NCBI taxonomy): Eukaryota > Viridiplantae > Streptophyta > Pinopsida > Cupressales > Cupressaceae > Chamaecyparis > Chamaecyparis obtusa. The sequence goes on from BSBK01002104.1 coordinate 968,077, forward strand.
ACAATGCTATCAAAGAACTCCTAGAAAAGAATGGGTCTTTGCAGGAAGAAGTGAGAAAATTGAAAAGAGAACAAGAACTACACTCTACAAGATTCTGTGAGATCTTGGAACAGAGAAACAAGTTGAAAGATGAATTAGATGGAAGAAACATTGAAGTCCAAAACAAAACCCTTCAGCTAGAAAATCTAATTGATCAGATCTCTCATACAAATGAAGAAATTCTAAATCTAAGATCAGAAATAGAAAACATAAGAGAAGAACTAAGATCTGAAAAGGAAATCAATCTAAGATTGATGGATGACCTAAACGCTGAAAAACAAATCAATGAAGGAATGCTGAAAAGTCAAGAAGACTTGAATCAGCTGTATGAACGAAATCTTCATAGGCAAAAAGGAAAAGCAGGACTTGGATACAAAGAAGAAGGCGAATCCTCTAAGCAAGGTACTAAAAGAAATCAAAAACCTACTTGTAATCATTGTGGTAAAATAGGACATACTTCAAATAAATGTTGGAACAATGAAAAAGCAGAATTCAATGGAAAATGTTATAGCTACAATCAACCTGGTCATAAAGCAAATGAATGCAGGGAAAAACCTAGATTCAGAGGTAATTGTCACAAGTGCAACAAACAAGGTCACAAGGCATCCGAGTGTAGATCCAAGACATTTAATCTAGCAGAACAAATTGTGAAAGCAATATTTGGATGGGACTACAACACCTGGTGTAGATGTCATTACTGTGGAGAATATGGACACATTGGCATGAATTGCATAAAACATCATCTAAGGAAAAGAGACACTACTGTAAGATGTTTCAAATGCACTAAACTCGGTCACATAGCCAGAAACTGCATGAATGCTAGTGAAATTGAAGAAGGAAAGAAGAATGAAGCAACTAAGGTCAGGAAATAGGTGAGACAAAAATGGATTCCTAAAGCTACCGAGCAGTCCAGTCCAAGTAATGGAATGGATGGCTCTACCGACTCAAACTAAATTTCCAAGGAAGCACTGGAACTGTACTCTCACAGATCAATCTCAAGCAGTTCCGGAACCGAAATTAAAAGAAAAGCCTAAATCAACATGCAAGATGCAGTGAGATCACAGCAAGGTCGGTATAGTCTTCACCGAGCAAGGTCGGTATAGTCTTCACCGAGCAAGGTCGGTACCTGTCTTTACCGAGCGAGGTCGGAGCATTATGAATTCTCAAAGTTCACCGAGTTGCGAAGTCTTTTCCGAGCAATTAATTCTTGGTGGGTGACAGTCTGTCAGAATTCCTACCCTAATTTGAAATAAGCATTAATGATAGAGTTGTAAACAAAAATCAAGTAATCGAACTCATTCTTCACCGCGAATCTTTAAGCACTTTGAGAGTAGAAAACTTCAAGGGCAACCCGGCGATTTAATACTTTTGCGAAAGGAATTTCCTGTGAGCTATCATGGCATCATCCAGCACTTCAGCGAAGAAAGGATCTGATATGTTAGTTCAAGGGGAGTGGAAAGCACCAGATTTTAAGATCGTGCCCGCAATTGCAGCAACCCTAGATCCGAACGGAGCTCAATCTCAGATTCCTCCTAAGGTACTGCTTATCAATGATATCCGTAATCATTTGAACTGTTCAATTCAAGAAATGGGAAACCTAGAACTAGACATTGTGCGTGAGGAACTATGTGTGGATGGTACTTTGAAACCCGAGCACAAACATCTGGAAGATAAGGGTTTAGTCCACATTGCACATCTTCCTCGAAACTTTCAAGATAAATGGGTTAGGTACATTCTCAGCCAAGTACATGATGGCAAGATTTGGCTTGAGCAACCTATTGAGATCACAAAGAAAATGATTCATCAAGTCACCGGTCTTCCCATGTTGAACAAAGCTAAAACTACCAAAACCCTAGGTCGGACGGAACTAGAGAAGAAAACCCTAGCCGAGTGGGATGGTAGAGGCATGAAGGTTAGCAGCATTACCGACGCTGAACTGAAGTTTGGTACACATATCATTGCACACAAGATTTACAGTTCTAGTCGACAGAACAGTGTCTCATGTGAAGCTGTTGACCTAGCATACAAAGTGGTCAAAAACAACTTGACATTTGACCTAGCAGACTTATTGTTGAAACAGTTCAACAAGAACATGGAAAGCATCAAAACTTCCAAAAACAATCCATGTAAGTTTGGATCCTTGTTAGTCTGTTTATTCTTCTATGTTCAAAAATTCTTCCCTTCAAAAGGAAAAGTTGTATGGAGAAAAGATGTGCCAGTGCTCTATGAAATAAATGAATACATCGCAGAAATGGGTGAAAACTTTGAAAGCATCATGGATAATTATTTTGAGTCTTTCAAAGAGAAAATGAATGACAGATTCCGGATTCCACAGAAGTTGGTGGAAGATTACAAAGATGACATCTGTTTTATGGTAGATTGTGATAATGTGTATATTCAAGCAGTTAAACCGAGAACTGTATATGTAAAACCTCTTCCCTATGAGGTAAATATTGATGAAACCAAGAACATCATTGAAGCACTTCTAAATCAGCCTGTCAATCCCAAAGCCCCATATTTTGGAACATATGATGAAGCTAAGGTGAGAATTGAACTAAGCATAAAGCTTCCACAGGCGGTAAACAAAGGAAAGAAAAGGATAGCTAAAATGCAAATGATAACCGAGGATAAAGAAGAAATAGGTGAAAAAGAAGAAGAAAAGGATGAGAAAACAGAGGAACCAGAACCTGCAAAGAAGAAAGGAAAATTTTTTATCACTAAGGCATCTGTGCCTCCCACTGCTGTGTTTACAAGGAGAAATACAAAAGGCAAGGCAGACAAGGCAGAAAAGGCAGATAAAGACAAAGTATTCAAAAGGCCTCCTCTAAGCCTTCAAGAAAAGCTCAAACTCTTCAGAGATGGATCAGGATCTGGAGTAAGTAACATAAAATCCCTGAGATATGAAACCAGATCGGAAGCAGAACAGAAGGAAATAGAAGATGCTGTTGTTGAGAAGATGGGACAGTGGAAATACTCTCCTGAAGAAATTACCCCACAGGTTCCAGCAGTTCTATTGAATCCAATAAAAATGAGATGGAGCAATGCAAGGCAAACTGTAATAGACATATTTGATCAAAACCTGAGACAGTTGATGCCGAGCTTGAACAATGATGAAGTAAAGAAGGCACTAAAAGAAAATGAAAATAAGATGACATTGAAGTTCAATACTTGTTTGATTTTGATCAACAATATTGAATCGGTTGTGAAGGCTGCAAAAGCCACATGGAACAACATATACCACCTTCACCAACCGAGCATTGAAACTGTAATAATAAAGGATATTGAAGATGACAGCGATGAGCAAGAAGAAGACACCGAGGTAGATGATACTGTAAGGATAGCAGCAGAAGTCATTGCATCCCTTCCTACCTCTCCAGTGAAAGTCTCTACATCCAGCCCAGAGACACCTTCAAGCATGGTTGTGACAACTTCTACATTTGTCCAATCATTCCCAGCAACATCAGAGGCAGCTACCATTTCTTCTACCGAGCTGCAGTCTCCTGTACCAGTAAGTTTTCCAGCTTTTGAATCATCAAGTGTAAATATTTTAAGTTCTCCAGTAGAAAGTATACCAGTATCAATAGCCAGCCCTACCTTATCTACTGTCACTACTACAAAAGTATTAAGTACAGATAAGCCTAAGGCTCTACCGAGTATAAAATTTTTGGGTAAAAATATAGTTGAGGATATAGACCTAGACGAAGAGATAGAGATTCCTACATTAGATTTTGCAAATCTCTCAGCAGACCAGATGCAGAATATAGGTGAGATCCTCCAAAGGAAAGCAAAACAAAAGAAGCTTAAAGAGGAGAGAGACAAGGAGTATCAAATCATCAAGGATGCTAAGGACATTTTGTCTGATGCATTAGGCATTAAAGTAGACTCCTCCCAGCATGTTTTGTTACAATTGGCAGAAGCAGTTGAGAAATACAATGAGGACTCATCCGGGACAGAAAAGTTAGTTGAAAGAGCCGAGAAGAGATTCAACAATAAAGTGCTTGAGCACATTGCTCAGCACATAGCTATCAACCAAGTGGAATTGTCTTCAGTTTTGTCTAACATAGAGTCTATTTATTCGAATGCTACCTCTCTTTTGGCCAGACTATGCAATTTTGCCGAGTTCACAAAGGATGTCAAAGATAAAATGAATAAAATGGATGAGGATATGAAGATTAGCATACAGAAGCTGCAACTTGAACCAAGTTCAAGCTCTGCTCATCACATGAAAATTTCACATCTATCCAATATGCAGTCTGATCTATTGAAAGAAGACTCAAGGATCCGGTCCACACTGCTAGACATCCAACACATGATCCTTCCCATCATGAATACAATGTACAAGCACATTGAACATTCCAGAACATTGATTCATGACAATCAATTCTCTATAGCAGATCACATGATTGAACTCTCTGCAGAAGTCCAAATTGCTATACAAACATGTAAGATTCTGCAAGAAAGTTGGGACAGAACCCTGGCACTAATAATGAAGGTACATTCTGATTTCTTATCAAATTTTGGATTCTCTCTGTAAATAACTTTTATATGCACCTTTGGCATTATCGTCAAAAAGGGGGAGATATGTATAGAAGGAGAGATATGTATACAGTTATAGATTTGTATAAGAAACAGTTAGCACATTGAAAGGGGGAGACAATGTATAAAGCCCTATAACAAAGAAAAATTTTGAAAAATCAAAATAAAACTCAGCATGATTCGTGTATATAAATTTTGGCCAATAAGTGTTTTTGTCACTAATGCCAAAGGGGGAGATTGTTGGCATTAAGCAGAATTGACACTAGTGACAACACTTATTTGCATTCTGGATGTAAACCGAGCAGACAGTGTAAACCGAGCAGACAGTGCAAACCGAGCAGACAGTGCAAACCGAGCAGACAGTGCAAACCGAGTAGACAGTGCAAACCGAGCAGACAGTGCAAACCGAGTAGACAGTGCAAACCGAGTAGACAGTGCAAACCGAGCAGACAGTGCAAACCGAGCAGACAATGCAAACCGAGTAGACAGTGCAAACCGAGTAGACAGTGCAAACCAAGCAGACAGTGCAAACCGAGCAGACAGTGCAAACCAAGTAGACAGTGCAAACCGAGCAGACAGTGCAAACCGAGCAAGTTAGTACAAACCGATCAGGACAATGTAAACCGAGTAACATCTTGTCTACCGAGTCACCAATGCTTACCGAGTTCAATACCTACCGAGTGATCAGTATGAACCGTGCCTTCACTTCTACCGAGTGCATGACGATGCCGAGTAATACAGTGGACGCCGAGTATCAGAAAGTCACCGAGTCAGTTTGAAGGAGCTGAGTAACCATATTTGGGCCGACTTAGTAGCACTTATGTTTATTTGTCAAGTCGACTGTGTAATTGTAATTGTAATTAATTGTTTAAGACTTGTATATAAACAATGTTGTAGAAATGAAAGATGAAAAAAAAAAAATGTGTGAAGTAGAATATATGTGAAAGAGAAAGAAAGGCAGAAATAAGCGAATTACAGAAGGCTTCAGAAGTATAAGATACAACAAAGACAAATTCATCACAGAAGGTGATCAGTACATCAGCAAATCTCATTCAGCAATCCAGTTGCAAAGCAGAGATCTACTGTTTCATTCTAACAGGTGAATCAGTACTAAATCCTTTAACCGGGTAGACTTAACAGTCTTTGTATAAATCTCTTTACCGAGTGCATACTTCACTGTATGTTTGTAAATCCTTTAACAAGGTGGATTTAGCAATCCTTATTGCTCCTAACAGGGCAGATCATCAGAAGTGATCAAATTGTAAGCCTTAACCGGCCAACTTTATTCTGCAGTATTAAAGCTTTGTGGGTTTCATCCCCACCCCAGTTTTACTTTCTTTTGGAAGGTTTCTGGGTAACCAAATCTATGTGTCATTATTGTGAATTCTTTTCAAGTTTCATGCTTTCTGTATGCAAAGATTAAAAGGTAAAATACATGTTAAAATTAGAAGAAAATTTGGAGTTACTGATTCACCCCTCCCCTCTCAGTAACTTGGTTAATTCCTGAATATTTCCAACAGATTCTATCCATGTTAGGAGATATAATCCAATTATTGCAAGCTACTTCTCAGGAACATTGACATAATATAGTTTCCACTAGATTACTCATAACTGACATAAATAATTAAATTTCCATACACGCTCTTAACCATAATAACAAGATACCATAAGGAACATGTCCACAACGCTGCATAGCCTCATCTAAATTTTTCCATGTTTGCTAATTTAAATAATGTTTTCTTTTTTGCTAATCTTCAGTAAAATCAACATGTTGACATCAATGACAAACTCAGTCATGAATGCAACATGTTTCTGCTCTAACACTGCTAGAATACTCCCCCATAGGACATATTCAACATTCATGCTTAACATAGATCACTTCGCTTTTCATGAATTGCACATTTCAGAAGGAATATGCCTCACTAAGTTCAAGATGAGACTCAAGCACTACGTGGGATAGTAATCCTTCTCTAAAATATGTGATTGACGAAATCAGAATGATAAGATATAGTAATGTAAATGACTAACATAAAAAGTAAAAAATATGATAAAAACAAATTGTAACCTGGACAAACAGTGAGCAAAAATTCATAGAAATAGAAACCAAAAGACAAATCTGCCCTATGACTAAAATATGAGCTCAAAATGATAGGGACATGATGGAAATAGTGAGGTGTCTCAGGGACATGATGGGAATGGTGACAATTTCAAGATATTGTCATTTAAATTTTTCATAGATCATCTGACTGCTCCCAACCTACCCAGTTCTTATTCAATGAATCTATAACCTATTCCCACACAAAGAAAAATGGGGAAAAAGTTGTCTAAAGAGGTTTTCCTTGGTCAAGACCCTATTTAGGAATAAACCTTGAAAGTGAAATTACATGAAGAAAAGTGAATAGAAAGGAAAATGATAGATTTACCTTGCATAAAATCTTATGGACAAATGTAGAAATTGTTCATATCCATTAAGATTCTTAAATGTTTTTAAAATCAAAAGATTTGACTTTGAAATGTAATGTTGAATCAATGATGACCTAAAAAATACATAAATATATGGATGTCACTCCTATATCTTGAATGTAGATATGCTTGATAAACACTTGCAAAGAAGGAGAGAGAAATGGATGGAAGAATGAATCTTCTTTCTAATTGAGAATTCCTCTACTTGTTCATCATAGGAGAAGAATTTTCTTCAATTAGAAAAGATTACCTTTGACTTGAATGATCTCGAAGAATTGGAGACTTGGAGATCTTGATCTTGGGTGCTTCCCTTCAAATCTAGAATCCAATTACTCTTTCTTGCTTGAAAACTTGATAGCTTGATTGTCAAAATGCTTGCACTTGATAATAGATGTCAAAATGATGAGTGATTGGGGGTTTTTATACTTACTCTATGTAGTGCCTCTAACTCAGTAAGAAGCTAGTTGGTAAGTGAACCATCCATCTACTCTAGTATTTTTTAATTCGAGTCTAAGTAAACCTTTGATAGTCAAGACATAAACATCTTGATGCAATGAGAATGCGTCTAGTGACTTATATGTTCTCTTTATAAACATTTCATTGTTCATCAAATCATAAATGTATGTGTCTATATAAATATATAAGTACAATGTATGCTAATTAAACAAACTAGCTATATATGTATAATGTGGGATATTCATTATGGAAAGTTAATGTATTTAAGATAAATAATTATATCAATGTAAATAAGTTAATAGAAAATTGAATAAGCCTGGGAGTAAAACATTAACTATATTTCGATCATTAAAAGGTAGTCTTATCGATGACATAACAAACGATCTATAAACATGTGTTAAGGTAAATTTGTCTAACTCCATGGTGGTAACTGGTAAGAGAGGACTCTACATACACACCACATAGACATGTAGTTGCATTTAAGCTTGTTGAATATTACATTGCATGACTCGAAAATGAAAGTTAGTAAATTAAATAGCTATGTAAGTTTAATAAAACTAGTTTCAAATATATGAAGAGTAAATGGCAAATGTGTTAAACTAATAATAATCATAATAATAAATATTGTCAAAAATATTGTTTTCTTAGATACAAAAAAATAAAAAATAAAAAATTATAAACAAATTATTCTATTTTCTAAAAAGCCAAGTATGTTAATTACGCCGTAGGCATTTCCATTCTAGAAAGCCTCAACCTATTTACTGCATCTAACAGTTGTAGATGGTCGAATAGGGAATGACTGTCATTGAGACAATCTTTGTCGTCCATAATTTATGAAAAAAATAAAGGAAAATTGGTGTCCAAGCGATGATATCTGTACATCAATGTCAACAATAATTGCCATCCCGTCTTTGGTCAATGCTTCCACTAATTATTAAATGTCAAATATGACCGGTAAAGTTTGATATAATAGGAGGCAGTGGTTTTCTTGGTAATACCTCTTCTATAGTTGAAGGGCACACTTTTCTTGTTCCCATTAATTGTACATGCAGGAAAAATTATTCCCAGGCCAACATACTAGAACCAGATACTGACAGAAGATACATTTTGGAAGGTTTCAACACAAAACTTTGAGTATTTGACCACATATGAGACAATAGAAATTGCCAATCCTACTTTGGTGCCAAAAAATCTCACTACTGATAGTGTAGTTGTCTTTCTGATTAGGTGTTAGTGTTCATTTGAAGCCCAAATCAATAATGGGATCAATTCACAGATAACATATCCTATACAAAAAGAAGATTCTGTGGAATCCATTAGTGGGAATTTAGTGCAAATCTCTAGGATTTGATGTCTGCGAACGATATGCTTTCAAATTTAATTTCCAACACTACACTCTTGGTTCCTTTCTCAAGCATAAAATTAAATTTATATTTTTCTCCAAGAGGAAGGGGAAACCATAAGGATGCAAACACCTCTACAATCCCAAACAAACAAACAAATACATAGGTTGTGATGGGACCATTTGTGTTGCTCTACTCTTGAGTGTTTACTTTCCCAAGGAAAAAATCATTGGTGACAGGTGTAACCATCATTTGTGATGGTGGCCGAAGAGATACATGGGTTTTTGTACTACGACAGCCAAATGGGTGTCCCTTTGTTGGTATCCATGTTGGTTTACAATTGAACAATGTGCCCTTCAGCTACATAAGAGGTATTACTAGGAAAACCATTGGCTCCTGGTAATTTCCATTTGGTCTTTGGTAAACACTTGCATTGCAGTTGATATTATATACCCTCTTGATAAAAAATTGATTGGATGATTTCTTTCCACGATACCCATTTGAGCACATTGCGATCTTCCTTGAACATAGATACCCATTTCAACATATTGGTTGCATCTTTGATGCAAGAAAACCCATTGCATTCAGAGCTTTCTTGTTCATAAACCCATTTGAGGATATTGAAATCTTTCTTTCTTATACACCCATTTGAGCACATTGAATGCTTTCTTAGATACAGAGATCCATTGCATTTATTGATAGCATTCTTGCTCACATACCCATTTGATTACAAGTTCATTGATTTCTATCTTGCTACTATTTTTCATGGATTCAATCAATTTTGCTTCGTCAACATACTCTTCTAATATTTATACTTTTCCTGAAGAAGAAGAATAAGAAGATTTTGTCATTACCATTACCATCAGGTCCTCCAGGATGGCCCATCATTGGAAACCTCCCTCAGCTTGGGGACAAATCCCACCAATCTCTATTCCAAAATATCTACATAGCATAAAAGTGATTAACTCACTTTCAAATCAAAATTTGTGAGCCAACCCTTTAGCGTACAACATTAATGGGAGTACATGCATATCCCTATTTAATTATTTAACATTTAATGCAGTTAGAATGGTTTGCATCAAGGCTCGACAACTTTGGTTAGTGCACATAAATATACATGTCACATCTGGACATGAGTCTACTACTTTTATCTAGAATCTTATAAAAAGATATTATCATTTGATTTTGTTTAATGTGGTCAAACATACACCTACTTGTTATCTTTCTAGTCCTGATTGATAGAATTATTAAAAAATAACTATAACTTTCAAACTGTATAACATTTTTAAAATCTAAAACATGTGTCACATTCTATGCTTTTCCTACTACAAGAAAAATAAAAAAAGTTTTCAATTTGATAAAATTTAGACTAATTTAAGGTGGTTAGACACAAGAGTTTTTGTATTCTGGAAAAGTTGTAGAAGAAAAATCATAATTAGTTATTTACTTGGAAAAATATTACAAAAAAATATATGTCACATCCGGACATGAGTCTACTACAAGTATATCTTGAATCTTATAACTAAAAATTATCATTTGATTGTGTTTAAGGTGGTCAAACATACACCTACTTCTTATTTTTTACCTGAAATTTTTGTACTACTACATTGAAATTTAAATTTTTCAACATACAGAATAATTATTTTTCAGAAAAGGCCTAGTATCTTTGAAACTAAATTCAATTTTCTATAGATTCTCTTCTTACATATTTTTGATATAATATTTATAACTTGTTTAATTTTTTATGTCAACTTTCCTAAACCTAATTTTTTGAATTTTCATTGCCACTTAAGGGCCTATTTTGGCATACCATGATCCTGCACATACCCACATAGGGAGACATAGAGAGGAAGAGATAGAAAGAGATATAGGTAGTGAGATAGGTTGGTAAAGATATAAGGAGATATAGAGTGGATGAGAGAGAGACTGACAAAGGAAAAAATACTTAGTTGACCTTCTGTACATCTATGGTGTACCCATTGCACACTAAGGTATGATTGCAAGTTTAGGGAAAGTAATATATGTGAAAGAAAAAATATGAGGAAGTTTTAAAAGAGAAGAATTTTCCTTAAAGTTAGAAACTTGGTAGTAAACTTTAGAAGACTAAGTCAATGTGGGAGTCATATTTTACATATTTCTATGAGGATTTTGCATAAAATCATGGCATAACATTAATGCCATGCAAATGAGTTGAAGTAACAGTTAACCAATGGAGCATAATAATCATGCTAATATTTCGAGTGTTAATTGAAATCATTCTGAAGGTGAACGGTGAGATTGAAGAAGCATAAATAGATTGACATGTCATTTGGTGGCACCACATTGATATACAAGATATCTCTAGAAGACAAAAGTAGAGATAAGAAGTTAATTAATAGTGGGGAAAGGGAGAGAGAGAAAGCATCCAGTTAAGGAAATTTTCATCTATTTGGTAATGAGAATCAAGATCTTGTAGGGTAGATCAAAAATCATGAGGAGACAAGAAGGGGTTTCTGAGCGGATGGAGTTACCTTCTAATCACAAATTCCAATGCCATGACCTCTCTAAAACAACAAGATTGTCAAGAACTCAAGGAGCAATTGGAACGATTTGATAAAAGAAACAATATAATTTATTTTTTTCTTCATTTCTATCTCAGATCGAGTTCAGCAGGACAATAGGTAAAATCAAGGAGATACAGAGTTTCTACTATGATAGTGCAAGCGTTAGAGACTTGGGGAAATGGGGTTTGTCGAATTAAAAACATAGATAAAATTGAGCAATTATATATTTGTTGATGTTGAGCTTCAGCATTGAAATCTTATCGAGCTCAGAAGGGAACGTGACAAGAAACATAACTAGTGATGCTAAGTATTAGATATCTCTAAAAATATAATTCATGAATATCCCTATAAGAAAAAGAAAGATAACCCTATTGAAGAGATGGTTAAAGCATCCAAATTCCTCTCTGAGGAGGCGGGTATGGAAATTGAGGATGATACAGAGGTGTAGGAAGAGAATCAAAACCTCAGCAACTACCATGATGAGGAGGACCAAAACCCTCAGGATATTGCTTTTGAGCCTCCCTCAGATAATGGGAGCGACAAAGCCAGCAATGCCAAAACTAGGGATTTGATGATTGAAGGCCCAAACGACAACTATGTTCCTGAGAAGACTAATGACATGGAGAAAAATGATGTGAGTGCTAGCTCTCAGGTTGTGGTAGGTTTTGATCCTCCTATTACTCTCTCCATGGCTCACATTGAAGAGTGTTCCAACCCTCTAATAATCCACACTCCCCCAATTCTTATGGATTATGAAGACTCATCCTCTAAGGAGGAAATAATTTCTAGGGTTATCTGTGAGAAGACCAAAGAGAAAAAATAAGAGGGCATTGACAAGAAGGACCTAGACAAGGAAATTGGGAGAAGATGGGAGGATATAACTGAGAAGGGTAAAAGTAATTATGGGTTCATGTAGGTTCTCAAAGAGCGGGCTGGTATGGACATCCAAATGAACTCCTAGTTGTATGACAAAATACAAGATGTTAGTATCAAGTACTCAGAGCTGGAGGACAGAGTGAACAAAATTACCCTGTTGCTGAGACATTTGCTGGTTTTGATGGTAAAGGTTTGATGGAGAATCTAGAACAAAAAATAAATACTTTCGTCAAATTCTACATGCATATTACCTCCAGCCGTATCCTGACCATTGAAGAAACCCTCAGTAGAATAATGAAGCAGAACTTTGAGGGCATGAAGGTGACTACTAACAACATGAGGGCCCTTCTCTCTGTTTTGGAAGGGAATAATAGTCACATTGTTGTTGAAGATGAAGATACTAAAGGCTCTACCCTTGTTGGCCCTGGCTCTCGTACTAGAGCGAGTACGAAGAAAAAGAAAGCAGACAATTCTAAGGAAATCATGGCTCTCGGGGAGTCCATCCAACAATTCGATTTGCTGAAGAAAGACACAGCGAAGTTTATGAAAAAAATGTCTTAGTTGTGCTATTCTTGGTCTTTTCATCTCTTTTTTGGTGTGTCGGTCTTGTTTTGTTGGTTGCTAGTGCTAGGGGGTTTCTAATGTTCTCTGTTGTGTCCCACAGCTATCTCTTTTTGCTTTGTTCGTATTCTTCCTATCTTTCTATCTGATGTAAAGGGTTACTATTCCCTTCAAAAACTGTTTTATCCTTAATCGAAAACATTAAACCCATTCAATAATTACTTTAACATCAACAATGATATAAACAATAATACATATGCACATTTTAACATTTTATTTAATGATAATACATATGCACAAGTTAGCACTTTGTTTTGTTTATAGTGGAAAACTCCTAAAGGTTAAAAAAACACTTTCTGAATATCATTTATTATGCCCTTTCGGAAAATGTTTAGAACACCCACTCTAGAAAGTACCAACCCCAATTACATGTTAGGAACACCTATTCCAAGAAGCACCAACACTCTACTTGATTTAGAAGCACCCACTTCAAGAAACACCTATCCCTTATGATTTTGAAGCACCCACTTCAAATTTGAATACACAAGAAAATTTAGACCAGAGGGATACTCTATTTCTATATATTAGAATCATTCATGACACCCTTAATCTTTGTTTACAACATTGTAACTCAAATATCTACGATTTTTCTTTCACATACCCCAATCAATGAAAAACATGCCATTACATAAATTTGTACCATTAGATCATGACTCAAATAATCAAGTCTACATCCCTAACCCTGTTAGCATCTGCTCACAACAAGTATCTTCAACTGTTCATATGACCTGCAACAACACACATTAACAATTCCAAATCTGCATTGTGTACTCAAATCTGACCAATGAACTTTCCTGTCAATAGCCACTGTTATAATCTGCATCAATCAACAATATAGAATTATGAACAGGTAAAACTTTGTTCATAAGAAATCAAACCCCTTTACTATTCAAAATACTACATCAAACTGCCATCTCAATCTCTGTATTAGTGTTCATAAAAAACATATGTGCATTTCATAATTCCAAATCTGGTCAGATATTCCAATCAATAACCATTGTTCTGTAATAACCAGCAATAAAGAATAACAAACAATGTTGATAAGAAACCAATGTTTCCCTTGTTATACTTAAGCAATTTATCAATTGATTATACAATCATAATCAACCTCTGTCCTGAATGTGTACAATCAGCATTTCAACACTGTCAATCTATTATCGAACTTTTCTTCTATTTCAAATCTGAATAAACAGCTTGTTCATTTGATAATTAGTGTCATCAATACTTTCAATCTAACTATATTTGATCCAGACAATTTAACTTACACAACCATTCAGTATTCTGAAAATATCAGAGAGGCTTCCAATGTATTTGAAAGAGAATCAAATATAATCCAAAACTGATATAAATATCTGCAAATATAAATCAAACCAGACAATATCACCTTGCAGACATTGTAAAAGATTCAGAGGCATCCTTCTTACTGTGCAATCAAATCTTCATTACTGTTTATGCCCTTCTGTCATTTCTTTAATCTCTTTACATAAAATCAGTTTGATTAAGAGTTCATCACATTTTATTCGAACACCTTTTGTTATTGACAACTCTGCTGATGTTCTCACATTCCCAGATTTAAACTTCTTTCTCTATTTTTATAGAAGTTACACACAGTTTTAAAACTGAACATTTTTATCTGAAACAAATCAATTGTACTAAAGACCAATATGTAGAAACCGATATCTTTATTTAAGTCAATGATCTTTAAAAAAACTTATCATTTGATCATACTTGTGAGTACTGATAAAATCAGATTATTACGAAGAAATTGTGCCAAAACTCATTTTTTCAAACCGTCTTCTTCCGCAGCCGCGATAATCCCACTTTTGATTATTTTTTTATAAGAATCCATTTCTTAAAAAGAACACTATAATCATTAAATAGAAACCGATATCTTTTACTTAAATAAGATTCCGATCTCTTATCCCAAAATCTGAAACTTTTGAATGATTTTTCTTTGAGGGAATCGGTTTTTCTCATTTTTTAATTGTTGCATTGGTATCATTAACAAACCAATAATATTAAGCTATTAAAAAAAACTTCCAAACTGATTCCATTTATATTTGAATCGGTTCTTTTCTTTTCTACAGATTTATTCTTAAAAAAACATGTTTAAGACAACTGCTATCAACTTCAAAACATATCCTTTCGTTTCGTAATCAAAACTTGAATTACCACCTTGCTGTAGATATTACTTTTGTGAGATCAAAACTTTCAAACTGATTTTTTATTCAAAGTGATTTTAATAAAGATTTTGAATGAAATTGATCACCAAAGAAATTGTCTTTAATGTGAATGACTAAAATGATGTGAACTGTAGTTGTCTCATTCAATGACTATTATTTCAATTTCGAACATAATGATATTCAGCTCTTCCTGATTTCTTCTTCAATCTTAAGATAATGATGGTATGGATTCTTTAAAAAATGATTATCACTATCTATAATTTCAGTGAATGTTAATACCTTCAAGATAGCAAAAATTGTTCTTCATGAAGATTGACTGATTGTAGATTGTGTTCTAAATATAAATTTATTTATTTTTTTTATCGGTAAAGGTTGAAGCCAGATTTCTATTTATATATATAATATTTAATCAACATAAGAAAGTTTTAAGATCTGCAACAATGCAAATGTGATCTTAGAAGATGGTGCAACAAATATGGAGCTATAGAGCTCAATACCCTTACAAAAACTATTAAAAAAGTCAGCTATTCCAGTCTAAGCCAGTACCAAAAGCTAAAAAAATTGTCATACCTAACTATGTTGATGCAAAAAGATACAGGAACCTGAAGGCACACTAGCACCATAGCTAATCTGATGGTGAAGTGGAGTCCCGTTTTGTGCTTTTTGAAGTGTTTTTCTCCTTCTCCTGAGAAGAGGTCAAGTTTTCTTGGTCCATGTTCTCCGTCGCATCTTTTTCCTCTTCATTGCTGTCCTCATCCTCAATGTCACCCCCAGTGGTCTCCTCATCCTCACCAGCATCAGAGTCATCTTTAGCATCAGCCCCTGAAGCCTCCCCAGAATCATCCTCCTCCTCTTCATCTGTGTCTGAGGAATCTGGGCTGCCCAGACCATCTATCTTCTCCTCATATCTATATTTGTAGACCCAATCCATCTCATCATCTATATCATCACCATAAGGGGAATCCATCCCTTCTTCAATCCCTAAGAATCTAGAGAGAAACTTCAAGGATTTTTTCATTCCTACCAGTCTCATTTCCTGGTGTTCCCACTCCACCCCCAAAGAATGAAGAATTGTCTTGGCGAGCCTCCATAGAAGTTACGACGAGGAGCATTGCTAAATCTAGGGAAGGAGGAACCAGCCATCATGATGATGGGAAGATCCCATGGGAAAGAGGTGAATAGATTGGCATCTATCCCAACTATGTTGTTATGAAGACTACCCAGAAAATTGTCATCAAATAGGCAGAAACAAATTTCTTCCTCATGGTTCTTGTGAGCGCTAGCAACCAGTAAGCTAGCCAGAAAACTAGAGCATATGTCTAAATTGACTCTATACCTGTGATTTGTAAGAAGAAAGTTTGTTCCCAATACTTTCTTAACTGCGTGTAACACAACCCTATGGTGATAAATGCAGACTTCTTTGAGTCTTTCATTGTTAATCAGTGTGTCGAAGGCTATTTGATCTATTTTGGTAGTCGGCTTGATGGGAGTATCCATTGCAGAGAGGGCTAAAAGCTTAAGAAAAATAGAGTGAAAATAGCATAGAGAAAGCCAGATCCCAAAAAGAAAAATGACATGGCAAAAAGACCAACTCCTGATGATAGAGATGACGCAGCTAGGAGTGATTACATGCAATGTTTGCATGCACAAGTGATCCCAGATCTCTCTCTGTACCACCGTTGATGCCAAAAGATGCATTCTTTCTATCCTCTTTGATAAGACCACTGGGACTCCAGATCGGTGGCTAAAAATAGCTAGGGGGGAACTCACTGAAGATATGCTTTGAAAAGGCACAATGGCAAGTGGAAGTTTAGAGGCCAGGCCAAAATAGCTATTGCATGTAGAAAGAGTTTTTGGGCTATAGACCACTAAAGCAATTGACTGATCTTTTAACATCCCGCCAGAAGGGAAATCCATTGAAGAATGAGGTTGTACGCCACCTTGTCTCCTTTTGGATGTGTACCTTGCACTAACAAGGTCTACCCAGGAGAATTTATGTAGTTCTAAAGATATGTTAGTCAAGATGAAGAGATTGAGGGAAATGATTTGACTCTGTACAATTTGAAAAGGCTTGTCCTCAGGTCTTGAAATTTCTGCCAATGAAGAGACAGAAGACCGTTGCAAGGAGAAGTTGGCAAACTAAGTTAAGAGAGGATAGCATGAGCATCAGATGATATTGATTTGATGAAGGTACCCCCAGCTGCTAAATTTGCAAGTTCGTCTACTTTTGAATTTTCCTCACAGTAAATGTGGTTAGCCGTTGTAGATTCAAATTTGCTGATTAGATTTAGAATAATTTCCAAGGAGCCTTGTAGCTTCCAATTGGAGATGGCCCCTATTCTAAATAGCGTTTACTACAATCATTGAGTCTCATTCAATTTCCACTCTATTCAATCCTAATTCCTTGGCTATTATTAAACCATTAAGTAAAGCTTTGAGTTCTGCCACATTATTAGTATCTAGATCCAGAGGGATGGCCAATTTTGCTAGAGTGTTCCCATCTAAAGAATGAATAATACAACTTGCTCCTGATGGCCCTAGATTACCTTTCAAAGCACCATCAAAATTGAGCTTGAACCAGCCTAAGGAAAGAGGCTTCCAAATGCAAGACATGCTTTGAGAGTGGCTAGCTTTGCATCCCCTACCAATGGTGATCAGTGTTTTAAGACCATGCCAACTTTTGATCATCTGATAATCCCAACTAGTGTAGAACTTGTGTTTGGCTGATTGGGATTGAATTCAAGAATTCATGAGCTCCACTTTTGCTGCTTCAATTTTGTTTAAAATAGACTCGATTTCTATAGA
Organism: Chamaecyparis obtusa; assembly: GCA_027943335.1. Taxonomy (NCBI): domain Eukaryota; kingdom Viridiplantae; phylum Streptophyta; class Pinopsida; order Cupressales; family Cupressaceae; genus Chamaecyparis; species Chamaecyparis obtusa. Next base: position 985,942 of record BSBK01002104.1, read on the forward strand.
TTTATCTTGGAAGAGCCTCCTGTTTCTCTCTTTCCAAATTTCTCATATTACAATGGAGGGCGAGATGATCCATAGATTACCACATAAAATTTCTCCATAAAGTGAGGGCTAAGATAGTAAGTGAGATTGGATATCTAGGGAATGGACAGAGTACCAATTCAATTTTGAGCAAAGTCAGTCCCAACATTTGTTGGCAAAGGGGCATGTTAACAATAAATGGTTGTAGTGCTCTCCATGATTATCACAAAGGGAGCATCTTGATGGACCCAAGTATCCCATTTGTATAAATCTATCTGTTGTCAAGATCCTACCTTGAGAGGCTGCCCACATGAAGACTCTTGCTTTCAGGAGACAAACCTTATTCCAACATAATTGGGTCAGAATTGTAGCTGATTTCTGAATATGTCCTGACATGATTTTATATCCATCCTTTACATTATAAATACCATTTTTCGATCCATTCCATATAATTTCATCCTTCCCATGTTTCAGGAAGAAAGATCTTTCCTTCAGAATCTCATTTAAGGAGTTAAGTTCTTGAGGGTCTACTCATAGACCTGAGAAATCCTTCCAACTCCAAGAGCCATCTATTGAGGAAGAAGGAGTGGGGATGATGTAATCCTTGAGAAATGGACCACAAGCCGACTAGCAAATTTGTCTAATTTGATTTAGACCTAGAATTGACTGAATGGTTGGGTAGCCGCCCCAAGAGTCTTCCCAAAATCTAGCTGAATTACCTTCTCTAATATTTTAGGAAAGATTGGAATCCACTATATGCCTTGATTTGGAAATAAAATTCTATATTCTAGAGCCTCTAAGAAAGTCTTTGATGTGGAATATCTCTAAGAATGATCCATTTCCCAAATATTTTCCCCTAAGAATTTTGACCCACTTGTAATCCTGGTTTTTCACCAATTTCCAATAGAGTTTAGCTCCTAGAGCTTGATTCTGCCACCTTTGATTTTTAATCCCTATGCCTCTTGTAGATGTAGGTTTGCAGATATTCTCCCAAGAGATAAGTTTGAATTTTTTGCTTTGGTCTGTGCCTTGCCAGAAAAAGTCGCTTAACTTTTTCACTATGTCCATATAGCCACTCATAGATAGGGAGATACATGACATAAGATAAATGAAGATTGCAGCCAATGTTTCTTTGATCATGACAATTCTACCCACCCAGGAGAGCCATTTGGATTTCCAATTAACTATTTTTTGATCCATTCTTTCATTGATGGGCTTCCAAACCCCTGTTGTTCTAAGGGTTTTATCTATGGGAGTCCCCAGATAGGAACAAGGGAGAGAATCAACTTTAAATGGAAGAATTGATTCAATTTTCTATTGTGTTTTCTTTTTAGTATGAAAGAAAACAATGACTGATTTATCCTTGTTTACTACCTATCCCGAGGCCTGGGCATACTTTTGTAGAATTGACTTAAATTGAGTAGCTTCCCTGACTGAAGCAAATCCAAAAAGAAGAGTGTCATCTGCAAACTATTGGTGAGTAACCGAACTAATTATGGAAGTGATTTCAATCCCTTTATGTAGCCCTAAGTTTGAAGCTTGGTTATGCTGTGGCCCAAAGCTTCTGCGATGATGATGAAGAGAAAGGGGGAGAGGGGGTCTCCTTGTCTAATTCCATTCAAGCCTTCAAAGAAGCCCAGAGGAGGTGTCATTTACCAAAATAGAGTATTTTGGAGAAGATCTACAATAGAAAATTAAGTTTATTCGAGCTTTAGAAAATCCAAAATATTCCATGCATTTGGTTAGCCAATTGATTTTATCATATGATTTTTTAATGTTTAGCTTGATGATCATACTAGGTTGTTTGTTATGTTGAATGAAATGAATAGCTTCTTGTGTAATAATGATGCCATCTAAAATAGATCTACCTAGCACAAAGCCAGTTTGTTCTTCCCCAATGATTTTGCCTAAGACTAATTTTAATCTATTTTTTAAAGATTTTGACAAGACCTTATAAATGGTGTTGCATAAAGTGATAGGTCTGAATTCATCCATGGCATTTGCATTTTCTTTTTTAGGAATAAGGGCAATGAAAGTATTATTAATTTCAGATAAGAATCTACCTGAGGATCAGGCCACTCCCAAAGCTGCTATGAATTCTTTCCCAAATACGCTCCAGCAGTGAAAAAAGAAACTAGGAGGAAAGCCATCCAGGCCAGGAGCTTTATCTGGAGCTATTTGTGTTAATGTTTGCAAAATTTCTTCTTCAGAGAATGGTTTTAACAACCTTTGGTTATCAGCATCCGAAATAATTATAGGAATGTTTCTTAATAGATCTTTCTAGCTTTTGAGAGAAGAGCTATGGGTATGTGCAATATCATGAGGGGCCAAACTATGCCCTTAAGTGGCAATGAAAAATCAGAAAATCAGGGTTAGTCAACTTGACATGAAAATTTCAACTAGCTATGAACCTAATATCAAAAAGTTGTAAGAATAGAATCTATAGAAAATTGAATTTAGTTTCTAAACTACTAGGTGTTTTTTGAGAAAAAGTTAGTATGATTGGTGAAAAGTATAGATTTCAATACAGTAGTACAAAAATTTTAGGAAAAAAATAAGAAGTAGGTGTATGTCTAACCACCTTAATCATAATCAAATGATAATATTTTGTTATAAGATTTTATATATAAGTAGTAGACTCATGCCTGGATGTCACACATATTTTTTTGTAATTTTATTCCAAAAAAAAATTAATTATGAATTTTTTGATACAACATTTTTAGAATAAAAAAACACCCGTGTCTAACCACCTTAACTCATTCAAAACTTTACAAAATTAAAAATTTATTTTTTTTTCCTTATAGTACACAAAGCATAGAATGTGACACATTTTTCAGATTTCAAAAATTTTGTACCGTCTAAAAGTTATAGTCATTTTTTAATCAGTATATAAATCAGCACTTCAGAGGTAGCTCAATTAGAAAATAACTAATAATTACTTACCAAATTCAAAATTCGACAGTAATTATATCGATAGAAAGTTGATAATCTCCTTAAGATACCCTTTTCATTTTATCAAATTTGGGTGAAAAAAAGTTCTTCAGCTACATTGTCAAAGTTTTGAACTAACATCACCACTTTTTGGCCCCTCATGATCTTGCACATACCCCTATTTGATTTATTTAGAAGATTAGAAAAAAAGCTGATTGTTTCTTTCTATATCTCTTTTTTTCTGGCCAGGAGAGACCCCTCTGAATTGACAATTTGGAGTATCCTATTGGTATTTCTTCAATTCTTTGTGCTGGAGTGAAAGAATCTAGTATTTTTATCTCCTGATGCTAACCAATTTTCCCTTGATTTTTGTTTTCAGAAAATTTCCTCTTTGCTCAATATATCTTCTAGATCTTTTAAAAGGTCCTTTTTAGCCACAAATAGATCTTGATTCATCCCAGTTTGAATGATGGTCTCATTTAAAGCTGTGAGTTTTTGTTCTATTTCTTCTTTGGTTGAAAAGATATTCTTAGACTGAGTCATGTTCCATATGAGAAGGTTTTGCTTGATATACTTTAATTTTGTCACAAAATAGAAAAGTTTAAAACCCTTTACTTTTACCTCCAACCACCAATTGGCTATCAAATCAATGAAGTGAGCCTCTTTGAGCCACATGTTTTCAAATTTAAAAGACCATCTATGGAGTTTATCTTCTTCCACAATGTTCAGCTGAATGGGGAAGTGATCTGATCCCAAGGATGGATAAATGGAGGCTTTCAAAGTGTAAGGAAGAGATGTTATGTCTCCCTTGAAGAGGAATCTATCCAATTTTTCAGAGATGTTATTGAAACCTGATCTTCTGTTTGTCCATGTGAAGGCTCCATTGTCTGATTCAATCTCCATTAGGTCATCTTTTTGGAGCCAATCTTTGAAGTCAGATTGTAATTGAAAAATTCTTAGAGACCCTCCTAGTTTCTCCAAAGTGTGTATGATGGCATTGAATTCACCTCCCAAAATAAAGTGCCTTGTTGGACATTGAAGAAACCATCTATTGATCTCCTCCCATAATTCCACTTTTCTTCTACTGGAAATAGGACCATAGACATTTATAATGTATAAAATCAGATTTGAGTGAATGCTTTTTAATTTTACCTCCCATCCAATTAGAACTGTCCTAAATGTGTGTATAGTGAGATGTCCTAGAATTCCATAAAATTTCCAGACCTCCTGATGATCCTATTCCTTTGACCCCTAAAACCTTCGAATCACCTAGAATCAGGAGAAATTTGGCTAGTTGTTCCTTATTCATTTTGGTTTCTTGAAGAAAGATAACTTCTGCTTTGGATGTCCAAATGTAATGTTTAACCATCCGCTGCTTACTAGGGGCATTGAGGCCCCTTACATTCCAAGATAGAATCCTTATTGGAACTTGGGAAGGAACTTCCCTTTCCCTACATTTAAGTATGCTATAATTTTAGTCTGGTCATGCTCTTCCCGAATTTCCTCTCTCAGGATAGCTGTTGATTTTCTGCCCCTACCTTTTTTCTTTACTAAACCACAATCCAAAGAATACATGTGATCTACTTTCATCAAACCTAGCGAGAGGTTAGTCTAAGTTGATGATTTTTGAAGGGAAGTATCCAAGGCTTGATTCCCTACTAGAGCCAGTGAAGTTTGAATTTACTCTATACCTTCTTCTGGAGTTTCTATATCCATCATTCTTTCTTCATCTTCTACATAATCATCGTCCAGCATTCTTTCAACCAAAGAGGAAGAAAGAGAATTGACCAAAGGATGGTCCATGGTTGAGCATCCAAATAGGTCATATAATTCTTGTAGTCTTGACGAAATGGGTTCCTCTATGCATCTTGAGTCATCTTTTTGCATGTTGTCCATGCAACTTTCCTAAATTTTGTGTTTTAGAGGTTTGAGTGAGCTAAGACCCCCTTTCATTTTATTTCTTTTAGGGATATTCTTTGATTCAGATGAGGAAACTTTCTTTAACTCCCTTTGTTCCTTATTCTTGAGCTAAGAAGATTTCCTACATCTCGAATTAGGACTTGGCTAATGAACCTCTAGAGCTTTGGAGGATTTGAAACTAGGAGAGGGAGAAGGGGAGATTGAAAGGCTTTTTGACCTTTTCGAATCTCTTAGGTCACATAACCTAATTTTTAAGATGTCATATTCTATAAGGAGAGGCTCCTTATTGACTATTGAATGTTGGCGGTGGTCCTTAGACTTCAATTCCTTCTTGGTTGGAGACCCCTCTTTAGGTCTATCCCCCTCCTCATTAGTGCTAGATACATTATGTTCTTAGAGAACTTGATCTGCAATTTTCTCTAACATTTCCTTTTGGACTTCCCTAAACCAGTAGGAAATAATTTGTTCCAGAGTGTTATGATTGAATCTGGGGACATGCTGTGTAAGTGACTTCTAGAAGGTGATAGGAAGAAAAGTACCTATTCCCCTTCTATTTCCAAAGATTTCATCAAATGCTTTCATATTTATCCAAAACCCTTTCCCTGAGTGTGACTACAGACCATTGGTTTCCATTCCTACTGAGGATGTGCCACTGCTCTGATGTACATTTGACCAACTTGGAGTGGAGTACCCCAGTTTAACCTCCTTATCAGAGGTAGAATTTAGAAGGTACTTTTGTGGAAGAAGAGTATTGTTTCTTTACTTTATGACTTTGCTAAATAAAATCTAGAGGAACACTCTCATGCTTTCTAAGAACTTGTCCTTCTAATGTAGATCTGAAAAATGGTTTACCAAAACCAGTTTAGGGAGTGCATGCTACTCTGTAGACTCTGCTACTAAAGAAGAGACATGTTCAACCACAATTTGGTTTTTAGAGTTGTAAGAAATCAGCTGAATCCGGGTTCCAAACTTGGAAATAATTTTGATGGAATTAGGCAGATCCTTTTCCACACTCACGAGTAGGGTGATCCATGTGGAAGCCAAAGGTCTATCAAAGTGGTGAGACAAATATATGCCCAATTTTTTACCAATAATCTAAATGATTTCCTGGTCTCTATATTCCATTGGTAGATTCATTAGGTTAATCCACATGGGGACAAACTTGATGATGTTCTTAGAGCTGTTGAAGTTGGGAGACCATTGCTGCATGTGTAAACCTAAGTTGTTGTAGAACCACCCTTTTTGCTGCTAGATTTTGTCTCTACTAGGTTTATCTTTGATGATGTTCTAAATATAAATACTTAATCCACATGAAATGTTAATTATGAATCCATTCCTGTAACTTTTGTTATTTCTATTACCCAAATGGCAGTAAGTACCTTTGATTCCTATAGCAACTAGAGACAACATAATCATCATTAACATTATGTCAAAATATTAATCATTTGATAGACCAGATTAATATGGCTCATTCCTTCTAATACACCAGATTAAACTTGCAACACATTTGTTTTTTTTGACATCAATGACAAACATGTCAAAGATCAACAATCCCAAAGTCATCACACCCTGGCAATAAATAAGGTATGACTTTGTGTATAAGTTTTATTTTTTTATTTCTTTTCCTTATGTGGGTTTATACCCTTACCATGTAAACAAGTTTATAGGAATGAATTTCGTTTCCTTGTGTGGATTTATACCCTTACCATGTAAACAAGTTTATAGGAATGAATGGTATTTTGACTAAATCAAATCTTAATTGATTAGGTACAATATCCAACATTCTATGATGAGTTGATATAATATATTTTAGATATATTTTTCATTTTATACATCTTTGATATATTTTTATTATTGGTTTGGTAGTAGGCAAGTATATCTTTTAATATTTATCCATGATATTCTATATTAATTTAGGATGATGTGTAGTAGCAATTATTTTACTCCTACCTATTTTTGGCACGATTGTAATAGAATTTAAAGGAAGACTTATAAATTTAAATGAGTTATAAATGTTTTGTAAATTTATTCTCTTTTATATAGGCCATGGTATTTCTATATGGATCGTAATGATTTCTATCACATGAAATATAAGATTTGATTTCCACGTAAATGAAATCTAATTCTATTAATCTTTGACTTAATGGCATCTCTTTCCTCTTTACCATTCACTACTTTATTTTCCAATGAATGATCTAATAGTATACATTTGATGAAAGGTCAATAATTATATCATTTTAATCACCTCCTTTCTTATTATAAATATGATTAAAAAATGTCCAGTTATATTAAGATATGCATGACGTACTTTAGATTACAATTGATTAACTCTAGAACATAAGGAATTATTTAGGCATTTCTAATAGATGAACATTAAATTTATCATGATACTATGGAAAATGAATTAATATCATTTGATGCTGATGTGAGGTTGTGGGATTATGTATAATCATATTTCTACTTGAATTATACATGAATAATAGTTGTTATGGATTTGAAAAGATAATTATAAGCAGGTATATGCTTATTATTAATTTTGTGTGTAGGCATGTTCTTCATTCCCTTAATTATTCTTAGGGTAATTATTGTGTATAACTTATTATTCATTTGGTTTCCTTTCATCATAACTAAATTGATCATTAGAAATAGAGGGGATATTAAGCCTATGTCATATTTTCATAGAGATTGTAATATTCACAATGATCATCATCATCTTGATTTAATAATGTTTTTCATAATGGTGTTATTAATTTACCAAATTATGATATTATCTTAGGATTTGGTTTAATTTTATTCCTTTGTTTTCTTGGGAGAAATTTTAGTGAATACTATCTAGTTGAGGTGGTTTTATAGATACTATATTAGTGTCGGTTAAACTCTATCTTGAGTTCTAGAATTAGTGACAAGCTATCAATTAAGTCTAGGATTTCATCCCTATTCCACCTAAGTGGGTGGTAGCCAATGAGAAGACTGTCTGGGAATGAGGACCCTAGAAAGGGTTGTGTACCTCTTTCTTGATTTTATAAATAGATAGTTTAGAATTGGGAGTGTCAAACTACAAAGTCTATGTGTGAGACATAGGCAAGACCATCAGAGATGAACCCCCAAGGTTTTAGGTCCAACCCCCTAGGGTTTGTTTTTAATTTTTAAATATAAATGGTTCACTCCTTCTTAATGATAACTCACTCTAATAAGATATTGATGAAGAGTTTAATTATATTTGTGTGATTCGTGTATTACTATGATTCTTAATCTTATCTTATAAATCATGTTAAAAATATTTATAGGAACATTTGGTTGGGTGTTTACAATGAACATATTTATCGATCTTCTTAGTGTTATTCATGTTATAAATTTTATATTGATGCACTAAAATGTATAAAAAAAATTATCCCACATGTTTTGTTGAGAAATATGTCCTTGAGCTAAGGGATCCTTGGTGGGGCATTACACTCCATCATTTCTAGATTCAAAATTGATCCATGCCAACCACAAAAGTAAATCTCCTGATAAAACCCCGGCATCAGGCTTCGGGTAAAATTTGGGCCCCAAAATCTAGCAACATGTCATCATTGGCAACATGTCCTATGAAAAATGGGACCAAATTTAAATGGGATGCCATGAAGAATGGAAAGGTACAAAAAATGGGAATCTTCTTTCCACAATAAAGAATAATAGACCTTTAGATCTCAAAATCACCAAAATATTGATCAAAATAAGTATAGATCTATGATTGGAGCTTTATTATATTTGACTAGTTTCAGACTAGACTTTATGTAGGCTCTTTATTTGGTTGCAAGATTTCAGGCTCATCTAAACTAATCACATGTTCAGGAAATAAAGATAAATTTAATGTCATAAGTATTGATGATGAAAAAAGTACTAGTGGAGGAGCATTTTTTTTGGGTGATAGAATTTCTTTTTGGTTGATTAAGAAACAAGTCTCAATATCATTATCTACTATAGAGGAGAAATATGTTGCAAAAATATCTTGTTGCACATAGGTTATGTGATTGAAGAAAACACTTAGAGAGATCATGTGTGATAATACAAGTTCTATAAACATTTCTGAGAACCTGATTATGCATGTAAGGACCAAACACATTTTGATCTAGTATGATTTCTTGAAAGATAAAGTTGTAGAGAAAGAAGTTAGTTTGGAATATTTTCTTAAAAAAGAACATATTGGAGAAATTATCACTAAGGAATTACCAAAGTATATATTTGAATATCTTACGTAGAAGCTTGGGATTTTTTCCTGCTCCATCTTCCTACTAGAGATGCATAGAGGTTGTGCATCTTTCTAAGTGGAGATTAAAAGTTATTATCTTATTTCCTTGGCTGATGCAAGTTGTTATTGTAAAATAATAAATGGTGATCAAGGAGGATCAATCTAATCTCCTATTGAAAACTAGGAATATGAAACTTCCTGAAGACAAATATGATTGAAAGTCTCTTTTATAGAAGAGATCCCAATACAATACTTTTCACCTAAGGGCTTTGGTTCCTTTTGCTTCTTGAAATAAAGGAAGATAGATAAAGATAATATACAAAATGTCTAAGTATGAACTTGTTGTAGGTATAAATGAGATGGAGATAGAGATAGAAGAGGATTTGTGTGCACCTAAAAATGAAATATGAAGTATGCTGACACAAATCTAAATTTTTGATAGTCAAGATCTCGTAGAAACTTGTACTTGCAAATTTGATAACTTCATGTTGTAACCTATCTCCAGAATCAATTTGAGCCTATTTTGAAGGGTAAAAAAATGTATGAAGCAGTACGTATCTAGGAAAATAATGTTTAAAAAGTTTTTTTCCTTGGGTTTTGGCCTAAAATATGTAGGGATGTTCTATCTAGTCCCAATATTCCCATCTTTTCTCCAATTGGTATGTATCCTATTCCTACACAGAAAAAATAGGAAGAAGGTTGTGGAAAGGGGTTTTCTTTGGTAAAACCACTTTTTAGTCATCAACCTTGACAATATAATAAAATCACATAAAAGAAAGATGAAATAAAAGCTAGATCTGAATTGTGAATTACCTCATGCCTTGATGATGAAATGCTTCTTTGGATGTAAAAAAAAATGTTAATGAAATAGCTTGTAGTCCAAAAAATCCCAAAAGGAAATCATGAAAGATAAATACTTGATGAAGAAGAAAAATACTTTGAAGACTTGAAGACTTGGATGCTTGAAGATTTTGAGAATGCTTAGATGCAAGATTGTAGAAGAGATTTTGAGTTCTAATTTATTGATTTCTTCTTGATCATGTTGGTTGAGAACAGGCACGTATGTCAAATTGAGGAGAGATAGGGTATTTATACACCTCATTCGACATTTCAAAATTAAAAAAATAAGCCAGAACAACCATCTAATTTCCCACTAAAACCCTAACATAAGGGTTTGGAAGATATTTGTGCCAAAAAGTACGGTAACAAAAGATTTGAAATATTTTGTTCCTAAAAGAATTAAAACAAATTTGAACTAGGTGTCAAGATGAAAGGGTAGATGCAAGATTAGGAGCCACTGTTGACTCTGAGATCAAGGAAAGGTACAAAGGAAAAACAATTGTAACCTAGGGCCCATGTAGGCTAATAAATGATTGGTGAGGAGAAACAATAAAGGAGCACAATTAGAAATAAGTTCTTGCCTTGAATTTTGAAGAAATTGAACAAGCACAATACTTAAATACAGGGATTTTTTTAGAGGTGAATATTCACCAATTAGCGAATATGTCATGATCGGGTGATAGAAATTGGTGAATAAAACAATCAAATACAGGTCGGATCATTCGCCCAAATTTTATAAAATGGTCATATAGTGGTCGGAATGTTCGCCACTATTATTATGTAATTTTAGTTTGGTAGTTGGGTTCTTCACCCATATTTCTCTTTACTGTTTACTCTTATTCATCATGGATTAAATTGAGTGTCTCTTTCAAGGATCATCATTCGCCAAATTCCCATTTTCCTATATGAAATTTTTATTTTTCCTAGGACCCAATTCACCATGCATCACACGCAATGGGGTCCCAAGTTCCCACCCTATTCGCCCACTCGATTACTTGAAACTACACAGGGTTCACCAAATATTAGTTCTTATCATATGTAACGGTCGGCCCATTCGCCAAAATGGATGATGCCGATTATGAGGCAAAATCTGATGGCTGATATGAAACCAGTTTATTTGTAGTTGTTTATTTATGATATATGAGTTTCATTACTGAAACATGCCGGAAAGAAGGAGCCTTCAAGATATTTTCATTTAGTACTTAGTAGCATAATAATTTAGTTGATTATGAGCTTAGAGCTCACAATTGCGATCGGTAGCGAACTGGAACGACTACGACTACGAGTTCGTAGTATTTTATTGCAGCCTTAATTTGATGGAGATGTCATAGTCAAATTTAAATAGGAAGAGGACTAATGAAGGTGGAGATGTCCAAGAGAGGCCAACGAAATGAAGAAATATATCTTCATACTTTGGTGGGGGTAGACACAATAGTGTTGGTCAAAGTGAGAAAGGTACATCATTAGAGGAACCTGTACAATCTCAACCTACACAAGAGTCTATTCAACAAATTGGGCAGCCTAATAAATCTAGTGACGAAGTTGCAGAACCTGATATCTCTAATGAAGATGACCTCGATGAAGAATATCCAATAAATAACTAGTACCAGGATGAATCAATCGACTTCGGTGATGATGATGGTGCACTTACTAGTAACACTAAAGGGAGAGGAAAATTGAAAGAAAAAACTGATCGTCAATGGGAGATGGCCAGGAGATTTAAATTTGATTGGGCAGCAAAGTATCCATTCATTGAGCCCGTGGACAATCCAATTATAGGTGAGCCGCCAGTAGAATGCAAATGTATGATTTGTAGTAGGAAGTATAAAAAGGAAAAGCGGTTGCAGCTTAAACTAGACACCATAGAGAAACATGTTGGTAAGATTTATGAAACCTCAACTGTAGATGGAAGGGAAATAAAAGTGGTAAGATATAAAACAAAGGAGCAATGTCAACATAAAAGGAATGCTGAGGAATATTATTTGTTTCAGAAATTTAAGATGAAGCCTGGTGAAGTTCAAGGTTCTATTAATGCTAATTTTGCAAAAGCAAGTGAAGTAGAAGAACACGAAAAAGTTGTTCAATTAAGTAATGTTTTCCATATTTTGAGCAGAGGGCATCCAATGACAGACTATCCAAAAATGAGTGGTTTGTTACACTTTCTAAAAATTCCTAACTATCCTGTCAGTCATTGGTCGATAAACAGTGGATGGGAATGGGAAAGTTGTATTGCACAGGTTGAAATAGAGGATGTACAAAGAAAAATAAAAGAGTCAACATTTATTGCATTGTCCTTAGATGAAGTTACGGCAATAGATAATACATTGTGGGTACGCATGCATGTTTATACTGTACAGAATAATGTCCGCCAACCACATCTACTAACTGTTGCTAAATTGAGAGACAATGCGACAACAGAAACTTTATTTCAGTTAGTAAAGAGCCATTTAATTGAATATGGAGCTATGGATGAATTGACAATAGCGAAGAAGTTGATCTGCATTGGAGCGGATGGAGCTTCAAAAATGCAAGGTCAAAGGAATGGTCTTTGCACAAAGATGCAGGCTTCTTCTTCACCATATGTTGTTGGCATTCACTGCATGGCCCACATGATGAATCTTGCTTTTAGAGTTGTGAAGAAGTTTCCTTCAGTAAACAAGGTTGAAGATTTAGTAAGAGAGTTATACGCATATTTTTGTCGAAGTCCCAAATGTTTTAGGGAATTTCAGCACTTTGCTGATGGAATTACTGATGGAAACAAGCTTCTTAAAGATGTTGATACCAGATGGATCTCTTTGGATGGACCAGCGCATCAAGTATATTCTGAATATAAATCTTTGATTGGACTGATGTACGAAAATCAGGACAATGCAAAAAATCAAAGATGTGGCAACCTGCTTTGGAGGTTGAGCAATTTAGAGACATTTTTTACTTTGGCATCTCTTCTTCCCATGCTAGAAGAAATGACGTTAATTATGAAAAAAGCCTAGCAAAGAGCCATGTATATTGCAGAATATGCTCACTTGCATAAAATGTCATGCCAAGCCCTCGATAGTCTCTATCGTACTGACCTAAATTTATCCAATGATAGATTTAATCACTGGCATAAACTAATAGATTTGGATGAACTTGATAATTATTTAAAGATTGTTGAAAATGGAGATTTATGTGTTTGTGTAAGGGGATTTCAGATACCAATGTACTACAGTGCCCCAAAGAAGCGAGCTACAAGAGTTACAAGGGAAGAGTTTAACAAGATCGTTGAGTCTATAACAGTTAATGCAAGGGACATAGCCTATAGAGTTTCCTCTGAAATAAGATCATGATTCCCATATGATCAACTGCTTAAGGCCATGGCAATTGTGTTTCCTCAATATTGGTCCTTCAACTGTAAGGAAGATTATCGTAAAAGGCTGTTGACTTTGATAAAGGAATTTTGCAAATCTGTAGAATTCAATGGAGTGACTATCAAAGGAATATTAGATGAGGGTCTTCTTAGACAGAAATCAGACACCTTTGCAAGGACTATGAAGCATCAATATCAATTAATGCATAACCCACATGAAGAGGGCTCGACAACAAAGCTTTGGACAGAACTAAAACAAAGCACAATGTTGCGTGAAATTTTTTTAGAGTACTTCAAGCTTGCTGATCTATGTCAAACCATGATATTAGGTTCATTGGAGGATGAGAGAGTTTTCGGTGCTTTGGGCTTCCTAAAATCAAAGCTAAGAAACAAACTAGACAAGAATTTGGAATCATGCTTGAGGGTATACACATCTAGGTATGATGTCAATACTTTTCCTTATCAAAAAGAAATGGAAATTTGGAAGAAAAGATGCAAAAGAAGAGGGGTGGGAAACACCATTAACCAATCTCCTATAGTGACTCCAAGTGGGACAAGTACAATTGGTAGTGGCATTGGCGATGGGATTGGGAGTCATTGAAGCGGAGGTCAGAGTGAACTTGAAGAAGACACAAACAAAAATGAAGAGAACAATGAAGCAACTGCAATACCAGAATTGGATGATGATGATGACACGGAGATGAATTGGCAAATTTAGGAAATTTCTGTTAAATTAGCAGTGGCAACCAATAGGTATTTTTTGAACTTATTAACTAATATATGATATCCTATCATTCAATGTTCATTTTAGAAAAGCAAGAATGTATTATGTTTCATCATTAAAATTTGAGAACAAAGAGTATTATTACTGTAGAGTGTAGTTTATATCATGTCATCAATGATCATTCATATTTGAATTTGAAATTCCTGAATGAAATTTTGTATTCCAATAGCATATAACAGAGTAATTTTGTATTCTTAGTTAAACTCAACTAAGAATAAATGAATAAAATAGAGTAACTCAACATACATTGAATTGGAAAACATGAAAATTAGATAGAATCATAGAGCACAATTTGTTTTGTATTCATTTGCAATATATTACAATTTAAAGTAGTTCAAAATTCAGAGCAATCTTTGTAGGCCACTCCAAACATCCTCTGATGGTAGAACAATTTGGTTCATAGTATAGTCACACTCCTGCAACTTTGTTAGCAACTCATATTTGGAAGTGTGACTTGACAGTACTGTTGATTCTAAAAGTCCATTCAAAGTTATCACTAGTTTGATGAAATCCAAGAATGCATCACAAGATATGTGTGCAGGGAGAAAGCGTACATCAGTATTTATTTTGTCTTGCAACTTTGTTTTGTAATTTTCTCATCCAATGAACTGATTTGCTTCAAGTAACATACTCTCATACTTTGAAGCATTTCAAACCAGTCATACAAGCTATTAGACATCACCAATATTTGGCCCCAAATGTGTTCTTTTGTAATCTTCACTAGTTTATGACTAGTATCTATTAAAGTTTTAATTGTACAATTGGCCTTCTTTAGTTCTTCTGCCATTTTTTCACAATTTTTTTTCTCTTCTACTGCTTTTTGTTCCCAATGATTGGCTTTTGCCGCTTGAGAGGCAGCATTACTCTCCAGATTTTTAAATAACTTTTCTGAACTGGCTCTTTCTTCATCAAGGTTTTTTATCATTTCTGCCAATTTTCCCCTCAGTTGCTGTTCCTTCACCTGCTCCTATGCCAATTTTCCCCTTAGTTCCTTCAGCTCCTTTTCCTTCAGTTTCACCTGCTCCTGCTCCTATTCCTTCACTACCACCTTAGCATGTCCTTGCTCTGTATCTGCTGATTTTTTAATCTTTTTTTGCGATTCTTTCAAACTGTTCTCTGAAGCTTTCCTCTTTGCTATTTCATTGCCAATGTCTGCCTGTAACTTTTCTATATTTTTCTCGAACTTGCTTTTCTCTCTTTCCACCTTTAGCAGTGCACTATAGACCACTTGGTTTGTAGACTTTGATACATTGATTTTGTCCACATTTTTTACTTTGGAGAAATCCATTTGGAGAGTGCTAACTTCAAATTCAGAGTGATCTATCTGACTCTCTGGTGGGTTTCCATCTTTGTTTGGTGGAATAACAACCATGAACTCCATCATGTCTCTCTTTGGGTCATATGTTGGAAAAACCTTATTGGATGTAGGTTGTTCCTGTGCAGCTGTAGTAAGGGCACCAGACTCCAATGCCTTCTTTGATTCCTTATTCTTTGTTTTTGTTTTTGCAAAATTATTATAGAAATCCTTGTAATGAAAACCTAGTGTTGCAGAAGGATTTGAATGTTTGAAAGGTGAAGAAGAGATAGAGCTTGCAATGGTTGTTGATCTAACTAATGCTCTTTGAGGATTTGAACTTCTAGAGGGTTTTGCTGAACTTGAAATTGGCAACACTTCTTTATGATCTAATGTCATTGTTCTGGAACTTGAATTGGAAATGGAAAACTTTTGCTTCTTGACACTATCTTCTTGTATGGGATTCTGTGTAGATTCTAGTGGCCTCTTTAGAGAGGGAACTTGTTCTATAAGGTGCCCACTCCTACCAATGCCAGTCCCATGAATGCCACTAGTACTACCACTAGGTCCACTATCAGAGCCAAGTCCTGCACCACGATCATGAGTAGTTTTTTCTATCTGAATTGTATTCCAGATGCCTTCTCTTGTGGGACCCAAACCACCACCTTTATAACCCATTTTTTCAAGAATGACTACCCCTTTCCTATATACATTTTTCCATTCCTCGAAGATTGCATAGTGACTCCCAGTCTATGGAGTACATGCATTATCAATATCATGATCATCTGGATCACTCCTGTCAATGTCGTATGTGGAGTTAGGATGCTCCATATTCCACAATTTGCTAAACTCTATATCCTCATCTATGTCATCCAAATCTGCTCTGGTCTTTGGTTCACCAAGAGCCTTTCTCATACTCCAAAAATCATCCATTTGTTTTCTAGTCCATTTTCTATCCTTACAAGCTTCTGCTATTCTCTTTGTTATTTTTATGTTTGATGGCTGAGCAGCTTTGTTGTAGAAATTGAAGGACATCCTAGGTTGTACAATGCCCTGATTTATTGTTGTCATAATTTGTGATGACAACTATTCAACTGAAATGTTTTCCTCAATGGAAAATGTCTCCATCTCTTTTCTAAAGTCATCCCAGCTATCC
Source organism: Chamaecyparis obtusa (assembly GCA_027943335.1). Lineage (NCBI taxonomy): Eukaryota > Viridiplantae > Streptophyta > Pinopsida > Cupressales > Cupressaceae > Chamaecyparis > Chamaecyparis obtusa. The sequence continues at coordinate 1,002,462 of BSBK01002104.1, forward strand.
TTGTTTTTGAACTTCTCTAGCAATGGTTTACTTTCATGTTGAAATAAGTTTGCAAAGTTCTTATTAGCAACAAGCCTTTCTTGAATGACGTTGAGTGGATCATACTTCCAGTATCACTCTAAATCAATTTGAAAAATATATAAAAAAAATTGTGCCACTTGGAAAGCCTTTCTCTCAAATGTTAACCCTCCAATTGAGAAAGGTAAGGAAGGGAATATGCTCTTCTTTGATTGGCCAAAGAAGAGTCTATCTCTGCTCTCTAGTTGTACTACATATTCTACTGCAAACACCCTATCTATCACATGCATTAGAAGTTTGTGGGGTTGCAATTCTGATTCGTAAAAACTTAGCACAGTGTAATCTTCCATTAAGTACCAGTTAGCTAATTGAGTTGTGCTTCGAAGTTGGATGCAATCCCTACATGAAGCAGACAATCTGGGCATTGGAGCGCTTGTTATTTCTTTGTACAATGGGGCCAAAAAGAAGTCTACAAAATTACTGTAATTCCTTCTGTTATCATACAATCTTATCTGAGGTGTCCAGTTATATATTGGATTTGGAGTACCTGTCCCCCTCTGAATTTCAAGCTTGTTGCCATTTCTCATTAATATTGCAGCATTCTTGGCTAGCAGAAGATAGCACAAGTAGGTTGTGAACCTAAATGTCTTAGAATTGCCTCTTTTAATCAATGCTAATTGCTCTTGCATCGATTCAACCACGTGTCCAACAAAATTATATCTTACTAGTTCATTCAGATAATGGATATCCCAAATGAATTGAAGAATGTCGGCACTCACTTCCCTATTGTTTTCTAGTCCTAGGAAAAATGATAGTGAGGATATAGTATCCTGAACCCATGGCACAAAAACCTTAAAATCATAAGGAGGCTTATGGTTCTCACCCAGTGAAGCCTTTGCCTCTGCAACTATTAGACCCTTTACAAATGAATTTTTTCCATCTTGCGGGACTGCCTCATATTGCTCTGCCAACACTCCCAGGTCGATTTTGGCATTACAATTTTGTGGGTCAAACCCTAGGTCTAGCAAACTGACAAATTCTTCCTGGGTTATTGTTAAAATTTCTTCCTGAGTTTGTTTATTCACAATTGATTTTTTTTCTTCATCATAATTTTCTGCACAAATCTTGACAATTTCTGGGCAGGGAAAACTTTGGGTAACAGCATGTTACCCAGACCAACATCCCAGGAAGCAACTTTATTGGTTGTTGCACCTACCGCTGCATTAAATTTTATAAATTTAGACCTCCTTGGCCCAGTTGCCTTACTGCACAATGTATGTTTAATTGCTATAACTCTGTTTTCACCTTCGATAACAGGATCACAAACATCATGATACTCATCGGTGAAACCAAGGATTTGTACTAGTTTTCTGAAGTCCATTACAGTTTTCCCTTCTGCTTACCCTAGGCCTTGAGTTTTCGCTTTCCTCATTGTTCTTCAGAAAAATTAAAAAATAAAGATTTACAGAATTTACTAATAGTAATAATATCATAGATATTAACTAACTAATTAAGAAAACCTCAATTAAAGAAAACCCCAATTTAAGAAAACCCCAATAGAACATGCAAGAATTAAAATTTCAAAATCAAGTTAAATTTAGTACTTACCCGAAATTAAACTTTGAATTTTGAAATTAGGATAGATATAAGTTTGAACGGCTAAGGCTCTCACAAATTACAGTCTCGATTTCCAAATCTCCGATGACGGTTCCCATTCAATAGTTCTTTTTAACTCTGCTGCTACAAGTATGAGTCGATAGGTTTTAAAAAAGTAAATGTTAAAAACCTTTAGTTAAATGGTAAAGTAATCTTTCTACATCATACACATGTAACGTAAACATTCGCAATCTTTCTAAAACATTACACGTCAGCTTTCAACATGTCACATTTTCGGAGTGAGTTTTCAGAAAAGCTTTTTGAAACCCATAGAACTTCCAAAATACAACTTCAGCCATTCGTCTGTCGCAATCTAATGATTGTCATGATTTTAAAATATTAATAATTTAACATACACTAATGAATATTAATGAAGCGGATGCACTGGCTGACCTAGCACCTAGAGGAATGAATTTGAAAATTCTATCCGACGTCAGCAGAGTTTCAACAAAGCTCATTGAATCTAACCACTAAATCAGTGAATGGGGGCTTGCCTTTATTGCTAAATCACAATGGTGGGTCCTAGTGTCCTGATGAGTCAGAAGGTCTTGACATGCTAGAGCATCAACGGTGGCTGCTAAAGTGCAAGGGAGTTGCCAGAGATCTGTGAAATCACACCAACCGTTGATTCTTCTTTACAGTGTAGGGTTTCAAACTGTGGGTCCATGGTGACATGTATGCACAAATGGCACTCTCCTATTGGCCGAAGGAAATAAAGAGGTGGAGTGTTGTCAGCGGGGCTTGGGCTAGAGATTTTGATCGACAGGCGACATGTGCTCACATGGAATATTGTCTCCCCATGTGATCATGCACCCACCATCTGATTAGATGACGTTGGTTTGTATGCAGTGGGACCACATGATGATTCATCATTGAGTATGTGCGCTGCTATGATTGTGAGGGGCCCAATTCTTCATCATGTTAGTCGTTGCTAGGTCAGGGAATGGAGAAAGTCTCCAGTGAATCGGAGTTTGCCTTTATTGCTAAATCTCAATGGTGGGGCCTGGTTTTTGGATGAGTCAGATGGTCTTGTCATGTTAGACCATCAACGGTGGTCGCTAAAGTGCAAGGGAGTTGCCAGAGATATGTGAAATCACGCCGGCCGTTGATTCTTCTTTACGGTGTAGGATTTCAAACTGTGGGCCATGGTGACATGTATGCACAAATGGCGCTCCCCTATTGGCCACTAAAAATATCCCTAATGCACAAATGGTGCTCCCCTATTGGCCAAAGGAAATAAAGAGATGGAGGGTAGTCAGCGGGGCTTGGGCTAGAGATTTTGATTGATGGTCAATGTGTGATCGCATGGAATATTCTATCCCCATGCGATCATGTGCCCACCCTCCGATTAGATGCAGTTGGTTTGTCTACAATGAGACCACATGATGATTCATCATTGAGGTGTTAGGTTGTGATTGGCTGAGCTAGTAAAATGTTCAGTTGTCGCATGATCGCATGTCAAAAATTTCTGACATGCCACCAAGTGACCAGTTACTTGTTGTGCTAGGTTCGTTGGAGGGGAGGGCAGTGGTCCCATTGGCAATTATGTGGCATCTTGTGGGTGGCTATTGCATGATCGTATGTCAGAGTTTTCTGACATGTGATCATGTGACTGGTTGACACCTATTCCTTAGCCCAGTGTTAACTAACTAAATAAGAAAACCCCAATTTAAGAAAACCCGAATAGAACATGCAAGAATTAAAATTTCAAAATCAAGTTAAACTTAGTACTTACCCAAAATTAAACTTTGAATTTTGAAATCAGGATATATATAAGTTCGAATAGCTAAGGCTCTCACAAATTACAGTCTCGATTTCCAAATCTTTGGTGATGGTTCCCATTCAACAATTCTTTTTAACTCTGCTGCTATGAGTATGAGTCGATAGGCTTTAAAAAAGTAAATGTTAAAAACCTTTCGTTAAATGGTAAAGTAATCTTTCTACATCATACACGTGTAACGTAAACATTCATAATCTTTCTAAAACATTACACGTCAACTTTCAACATGTCACATTTCCGGAGTGAGTTTTTAGAAAAGCTTTTTGAAACCCATAGAACTTCTGAAATACAACTTCAGCCGTTCATTTGTTGTAATCTAACAATTGTCATGATTTTAAAATATTAATAATTTAACATACACTAATGAATATTAATGAAGTGGATGAGCTGGCTGACTTGGCAGCTAGAGGAACAAATTTGAAAATTCTATCCGACGTTAGCAGAGATTCAACGGAGCTCATTGAATCTAACCACTAAATCAGTGAATGGGGGCTTGCCTTTATTTCTAAAACACAATGGTGGGTCCTGGTGTCCGGATGAGTCAGAAGGTCTTGACATGTTAGAGTATTAATGATGGCTGCTAAAGTGCAACGGAGTTGCTAGAGATCTGTAAAATCACATCGGCCATTGATTCTTCTTTACGATTTAGGGTTTCAAACTATGGGTCCATGGTGACATGTATGCACAAATGGCACTCTCCTATTGGTCAAAGGAAATAAAGAGGTGGAGTGTTGTTAGCAGGGCTTGGGCTAGAGATTTTGATTGACTGGCAGTGTGTGATCACATGGAATATTCTCTCCCCATTCAATCATGCACCCACTGTCTGATTAGATGCCATTGGTTTGTATGCAGTGGGACCATGTGATGATTCATCATTTTGTATGTGCGCTGCTGCGATTGTGAGGGGCCCAATTCTTCATCATGTTAGTCATTGCTAGGTCAGGGAATGGAGAAAGTCTCCAGTGAATGGGAGTTTGCCTTTATTGCTCAATCTCAATGGTGGGGCCTGGTTTTTGGATGAGTCAGACGGTCTTGTCATGTCAGAGCATCAACGGTGGTCGCTAAAGTACAAGGGAGTTGCCAGAGATATGCAAAATCACACCGTCCATTGATTTTTCTTTACGGTGTAGGGTTTCAAACTGTGGGCCATGGTGACATGTATGCACAAATGGCACTCCCCTATTGGCCACTAAAAAAACCCTGATGGACAAATGGCACTCACCTATTAGCCAAAGGAAATAAAGATATGGAGTGTGGTCAGTGGGGCTTGGGCTAGAGATTTTGATCGACGGTCAGCATGTGATCGTATGGAATATTCTCTCCCCAAGTGATCATGCACCCACCATCTAATTAGATGGCATTGGTTTGTCTGCAGTGGGACCACGTGATGATTCATCATCGAGGTGTTAGGTTGGGATTGGCTGAGCTGGTAAAATGTTCAGTTGTCACATGATCGCATGTCAGAAATTTTTGACATGCGACCAAGCGACCAGTTACTTCTTGTGCTAGGTCCATTGGAGGGGAGGGCAGTGTTCGTGCTGGTGGTTATGTGGTATCCTCTGGGTGGCTGTCGCATGATCGCATGTCAAAGTTTTCTGACATGCAATCATGCGACTGGTTGACACTTGTTCCTCAACCCGGTGTTAACTAACTAATTAAGAAAACCCCAATAGAACATGCAAGAATGAAAATTTCAAAATCAAGTTAAACTTAGTACTTTCCCAAAATTAAACTTTGAATTTTGAAATCAGGATAGATATAAGTTTGAACGGCTAAGGTTCTCACAGATTATAGTCTCAATTTCCAAATCTCCGATGACGGTTCCTCTTCAACAGTTCTTTTTAACTCTGCTGCTACGAGTACGAGTCGATAGGTTTTTAAAAAGTAAATGTTAAAAACCTTTCGTTAAATGGTAAAGTAATCTTTCTACATCATACATGTGTAACGTAAATGTTCGTAATCTTTCTAAAATATTACACGTCAACTTTCAATGTGTCACGTTTCCGGAGCGAGTTTTCAGAAAAGCTTTTTGAAACCCATAGAACTTCCAAAATACAACTTCAGCCGTTCATCTGTCGTAATCTAATGATTGTCATGATTTTAAAATATTAATAATTTAACATACACTAATGAATATTAATGAAGCGGATGAGCTGGCTGACCTGGCAGCTAGAGGAACAAATTTTAAAATTCTATCCGATGTCAATGGAGTTTTAATGGAGCTCATTGAATCTAACCACTAAATCAGTGAATGGGGGCTTGCCTTTATTGCTAAAGCACAATGGTGGGTCCTGGTGTCCGGACGAGTTAGAAGGTCTTGACATGTTAGAGCATCAATGGTGGCCGCTAAAGCACAAGGGAGTTGCCAGAGATCTATGAAATCACGTTGGCTGTTGATTCTTCTTTACGGTGTAGGGTTTCAAACTGTGGGTCCATGGTGACATGTATGCACAAATGGCACTCTCCTATTGGCTAAAGGAAATAAAAAGGTGGAGTGTTGTCACCGGGGCTTGGGCTAGAGATTTTGATCGATTAGCGGTGTGTGATCACATGGAATATTCTCTCCCCATGTGATCATGCACCCACTGCCAGATTAGATGTCATTGGTTTGTATGCAGTGGGACCACGTGATGATTCATCATTGAGTATGTGCGCTACTGCGATTGTGAGGGGCCCAATTCTTCATCATGTTAGTCGTCGCTAGGTTAGGGAATGGAGAAAGTCTCCAGTGAATGGGAGTTTTCCTTTATTGCTAAATCTCAATGGTGGGGCCTGGTTCCCAGATGAGTCAGACGGTCTTGTCATGTCAGATCATCAACGGTGGTCGCTAAAGCGCAAGGGAGTTACTAGAGATATGAAAAATCATGTCAGTCGTTGATTCTTTTTTATGGTGTAGGGTTTCAAACTGTGGGCCATGGTGACATGTATACACAAATGGTGCTCCCCTATTGGCCACTAAAAAAATCCCTGATGCACAAATGGCGCTCCCCTATTGGCCGAAGGAAATAAAGAGATGGAGAGTGGTCAGCGGGGCTTGGGCTAGAGATTTTGATCGATGGTCAGCGTGTGATCACATGGAATATTCTCTCCCCATGCCATCATGCACCCACCATCTGATTAGATGCATTGGTTTGTCTACAATGGGACCATGTGATGAATCATCGTCGAGGTGTTAGGTTGTGATTGGCTAAGCTGGTAAAATGTTCAGTTGTCACATGATTGCATGTCAAAAATTTTTGACATGCGACCAAGCGACCGGTTACTTCTTGTGCTGGGTCTGTTGGAGGGGAGGGTAGTGGTCCCACTAGCGGTTATGTGGCATCCTGTGGGTGGCTATCGCATGATTGCATGTCAAAGTTTTTTGACATGCGATCATGTGACTGGTTGACACCTATTCCTCATCCCGGTGTTAACTAACTAATTAAGAAAACCCCAATTTAAGAAAACCCCAATAGAACATGCAAGAATGAAAATTTCAAAATCAAGTTAAACTTAGTACTTACCCAAAATTAAACTTTGAATTTTGAAATCAGGATAGATATAAGTTCGAACGGCTAAGGCTCTCAAAAATTACAGTCTCAATTTCCAAATCTCCGGTGACGGTTCTCGTTCAACAGTTCTTTTTAACTCTGCTGCTACGAGTACAAGTCGATAGGTTTTTAAAAAGTAAATGTTAAAAACCTTTCGTTAAATGGTAAAGTAATCTTTCTACATCATACATGTGTAACGTAAACATTCGTAATGTTTCTAAAACATTACATGTCAACTTTCAACATGTCACGTTTCTGGAGCGAGTTTTCAGAAAAGCATTTTGAAACCCATAGAACTTTCGAAATACAATTTCAGCTGTTCATCTGTCATAATCTAATGATTGTCATGATTTTAAAATATTAATAATTTAACATACACTATTGAATATTAATGAAGCGGATGAGCTGGCTGACTTGGCAGCGAGAGGAACAAATTTTAAAATTCTATCCAACGTTAGCGGAGTTTCAACGGAGCTCATTGAATCTAACCACTAAATTAGAGAATGAGGGCTTGCCTTTATTGCTAAAACACAATGGTGGGTCCTGGTGTCCGGATGAGTCAGAAGGTCTTGACATATCAAAGCATCAATGGTGGCTGCTAAAGCGCAAGGGAGTTGCCAGAGATTTGTGAAATCATGCCAGCCATTAATTCTTCTTTACGGTGTAGGGTTTCAAACTGTGGATCCGTGGTGACATGTATGCACAAATGGCACTCTCCTATTGGTCAAAGGAAATAAAGAGGTGGAGTGTTGTCAGTGGGGCTTGGGCTAGAGATTTTGATCGATGGGCGGTGTGCGATCGCATGGACTATTCTCTCCCCATGCGATCGTACACCCACCGTCAGATTAGATGCCATTGGTTTGTATGCAGTGGGACCACGTGATGATTCATCACTGAGTATGTGCCCTGCTATGATTGTGAGGGGCCTAATTTTTCATCATGTTAGTCGTCGCTAGGCCAGGGAATGGAGAAAGTCTCCAGTGAATGGGAGTTTGCCTTTATTGCTAAATCTCAATGGTGGGGCCTGGTTTCCAGATGAGTCAGATGGTCTTGTCATGTTAGAGCATCAATGGTGGTCACTAAAGCACAAGGGAGTTGCTAGAGATATGCGAAATCATGCTGGTCGTTGATTCTTCTTTACAGTGTAGGGTTTCAAATTGTGGGCCATGGTGACATGTATGCACAAATGGCACTCCCCTATTGGCCAAAGGAAATAAAGAGATGGAGTGTAGTCAATGAGGCTTGGGCTACAGATTTTGATCGACGGTCGGCGTGTGATTGCATGGAATATTCTCTCCCCATGGGATCATGCGCCCACCGTCTGATTAGATGCTATTGGTTTGTCTGCAATGGGACCACGTGATGATTTATCGTCGAGGTGTTAGGTTGTGAGTGGCTGAGTTGATAAAATGTTTAGTTGTCGCATGATTGCATGTTAGAAGTTTTTGAAATGCGACCAAGCGACCAGTTACTTCTTGTGCTGGGTCTTTTGGATAGGAGGGCAGTAGTCCCGCTGGCGGTTATGTGGCATCCTGTAGGTGGCTGTCGCATGATCGCATGTCAGAGTTTTCTGACATGTAATCATATGACTGGTTGACACTTGTTCCTTAGCCCGTTGTTAACTAACTAATTAAGAAAACCCCAATTAAAGAAAACCCCAATTTAAGAAAATAATTCAACTATTTGGAAAATAATTTCACCATTTTTTTATAAAAATGGTATCGGTTATTAAAATATTTGCCAACCAATATCCATATTTTAAAACATAATTCACCATCAATATTAATAAATTTATTTATAAAAAAAATTTAATCACCATTTTTTTATAAAAATTATGTAAACTATTAAAAAATTCACCACCAAATATCCATAGATTGATGCTTAATTCGCCAACACTATTAATTTTTTTTCACCCAAATCACATGTGATTTGCCACAATTTTATAACTTTCAGGAGGGGGGGGTTCCTTAAAGTTATCCTTGCTTAAATAATTCATTTAAATGTTCAATGAGCATTAGGAGAGTGTGACATCAATATGGGAACTCATACATACTAAAATGGGGTTAAAATAAGCATCTAATTATACATGCCAAGTTTTGAGGACACTACATTTAGCCTCCACTTTAGTGGGAGTGTGAGTCCACATCATGCTCATGGTAAAGTAGAAAAAAAAGAGAGAAAAAGATGAAGGTGTAATCATGGGAAAAATGCAAAGAGATAAGATATCACTTAGTTTAAGGACACAAACTCCCAAACCAAGGATCTTAACCTGTACATCCATGTGCAAGGACACATAAAACAAAGACCAAAGCCTAAATCTTACCAAGGTTGTAAGTCAACTAGTTGGAGAGACCTCAATAAAGAAAATATATTGACTACTAGCATCATGCACAGAAAGCTATTACAAAAGCACAACTGGTCACATGAAAAAAGAAAAAGCACACATTAAGGATAAGACAAGACTCCATAATCCAATCTACTAGCAAAGAGTGTTATACTTGTAATTATGGAGGAGAAATAAAGAAAATCATGGATGGCATGGGTTAGCCATTTGTGTCATGCTAGGTGATTCATGAGAGAGATAAGAAAGAGAAAGAGAAGAGGGGAAATGGTCTAGAAATTTTTTTAATGATAGTTTCACCCATCAAAGAGAATGTAAAGATGGAGTTGATGATCTAGCACATGCTAGTCAACTCATAAAAATTAATGCAAATGAGAGGTCGATTGGTCTAGAAAATTATGTTATGGTAGTCGACCCATAGAAATGATGCAGGAGCATCCTGGGGGTAAGAGCAATCTTGCATCACCCAAAAATATTTTGTTTTTATATTCAATAAGGGCTATTTTGTGCAGAGCTGCTATTTATGGAAAGTTACTATTTTTGGTAATTTTCGTATGTGCTAAGAATGATCTGATTTCTTTCTTGGAGGTTCATTTTGGTCATATAAGTCTGCCAGTAAAGTTTCATTGCCAGATCAAGTGTATACTGGAAGATATTGAAGATTTTCGGTATTGGCGGCAGGGTACAAAAACTTTGAACTCAGTTTTGAAGGCTTTAGAGGCCCCGGATGAGGTCAAAAATTTGGGTGACGAGTGCTTGCATGGGTCAAGCCTGTAGAGCACTTCGTGGCATTTTCAAAATGGGGTTATAATAGCCGATCGGGTCAACCGGTGATGACTTATGGTCTTCGGAAGTTGGGCCACCTGAAATGGCAGAAAATAATTTTCTTCAAAATTTCTGTTCGGGTTTCAAAGGTTATCTTGAGCTGACTATGATGTAATAAAATGTAAAATAAAATAATTCTAAGTTTGGTCGGCCTTATTGGCTAAAATTCTGGAACCTTCCCAGGCGGTGGAAAATTGCCTATATAAGGAAGGCTGTATTATTGTCTTAGGCAGTTCAGAATAGTTCTGGGTAGTAGATCTGGGTAATAGTTCGAGGCTTTGTCCTACAAAATATTGTAAGGGAATGCCCATGTGGATTTGCATATTGTAATTCTGAAAGTTTGTAATTCCACATTTGTGGAGATAATAAGAAGCCAATTTTTTGTTCTTGCATATTGTTGTTGTTTCTCTATATCTGTTATGTGTTTGTGGTATTAAGGGGAGCACCCTTCATCAAGTGGTATCAGAGCCAGGTTTTCTTGAGTGTGTAAATAGATCACCAACTGTGAGGTAGTTTTCACCAGGACTGTGGTTAGGGTTTCAGCGTGCATCGCGAAAATGCCTCCACGAAGAGAACATGGCGGAAGAGCTGGTGCTGTGACACCTGAGGTTAGAGAGCTGCAGAGATAAGTGCGAGCATTGCAAGAAGAGATTTGCAGAGGAATGAATCTCAATGTCAAAGACGAAAGCGAGGATGAAGCCGAAGAAGAATATCAAGAAGGAGAAGCCGAAATTGTGAACCAGGAGGAAGAAAGACTTTTTCGGGCCATTTCCAAGATTGGGAAAAGACCTAAGATTGAGGTTCCTACATTTTTTGGAAATCTTAACCTAGAGGAATTGATTGACTGGATCAATGAATGTGAGGAATATTTTGAGTACGAAGATGTTGATGATTCTGATAGGGTCAAATTTGCGAAGGCCAGATTGAAAGGTCATGCGAAGATCTGGTGGCAAGAAATTCAGTTAGAGCGAAATAGAAGAGGGAAAGATAAAATCACAAGATGGGATCGGATGGTGGATAAATTGAAGCGATAGTTCATTCTTGTTGATTATGAGCTTGACCTACTGAAGAAAATGCAGAGTTTGAAGCAAGCAGGAAGATCTGTTCAGGAGTATACAGAGGAGTTCTATCGACTCCTCATTAGAACAGGCCATGCAGAAGCTGATAAGGAGAAAGTTGCCCGATACCTTAATGGATTAAGGCCAAGCATTCAGGAGGAGCTGAACCTGGTTCGAATGAACAGTATTGAAGAGGCATACCAGTTTTCCCTAAAAGTAGAGGAAAAGCTAATAAAGAAGTTTGAGAGTAGACAAAACGGAAGAGGTCGCGGTGGACGATCTGGTGGACGGTCGTATGGTGGCCGAAATGAAGATCCAAAAAAGAAGGATGAGGCCAGTAGCAGTCAGAATCAGTGAGGAAATAATTCCAATCACTTCCAGGATTAGAATAATAGAGATCAGAGAGGAAGAGGAAGAGGACAAGGATCTGGAAGAGGTGGCTTCCGTGGAACATGTTTTCACTATGGAGAAGAAGGTCATAGGGCATTTGAATGTCCTCAGCGCCAAGGCAGAATAAAGAGGAGAAATGAAGGCCAGGCCAGAGTTGCACATGTAGATGAAGATGCCAGATCATCAAATTTTGAAGATGCTGAAAGAGGAGAAATGTTGATTAACAGAAGAGTCCTGTTGAGTGGTGGGAATGAACCTGAGAAAAGGAGGAGCCTGTTTCACACCAGGTGCAAATGTGAAGGTAAATGTTGTGATGTGATTATTGATAGTGGAAGCACTGACAATTTGGTGTCAGAAGAGATGGTGACAAAGTTGAAGCTCAAGAGACAGAAACACCCACATCCATATCGGATTGCCTGGGTACAAGATGACCACAAGGTCATGGTCAATGAACAATGCTTGGTGAAGTTCAAGATTGGTGGATACCAAGATGAGGTATTGTGTGATATCATATCTATGGATGCATGTCATATGTTGTTGGGTAGACCATGGCAGTTTGACAGATGTGTTGTACATGATGGGCGTGCGAATACCTATTCACTGACAAAGGATGGAGTGCGATATAAGCTAAAACCATTGAAGGAGGATGAAGAAAAGGTATGTGGTAATGCAAGGATAACTTTTGTTGATGGAAGAAATTTCCTAGATGGTATGAGGCATGAGCATGTATGTTTTGCTTTAATTCCAAAAGCTGGTAAAGAGGAAGTAGAAGATGTTCCTGTAGAAGTTGTAGATTTGTTGAATGAGTTTCAGGATATTGTATCCAATAACATGCCTGATGGATTACCACCAGTCAGAAAGATTAGTCATCAGATGGACTTGATCCCAGGAGCGAGTTTGCCGAACAAGGTAGCACACAGAATGACACCTATAGAAAGAAAGGAGTTGAACAGACAAGTACATGAGTTGTTATAGAAAGGATTGATCCGTGAGAGTTTGAGTCCCTATGCTGTACCAGCGGTATTAGCACCAAAGAAGAATGGAGAATGGAGGATGTGTACAGATTCTAGGGCAATAAACAAGATCACAATCAAGTACAGGTTTCCATTGCCATGAATGGATGATATTATGGACTGTTTGAGTGGAGCTGTGTATTTTTCAAAGATAGACCTGAAAAGTGGTTATCATCAGATTCGGATCACAGAAGGAGATGAATGGAAGACTGCCTTCAAGACAAAGGAAGGATTGTATAAGTTGTTAGTCATGCCTTTTGGGCTAACCAATGCACCAAGCACTTTCATGCGGCTCATGAACTAGGTTCTAAAAATTTTTTTGGGTAAGTTTGTCATTGTTTACCTAGATGATATTTTGATTTTTAGCAAGACATTGGAGGAACATATGATGCATATTCGTATGGTGTTTGAGAAGCTGAGAGAAGAGAAATTGTTGATTAATTTGAAGAAGTGCAGTTTTATGAAGAAAGAGTTAGTGTATTTGGGATTTGTAGTTTTAGCAGAAGGTCTAAAAATGGACCCAGAGAAGGTACAGGCTATCCTTGAATGGCCTACTCCAAGGAGTGCTACTAAGGTAAGATCTTTTCATGGTTTGGCTAGCTTTTACAGAATGTTTATCAGAAATTTTAGCAGTATTTGTGGACCCTTGACTGAAACAATGAGAGGGGATAGAAAAGAGTTTAGGTGGACTAATGGGGCAGAAAAGAGCTTTCAATTGTTGAAACAAAAAGTTACAGAACAACCTGTTTTAGCACTTCCAGATTTTAATAAGGTGTTTCAAGTAGATTGTGATGTTAGTGGTACTGCAATAGGAGCTGTTATGAGCCAAGAAGGTAAACCTGTTGCTTATTTTAGTGAGAAGTTAAATGATGCCAAGAGAAAATATTCTGTTTATGATCAGGAATTTTATGCTATAGTTCAGGCATTAAAGAAGTGTAGACATTATCTACTTCCTAAGGAGTTTTTTTTGTATACTGATCATCAAGCTTTGCAATATTTGAATAGTCAAGGAAAATTGAATCAAAGGCATTTGAAATAGGTTGAGTTTTTGCAGAGTTATACATTTGTTTTGAAACACAGAAGTGGAAAGTCTAACAAGGTTGCAAATGCTCTTAGCAGAAGGCAACTATTGCTGACAGAAATGCAGATTGAAGTGATTGGGTTCAAGGAACTCAAGAATTTATATCTAGAGGATCCTGATTTTGGTGAAGCTTGGAAAGCTTGTACAGAACTTGTTACTCTAGACAGGACAAAATGGTTGGATTTCATCATCCAGGATGATATGCTATTCAGAAGGAGTCAGTTGTGCATTCCATGAAGTTCTATGAGGGAGAATCTCATCAAGGAGAAGCATAGTGGAGGATTGGCTGGACATTTTGGTCGTGATAAAACCTTTGGTTTGGTTAGTGAGAATTATTATTGGCCACAATTGCAGCAAGATATGAAGAAGTTTGTACAGAGTTGCAGAGTATGTCAGATGGCGAAAGGAGTGAAGTAGAATATAGGGTTGTATCAGCCATTATTTGTACTAGAGAAGCCTTGGGAGGATATCAGTATGGACTTTGTTCTTGGTTTACCGAGGACACAGCGGGGACATGATTCAATTTTTGTAGTAGTTGACAGATTTTCAAAGATGGCACATTTCATTCCTTGCAAGAAGACTAATGATGCTGTTCATGTAGCAGAATTGTTTTTCAGAGAAGTGGTGAGACTACATGGTTTTCCAAAGACCATAGTTTCAGATCGAGATACTAAGTTTGTTAGATATTTCTGGCGGACATTGTGGAAGAATTTGAAGATAGATTTGAAATTTAGTTCATCACATCACCCACAGACTGATGGACAGACAGGTGGTGAACAGGAGTTTGGGAAATTTGCTGAGATGTTTGGTTGGAGATAAGCCAACAGGATGGGATTTGATTTTACCACAGGCGGAATTTGCATACAATAATTCTGTCAATAGGAGCACTGGTAAATCACCATTCCAGATTGTATATGGAAGTAGTTCAAGAAATGCATCTGAATTGAGAAAGATAGATAAAGGAGAAATAAGTAGTGCTGAAGCTGAAGATTTTTTAGAACACTTGAAGAACATCCATGGGGAGGTGAGGAAGCATACTACCAAGTTGAACGCATAGTATAAGGCTAAGGAAGATGAGAAAAGGAAGTATAAGGAATTTCAGGTTGGTGATGAAGTCATGGTTCATTTGCGGAAGGAGCGATTTTCGGTTGGTACATATAACAAGCTGAAAATGAAGAAGTTTGGGCCATGTAAGATACTGAAGAAGCATGATTCAAGAAATGCATATGAGGTAGAATTGCCTACTGAGCTAAATATTTCACCAGTGTTTAACATTTCAGATCTGACAGAGTATCATGAAGGAGGTGTTGAAGATGCGATCATAGCAGCACAGTGGAGTATTCCAGCAACTAGTTCAGACACTAAGGAGATCAAAGATATACTGGACAGTCGTGTTGGCAGAAGCACAAGAAACAGGGCATATGAAGAATATCTGGTCAAGTGGAAAGGATGACCTATTGAAGATTCATCATGGCTGACAAAGGAGGAGGTTAACCATCTTGGTTTTCCTCTACACACCTGAGTTGTGACAGGGTCACTTCTCAAATTACCCCGGGTGTCTGATGTAGGAGCAACCTGGGGGTAAGAGCAATCTTGCATCACCCAAAAATATTTTGTTTTTGTATTCAATAAGGGCTATTTTGTGCAGAGCTGCTATTTATGGAAAGCTACTATTTTTGGTAATTTTCGTATGTTCTCAGAATGATCTGATTTCTTTCTTGGAGGTTCATTTTGGTCATATAAGTCTACCAGTAAAGTTTCATTGCCAGATCAAGTGTATACTGGAAGATATTGAAGATTTTCGGTATTGGCGGTAGGGTACAGAAACTTTGAACTCAGTTTTGAAAGCTTTAGAGGCCCCGGATGAGGTTGAAAATTTGGGTGATGAGCGCTTGTGTGGGTCAAGCCTATAGAGCGCTTCGTGGCATTTCTAAAATGGGGTTATAATAGCCGATCGGGTCAACCGGTGATGACTTATGGTCTTCGAAAGTTGGGCCACCTAAAATGGCAGAAAATAATTTTCTTCAAAAATTTTGTTCGGGTTTTAAAGGTTATCTTGAGCCGACTATGATGTAATAAAATGTAAAATAAAATAATTCTAAGTTTGGTCGACCTTATTGGCTAAAATTCTGGAACCTTCCCAAGCGGTGGAAAATTGCCTATATAAGGAAGGCTGTATTATTGTCTTAGGCAGTTCAGAATAGTTCTGGGTAGTAGATCTGGGTAATAGTTCGAGGCTTTGTCCTACAAAATATTGTAAGGGAATGCCCATGTGGCTTTGCATATTGTAATTTTGAAAGTTTGTAATTCCACATTTGTGGAGATAATAAGAAGCCAATTTTCTGTTCTTGCATATTGTTGTTGTTTCTCTATATTTGTTATGTGTTTGTGGTATTAAGGGGAGCACCCTTATCAAGAAAACTCCATTTACTAATGATAATTATCTCTGCGTACAATGTTGAGTTTACTAATAGATGTCAAAATGATTCATCATTGTCCACACAATAATGGGACTAATGACAACGTCAAGAGTGAGAAAATTATTGTTTGGTATTTTGTTTCACTTTTGTATTTTAAAACTAATCCTTGTGCTTGTGGTTCTAAATCTTACGTCAAATTATATATATCAAAACTATCTTATAAAATAGATAAAACTATTAAATTTAATTATAAAAAATTATTCTATCAAATAATAATTATATCTCTTACTTTTCAAAAGTTGTAATGTGGAGCAAGTGATTATATTCGTAATGAAAATGTTTTATTACAATCATACTTAGATCCTTATAAGTGGATGTATATTTGATTTGTAACTGTCACATTTGCATTGAGAATTTTTTTGCCAAAATAATTAGCCAATCACTCTCATGTAGTATCTAAATTATGAATATAAAATAAAAATAGACCACTTATTTTTCTTTATTGACCATGCAAACCTCTGCAGCTTACCCATTAGACACCAAGATGCAATTGCTAGTTATAGAATATTTAATATATTGCATCATGCTATAAAAATACAATGTTTATCGGGACCATTTATCATGGGAATAGTTAATACAAATGTAAGGAGTGATATATCCCCCTGCTTGCAATAAAGGTTTGTTGAAGAACTATAAAAAATGATTGATAGGGAAAAGTGGCATGAATATGGAGCTACAATCACGCTAGAACGTTCCTTCATTCTAAGAAAGCATGACAATCGATCTACCCTTCTGAGCCTTGGAATAGCTAGTATGGCCAAGATGGCCATGACCGACCTGATCGTCCCCTAGTTCATACTTAGAAGTAAAATTATGACTGTAACCAAAACTCATATCGAGTGGTTGTTCAGTGCAGGAGCTCACGTAGGTTGAAAAAACAAGTAGCAACACTTGAAAATATTTCTAATTCCTTTTCATTTTAGTTTAGTTTCTGATTTTGATTTCTTCCCACATCTTTCATTTAGCTTGATGAAACACTATGTTAGTTGAGGGTAAAAGGGAAAAAAAAAAATGGATGGTAACAAATGTTTGAGAGTTTTCTCATCTTAAATAATTACTAATAGCTGGTGTAAAGCCAAATTCTACAATCTTGCTAGCATTCGCAATATGAGAATTGGGTATGGATGTCCACCATCATAAGAGATTGAAAAACTCGTAAAAATGTTTGGTATTGACCAGGGATAACTTTAAGGAACCCTCCCCTCCTGAAAAGTATAAAATTGTGGCGAATCACATGTGATTTGGGTGAAAAAAAATTAATAGTGTTGGCGAATTATGCATCAATCTATGGATATTTGGTGGCAAATTTTTTAATAGTTTACACAATTTTTATAAAAAAATGGTGATTAAATTTTATTTTTTCAATAAATTTATTAATATTGATGGCGAATTATGTTTTGAAATATGGGTATTGGTTGGCAAATATTTTAATAACCGATACCATTTTTATAAAAAAATGGCAAAATTATTTTCCAAATAGTTGAATTATTTTCTTAAATTGGCATTTTCTTAATTAGTTAGTTAACACAGGGCTGAGGAACAGGTGTCAACTAGTCACATGATCGCATGTCAAAAAACTCTGACATGTGATCATGCGACAGCCACCCACAGGATGCCACATAACCGCCAGCGGGACCACTGCCCTCCCCTCCAACAGACCGAGCACAAGAAGTAACTAGTTGCTTGGTCGCATGTCAAAAATTTCTGACATGCGATCATGCGACAACTGAACATTTTACCAGCTTAGCCAATCACAACCTAACACCTCGATGATGAATCATCATGTGGTCCCATTGCAGACAAACCAACGACATCTAATCAGATGGTGGGTGCATGATCGCATGGGGAGAGAATATTCCATGCAATCACACACCGACCGTCGATCAAAATCTCTAGCCCAAGCTCCGCTGACCACACTCCATCTCTTTATTTCCTTTGGCCAATAGGGGAGCGCCATTTGTGCATACATGTCACCATGGCCCATAGTTTGAAACCCTACACCGTAAAGAAGAATCAACGGCTGGCGTGATTTCGCATATCTCTGGCAACTCCCTTACGCTTTAGCGACCACCGTTGATGCTCTAACATGACAAGACCATCTGACTCATCTGGAAACTAGGCCCCACCATTGAGATTTAGCAATAAAGGCAAACTCTCATTTGCTGGAGACTTTCTCCATTCCCTGACCTAGCGATGACTAACATGATGAAGAATTGGGCCCCTAACAATCGTAGAAGCGCACATACTCAATGATGAATCATCATGTGGTCCCACTGCATACAAACCAATGGCATCTAATCAGACGGTGGGTGCATGATCGCATGGGGAGATAATATTCTATGCAATCACACGCCGCTCGTCAGTCAAAATCTCTAGCACAAGCCCCATTGACAACACTCCACCTCTTTATTTCCTTCGGCCAATAGGAGAGCACCATTTGTGCATACATGCCACCATGGACCCATAGTTTGAAACCCTACACCGTAAAGAAGAATCAATGATCGGCGTGATTTCATAGATCTCTGGCAACTCCCTTGCGCTTTAGTGGCCACCATTGATGCTCTAACATGTCAAGACCTTCTGACTCATCCGGACACCAGTTCCCACCATTATGTTTTAGCAATAAAGGCAAGCCCCCATTCACTGATTTAGTGGTTAGATTCAATGAGCTCCGTTGAAACTCCACTGATGTCGGATAGAATTTTCAAATTTGTTCCTATAGCTGCCAGGTCAGCCAGCTCATCCGCTTCATTAATATTCATTAGTGTATGTTAAATTATTAATATTTTAAAATCATGACAATTGTTAGATTATGAGAGATGAACAACTGAAGTTGTATTTCAGAAGTTTTATGTGTTTCAAAAAGCTTTTCTGAAAAATTGATCCTGAAACGTGACACGTTGAAAGTTGACGTGTATTGTTTTAGAAAGATTATGAATGTTTACGTTACACATGTATGATGTAGAAAGATTAGTTTACCATTTAATGAAAGGTTTTTAACATTTACTTTTTTAAAACCTATCGACTCATACTCGTAGCAGCAGAGTTAAAAAGAACTGTTGAATGGGAACCGTCACCGGAGATTTGGAAATCGAGACTGTAATTTGTGAGAGCCTTAACCGTTCAAACTTATATCTATCCTAATTTCAAAATTCAAAGTTTAATTTTAGGTAAGTACTAAGTTTAACATGATTTTGAAATTTTAATTCTTGCATGTTCTATTTGGGTTTTCTTAAATTGGGGTTTTGTTAATTAGTTAGTTAACACCGGGCTGAGGAACAGGTGTCAACTAGTCACATGATCGCATGTTAGAAAACTCTAACATGTGATCATGCGACAGCCATCCGCAGGATGCCACATAACCACCAACGGGACCACTGCCCTCCCCTCCAACGGACCCAGCACAAGAAGTAACTAGTCGCTTGGTCGCATGTCAGAAATTTTTGACATGCGGTCATGCGACAACTAAACATTTTACCAGCTCAGCCAATCACAACCTAACATCTCAATGATGAATCATCACGTGGTCCCATTGCAGACAAACCAACAACATCTAATCAGATGGTGGGTGCATGATCGCATTGGTAGAGAATATTCCATGCAATCACATGCCAATCGTCGATCAAAATCTCTAGCCCAAGCCCCGTTGACCACACTCCATCTCTTTATTTCCTTCAGCCAATAGGGGAGCCCCATTTGTGCATTAGGGATTTTTTTAGTGGCCAATAGGGGAGCACCATTTGTGCATACATGTCACCATGGCCCATAGTTTGAAACCCTACACCATAAAGAAGACTCAATGGCCGGCATGATTTCACATATGTCTGGCAACTCCCTTGCGCTTTAGCGACCACTGTTGATGCTCTGACATGACAAGACCATCTAACTCATCCAGAAACTAGGCCCCACCATTGAGATTTAGCAAAAAAAGCAAACTCCCATTCGCTGGAGACTTTCTCCATTCCCTAACCTAGCGATGACTAACATGATGAAGAATTGGTCCCCTCATAATCACAGCAGCACACATACTCAATGATGAATCATCATGTGGTCCCACTACATACAAACCAATAGCATCTAATCAGATGGTGGGCACATGTTCGCATGGGGAGAGAATATTCCATGTGATCACATGTGCCCCGTTGATCAAAACCTCTAGCCCAAGCCCCGCTGACAACACTCCACCTCTTTATTTCCTTCGGCCAATAGGAGACCGCCATTTGTGCATACATGTCACCATGGACCCACAGTTTGAAACCCTACACCGTAAAGAAGAATCAATGGCCGGCGTGATTTCACAGATCTCTGGCAACTCCCTTGTGCTTTAGCAGCCACCGTTGATGCTCTGACATGTCAAGACCTTCTGACTCATCTGGACACTAGGACCCACCATTGTGTTTTAGTAGTAAAGGCAAGCCCCCATTCATTGATTTAGTGGTTAGATTCAATGAGGTTTGTTGAAACTCCACTGACGTCAGATAGAAGTTTCAAATTTGTTCCTCTAGCTGCCAGGTCAACCAGCTCATCCGCTTCACTAATATTCATTAGTGTATGTTAAATTATTTATATTTTCAAATCATGACAATCATTAGATTACGATAGATGAACGGCTAAAGTTGTATTTCAGAAGTTCTATGGGTTTCAAAAAGCTTTTCTGAAAACTCACTCCGAAAACGTGACACGTTGAAAGTTGACATGTAATGTTTTAGAAAGATTACGAACATTTACATTACATGTGTATGATGTAGAAAGATTACTTTACCATTTAACGAAAGGTTTTTAACATTTACTTTTTAAAAACCTATCGACTCGTACTTGTAGCAGCAGAGTTAAAAAGAACTGTTGAATGGGAACCGTCACCGTAGATCTGGAAATCGAGACTGTAATTTGTGAGAGCCTTAGCCATTTGAACTTATATCTATCCTGATTTCAAAATTCAAAGTTTAATTTCGAGTAAGTACTAAGTTTAACTTGATTTTGAAATTTTCATTCTTGCATGTTCTATTGGGGTTTTCTTAAATTGGGGTTTTCTTCAATTGGGGTTTTCTTAATTAGTTAGTTAATATCTATGATATTATTACTATTAGTAAATATCTGTGAATCTTTGTTTTTTAATTTTTCTGAAGAACAATGGGGAAAGTGAAAACTCAAGGCCTAGGGCAAGGAGAAGGGAAAACTATAATGGACTTCAGAAAACTAGTACAAATCCCTGGTTTCACCGATGAGTATCTTGATGTTTATGATCCAATTATCGAAGGTGAAAAGAGAGTTATAGAAATTAAACATACATTGTGTAGTAAGGCAACTGGGCCTAGGAGGTCTGAATTTATAAAATTTAATGCAGCGGTAGGTGCAACAACCAATAAAGTTGCTTCCTGGGATGTTGGTCTGGGTAACATGCTGTTACCCAAAGTTTTCCCTTGCCTAGAAATTGTCAAGATTTGTGCAAAAAATTATGATGAAGAAAAAAAATCAATTGTGAATAAATAAACTTAGGAAGAAATTTTAACAATAACCCAAGAAGAATTTGTCAGTTTGCTAAACCTAGGGTTTGACCCACAAAACTGTAATGCCAAAATCGACCTAGGAGTGCTGGCAGAGCAATATGAGGTAGTCCCACAAGATGGAAAAAATTAATTTGTAAAGGGTCTAATAGTTGCAGAGGCAAAGGCTTCATTGGGTGAGAACCATAAGCCTCCTTATGATTTTGAGGTTTTTGTGCCATGGGTTCAGGATACTATATCCTCGCTATCATTTTGCCTGGGACTGGAAAACAATAGGGAAGTCAATGCCAACATTCTTCAATTCATTTGGGATATCCATTGTTTGAATGAACTAGTAAGATATAATTTTGTTGTACACGTGGTTGAATCAATGCAAGAGGAATTAGCATTGATTAAAATAGGCAATTCTAAGACATTTAGGTTCACAACCTACTTGTGCTATCTTCTGCTAGCCAAGAATGCTGCAATATTAATGAGCAACGACAACAAGCTTGAAATTTAGAGGGGGATAGGTACTCCAAATCCAATATATAACTGGACACCTCAGATAAAATTGTATGATAACAGAAGGAAATATAGTAATTTTGTAGACTTCTTTTTGGCCCCATTGTACAAAGAAATAACAAGCACTCCAATGCCTAGATTGTCTGCTTCATGTAGGGATTGCATCCAACTTGGAAGCACAACTCAATTGGCTGACTGGTACTTAATGGAAGATTACATTGTGCTAAGGTTTTATGGATTAGAACTGCAACCCCACAAACTTCCAATGCATGTGACAGATAGGGTGTTTGTAGTAGAATATGTAGTACAACTAGAGAGCACAGATAGACTCTTCTCTGGCCAATCGAAGAAGAGCATATTCCCTTCCTTACCTTTCTCAATTGGAGGGTTAACATTTGAGAGAAAGGCTTTCCAAGTGGCACAATTTTTTATAGATATTTTTCAATTTGATTTAGAGTGGTAATGGAAGTATGATTCACTCAACATCATTCAAGAAAGGCTTGTTGCTAATAAGAACTCTACAAAATTATTTCAACATGAAAGTAAACCATTGCTAGAGAAGTTCAAAAACAAGGATAGTTGGGATGACGTTAGAAAAGAGATGGAGAAAGTTTCCATTGAGGAAAACATTTCAGTTGAACAGTTGTCATCACAAATTATGACAACAATAAATCAGGGCATTGTACAGCCTAGGATGTCCTTCAATTTCTACGACAAAGCTGCTCAGCCATCAAACATAAAAATAACAAAGAGAATAGCAGAAGCTTGTAAGGATAGAAAATGGACTAGAAAAAAAATGGATGATTTTTGGAGTATGAGAAAGGCTCTTGGTGAACCAAAGACCAGTGCAGATCTGGATGACATAGATGAGGATATAGAGTTGAGAAAATTTTGGAATATGGAGCATCCTAACACCACATATGACACTGACAGTAGTGATCTAGATGATCATGATATTGATAATGCATGTACTCCACAAACTGGGAGTCACTGTGCAATCTCCAAGGACCAGAAAAATGTATATAGGAAAGGGGTAGTCATTCTTGAAAAAATGGGTTATAAAGGTGGTGGTTTGGGTCCCATAGGAGAAGGCATCTAGAATACAATTCAAACAGAAAAAACTGCTCATGATCCTGGTGTAGGACTTGGCTCTGATAGTGGACCTAGTGGTAGTACTAGTGGCATTCGTGGGACTGGCATTGGTAGGAGTGGGCACCTTATAGAACAAGTTCCCTCTCTAAAGAGGCCACTATAATCTACATAGAATCCCATACAAGAAGATAGTGTCAAGAAGAAAAAGTTTTCCATTTCCAGTTCCAGTTCTAGAACAATGACATTAGATCATAGAGAAGTGTTGCCAATTTTAGGTTCAGCAAAACCCTCTAGAAGTTCAAATCCTCAAAGAGCATTAGTTAGATCAACAACCATTGCAAGCTATATCTCTTCTTCACCTTTCAAACATTCAAATCCTTCTACAACACTAGATTTTCATTACAAGGATTTCTATAATAATTTTGCAGAAATAAAAACAAAGAATAAGGAATCAAAGAAGGCATTGGAGTCTAGTGCCCTTACTACAGCTACACAAGAACAACCTGCATCCAACAGGGTTTTTCCAACATATGACCCAGAGAGAGACATGATGGAGTTCATGGTTGTTATTCCACCAAACAAAGATGGAAACCCACCAGAGAGTCAGATAGATCACTCTGAATTTGAAGTTAGCACTCTCCAAATGGATTTTTCCAAAGTAAAAAATGTGGACAAAATCAATGTCTCAAAGTCTACAAACCAAGTGGTCTACAGTGCATTGCTAAAGGTGGAAAGAGAGAAAAACAAGCTCGAGAAAAATATAGATAAGTTATAGGCAGACATTGGCAATGAAAAAGCAAAGAGGAAAGCTTCAGAGAACAGTTTGAAAGAATTGCAAAAAAAGATTAAAAAATCAGCAGATACAGAGCAAGGACATGCTGAGGCAGTAGTGAAGGAATAGGAGCAGGAGCAGGTGAAATTGAAGGAACAGGAGCTGAAGGAACTGAGGGGAAAATTGGCACAGGAGTAGGTGAAGGAACAGGAACTGAGGGGGAAATTGGCATAAATGATAAAAAAAAACTTGACGAAGAAAGAGCCAGTTCAGAAAAGTAATTTAAAAATCTGGAGAGTAATTCTTCCTCTCAGGTGGATAAAGCCAATCATTGGGAACAAAAAGCAGTAGAAGAGAAAAACAATTGTGAAAAAATGGTAGAAGAACTAAAGAAGGCCAATTGTACAATTAAGACTTTAACAGATACTAGTCATAATTTAGTGAAGATTACAAAAGAACACATTTGGGGCCAAATATTGGCGATGTCTAATAGCTTGTATGACTGGTTTGAAATGGTTCAACATATGAGAGTATGTTACTTGAAGCTCCAAAACAACATTCAACAGAACATGGATGTTGTCAACAAAGAAAAGACAGCAAAAGATATTATGCAACAACTCTACAGTAAGAGTGATAGTTATCTATCAAACAAGGGAATTAGCAACCGCCTTGATGCATCAGTAAAGGTATCAAGTATCATTCACAAATGTGAGAAGCCATGGGAAGAAAAGGAATTGGATGACAAAGCTAAGTAGAAGATCACAAAGATGGAACAAAGGAAAACGAAAATGGAAAGTCTTGGTTTTCCTAAGGGATTTGAAGAAAATCAATTCATTGGACGAGAAAATTACAAAACAAGGTTGCAAGACAAAATAAATACTGATGTACGCTTTCTCCCTGCAGACATATCTTGTGATGCATTCTTGGATTTCATCAAACTAGTGAGAACTTTGAATGGACTTTTAGAATCAATAGTGCTGTCAAGTCACACTTCCAAATATGAATTGCTAACGAAGTTGCAAGAGTGTGACTATACTATGAACCAAATTGTTCTGACATCAGAGGATGTTTGGAGTGGCCTCCAAAGATTGCTCTGAATTTTGAACTACTTTAAATTGTAATATATTGCAAATGAATACGAAAAAAATTGTGATCTATGATTCTATCTAATTTTCATGTTTTCCAATTCAATGTATGTTGAGTTACTCTATTTTATTCATTTATTCTTAGTTGAGTTTAACTAAGAATACAAAATTACTCTGTTATATGCTATTGGAATACAAAATTTCATTCAGGAATTTCAAATTCAAATATGAATGATCATTGATGACATGATATAAACTACACTCTACAGTAATAATACTCTTTGTTCACAAATTTTAATGATGAAACATAATACATTCTTTCTTTTCTAAAATGAACATTGAATGATAGGATGTCATATAGTAGTTAATAAGTTCAAAAAATACCTATTGGTTGTCACTACTAATTTAATATAAATTTCCTAAATTTTCCAATTCATCTCTGTGTTGTCATCATCATCCAATTTTGGTATTGCAGTTGCTTCATTGTTCTCTTCATTTTCGTTTGTGTCTTCTTCAAGTTCACTCTGACCTCCACTTCTATGACTCCCAATCCCATCACCAGTGCCACTGCCAACTATACTTGTCCCACTTGGAGTCGTTGTAGGAGATTGGTTAATGGTGTTGCCCACCCCTCTTCTTTTGCATCTTTTCTTCCAAATTTCCATTGCTTTTTGATAAGGAAAAGTATTGACATCATACCTAGATGTGTATACCATCAAACATGATTCCAAATTCTTGTCTAGTTTGTTTCTTAGCTTTGATTTTAGGAATCCCAAAGCACTGAAAACTCTCTCATCCTTCACTGAACCCAATATCATGGTTTGACATAGATCAGCAAGCTTGAAGTACTCTGAAATTTCTTCATGCAACATTGTGCTCTGTTTTAGTTCTATCCAAAGCTTTGTTGCCGAGCCCTCTTCATGTGGGTTATGCATTAATTGATATTGATGCTTCATAGTCCTTGCAAAGGTGTCTGATTGCTATCTAAGAAGACCCACATCTAATATTCCTTTGATAGTCACTCCATTGAATGCTATAGATTTGCAAAATTCCTTTATCAAAGTCAACAACCTTTTACAATAATCTTCCTTACAGTTGAAGGACCAATATTGAGGAAACATAATTGCCATGGCCTCAAGCAGTTGATCATATGGGAATCATGATCTTATTTTAGAAGAAACTCTATAGGCTATGTCCCTTGCATTAGCTATTATAGACTCGACGATCTTGTTAAACTCTTCCCTTGTAACTCTTGTAGCTCACTTCTTTGGGGCACTGTAGTACATTGGTATCTGAAATCCCCTTACACAAACACATAAATCTCCATTTTCAATGATCTTTAAATAATTATCAGGATCATCCAAATCTATTTGTTTCTACCAGTGATTAAATCTATCATCAAATAAATTTAGGTCAGTACGATAGAGACTATCAAGTGCTTGGCATGACATTTTATGCAAGTGAGCATATTTTGCAATATACATGTTTCTTTGCTGGGCTTTTTTCATAATTAACATCATTTCTTCTAGCATGGGAAGAAGAGATGCCAAAGTAAAAAATGTCTCTAAATTGCTCAACCTCCGAAGCAAGTCACCACATCAATGATTTTCTGCATTGTCCTGATTTTCGTACATCAGTCCAATCAAAGATTGATATTCACAAAATACTCGATGCGCTGGTCCATCCAACGAGATCCATCTGGTATCAACATCTTTAAGAAGCTTTTTTCCATCAGTAATTCCATCAACAAAGTGCTGAAATTCCCTAAAACATTTGGGACTTCGACAAAAATATGCGTACAACTCTCTTACTAAATCTTCAACCTTGTTTATTGAAGGAAACTTCTTCACAACTTTAAAAGAAAGATTCATCCTATGGGCCATATAGTGAATGCCAACAACATATGGTGAACAAGAAGCCTGCATCTTTGTGCAAAGACCATTCCTTTGACCTTGCATTTTTGAAGCTCCATCCGCTCCAATGCAGATCAACTTCTTCGCTATTGTCAATTCATCCATAGCTCCATATTCATTTAAATGGCTCTTTACTAACTGAAATAAAGTTTTTGTTGTCGCATTGTCTCTCAATTTAGCAATAGCTAGTAGATGTGGTTGGTGGACATTATTTTGTATAGTATAAAAATGCATGCATACCCACGATGTATTATCTATTGCCGTAACTTCATCTAAGGACAATGCAATAAAGGTTGACTCTTTTATTTTTCTTTGTACATCCTCTATTTCAACCTGCGCAATACAACTTGCCCATTCCCATCCACTGTTTATCAACCAATGACTGACAGGATAGTTAGGAACTTTCAGAAAGTGTAACAAACCACTCATTTCTAGATAGTCTATCATTGGATGCCCTCTACTCAAAATATGGAAAACATTACTTAATTGAACAACTTTTCCATGTTCTTCTATTTCACTTGCTTTTGCAAAAATAGCATTAATAGCACCTTGAACTTCACCAGCCTTCATCTTAAATTTTTGAAACAAATAATATTCCTCAGCATTCCTTTTATGTTGACATTGCTCCTTTGTTTTATATCTTACCACTTTTATTTCCCTTCCATCTACAGTTGAGGTTTCATAAATCTTACCAACATGTTTCTCTATGGTGTCTAGTTTAAGCTGCAACCGCTTTTCCTTTTTATACTTCCAACGACAAATTGTACATTTGCATTCTACTAGCGGCTCACCTACAATTGGATTGTCCACAAGCTCAATGAATGGATACTTTTTTGCCCAGTCAAATTTAAATCGCTTGGCCATCTCCCATTGACGATCAGTTTTTTCTTTCGATTTTCCTCTCCCTTTAGTGTTACTGTTAATTGCATTATCATCATCACCGAAGTCGATTGATTCATCCTGGTACTGGTTATTTATTGGATATTCTTTGTCAAGGTCATCTTCATTAGAGATATCAGGTTTTGCAACTTCGTCACCAAATTTATCAGGCTGCCCAATTTGTTGAATAGACTCCTATGTAGGTTGAGATTGTACAGGTTCCTCTGATGATGTACCTTCCTCACTTTGATCAACACTGTTGCGTCTACCCCCGCCAAAGTATGAAGATATGTTTCTACATTTTGTTGGCCTCTCTTGGACATCTCCACCTTCATTAGTCCTCTTCCTATTTAAATTTGACTGTGACATCTCCATCAAATTAAGGCTGCAATAAAATACTATGAACTCGTAGTCGTAGTCATTTCGGTTTGCTACCAATCGCAATTGTGAGCTCTAAGCTCAGAATCAACTGAATTATTATGCTACTAAGTACTAAATGAAAATCTCTTGAAGGCTCCTTCTTTTCGGCATGTTTCAATAATGAAACTCATATATCTTAAATAGACAACTACAAATAAACCATTTTCATATCAGCCATCAAATTTTGCCTCATAATCAGCATCATCCATTTTGGTGAATGGGCCGACCATTACATATGATAAGAACTAACATTTGGCAAACCCCGTGTATTTTCAAGTAATTGAGTGGGCGAATAGGGTGGGAACTTGGGACCCCATTGCGTGTGATGCATGGCGAATTGGGTCCTAGGACAAATAAAAATTTCACATAGGAAAATGGGAATTTGGCGAATGATGATCCTCAAAAGAGACACTCAATTTAATCCATGGTGAATAAGAGTAAATAGTAAAGAAAAATATGGGGGAAGAACCTGACTACCAAATTGAAATTACGTAATAATAGTGGCAAACATTCCAACCACTATATGACCATTTTATAAAATTTGGGTGAATGATCCGACCTGTATTTGATTGTTTTATTTGCCAGTTTCTATCACCCGATCGTGACATATTCACCAATTGGTGAATATCGCCACTAAAAAAATCCTTGGTATTGACGTGACATATGAACTGTTTGAAAAAAAAATCCACTCAAATAACTCTGAAATTGCAAGATATGCACAAAAATCAATTTGTACGAGAGGTTTTAGTTAGTTTAAGTAAATACAATTAGAAGTTACAAAGCCAATGTAAACAAACACAATTGTGTGCCAATGTAGATGATATGGGAGTCTAGAATAGGGAACACATGCCACCATAAGGATTTCAAACAACTCGCCTACCAAGTGTGTGAAGACTACTCACATTCCCTTTTCTATGAATTTATATCAAGTTTGAAAGATAAAGAATCAATTTTAAGGAATGCAAAGGAGTTGAAAGGAGCCAATCTAAATGTGGGTTAGATGAAAGGTCAAAGATATGACCATCGAGGGATGAGGGACGAGGAACAAATTAGCTATCAATTAGTCTAAGTGATCAAAGGAGAAAAAATACACTACTAAATTGACATGATAGTCTATTAGAATGAGGTGAGAAATTTGAAAGGGCACGAAGAAAAGGAAATAACTCTTATGGTATTGTGATGAAAAAGGGTTACAAATAAGGAGGAGCCTGAGAATTGATCTAGGAAATTAGCATGTGTGGAGGCTATGATGGGGTATGTACAAGAAGAGAAGGCCTTGCACACAAGAGGTGAATGAGTAAGGCAAGTTAAGAATGATGTTACATGTTGGAAGGGGTCGTGAGTAGTAGTGACTGAGAGGAGAGTATGAGGGAAAGAGGTAGAGTATATATTTTCCTATGCAAATTGAGAGAGGCTGATGTAGGCCAGTATTGTAATAGTAGATTGGAATAAGATCATTTCATTCAATTTTGAAAGCTAAGAGTTGAGTTGTGAAAATGTAGAGTCTATGCATATCTAATTTGTGTATTGTAACATGGTG
This sequence comes from Chamaecyparis obtusa, assembly GCA_027943335.1. Taxonomy (NCBI): domain Eukaryota; kingdom Viridiplantae; phylum Streptophyta; class Pinopsida; order Cupressales; family Cupressaceae; genus Chamaecyparis; species Chamaecyparis obtusa. Next base: position 1,032,343 of record BSBK01002104.1, read on the forward strand.
ATGCAAAACAAAGGACATTATATTGATAAAGTCTTATTATATTGTTGTTATGTTATTTATAATATTCTTGAAGCTTCTGTTAGTGGAGATGTATTGTTGTCACCTTGAAGACATAAAGAGTTGTTTGTGTTTGTGATTTGAGAATTTTTTTTCCTTTGTGTCGAATGGTATTAGATCCATAAGATTCTGAGAGTGGAGAGAATCCACTAGGACTTACTAGTAAGAAAGTTGTAAAGAGATTTGAGTAGGAGCTTGAAACCATAGATTGGGAGTGCAACAAAGATGTCACCTCAAAGAGGAATGCCCATAGTTAAGGAAGTGTTGGAGAGATTCTAAGAATTGATAAGGAATGATATCAAAGATGATATACAAGAAAAGGTGAGATTGATTGTTGAAAATCTAAGAAATCCTACAAGTGAAGAAGAAAGTGAAGTGAAATTAAAAGAAAGAAAATCTAAGAACAACCTATAGACTAGAGAGGAAATATTTATGAGGGAAATTTCAAGAATCACGAAGAGTAACAAGGTGGATGTACCAAACTTTTCCCTAGCATTAAATCCAAAAGAGATAATTAATTGGATAGGAGAGCTAGAGGAATATTTCAAGATGGAGGAAATAAGAGACCTACAAAAAGTGAAGATAGCCCAAATTAAATTGAAGAGGAAAAAAAGAAGCAATAAGGGAATTTTTTTGAAGAAATCAATACCAAATAGAATAATAAGTGGTTCATGACACAAAAGAGAAGGAGTTTCCAGCAAGAGGATGAAGTGACAACAATAAAGGGTTTTCCGGCAATTGTTTCCAGCATGGAGAGGTTGGCCATCATGCATTTGAGTGTCCTCAAATTCAAGAGGAAACCAAAAAGGGTGCAATAAGAAACTACTTAGTACAAGAGGATGAGGAGAGTGATACACCCACAAAAGATGAATACCCCAAAGAAGGTGAACCTCCCATGATGAGGAGAGTGTTAATAAATCCCAACATGGTTGAGGAGGAACCATCCCAATGAAGGAGTCTCTTTCATACTATGTGCAAGAGTGGAGGTAAGTGTTGCAAGGTTATTATGGATAGTAATAGTATAGATAACTGATGAAGGGTGCTCCCCTTAATACCACAAACACATAACAGAAATAGAGAAACAACAATAATATGCAAGAACAGAAAATTGGCTTCTTATTATCTCCACAAATGTGGAATTACAAACTTTCAGAATTACAATATGCAAAGCCCCATGGGCATTCCCTTACAATATTCTGTAGGACAAAGCCTCGAATTATTGCCTAGATCTACTACCTAGAACTATTCTGAACCCCTAAGACAATAATACAGCCTTCCTTATACAGGCAATTTTTCCACCGCCTGGGAAGGTTCCAGAATTTTAGCCAATAAGGCCGGCCAAACTTAGAATTATTTTATATTACATTTTATTACATCATAGTTAGCTCAAGATAAGCTTTGAAACCCGAACAAAAATTTTGAAGAAAATTATTTTTCGCCGTTTCAGGTGGCCCAACTTTAGAAGACCATAAGTCATCACCAGTTGACCTGATCGGCTATTATAACCCCATTTCAAAAATGCCACAAAGCGCTCTATAAGCTTGACCCGCACAAGTTCCCATCACCCAAATTTTTGACCTCATCCATGGCCTCTAAAGCCTTCAAAACTAAGTTCAAAGTTTCTGTACCTTGCTACCAATACTGAAAATCTTCAATATCTTCCAAGATACACTTGATCTGGCAATGAAACTTTACTGGTAGACTTATATGACCAAAATGAACCTCCAAGAAAAAAATCAGATCATTCTGAGCACATACGAAAATTACCAAAAATAGTAACTTTCCATAAATAGCAGCTTTGCACAAGATAGCCCTTATTGAATTCAAAAATAGAAATATTTTTGGGTGATGCAAGATTGCTCTTACACCCAAGATGCTCCTGCATCAGACACCTGGGGTAAATTGAGAAGTGACCCTGTCACGACTCAGGTGTGCAGAGGAAAACCAAGACGGTTAACCTCCTCCTTTGTTAGCCATGATGAATCTTCAATAGGTCATCCTTTCCATTTGACCAAATACTCTTCATATGTCCTATTCCTTGTGCTTCTGCCAACATGACTATCCAGTATGTCTTCAATCTCCTTGATATCTAAACTGGTTGCTGGAATATTCCACTGTGCTGCTACAACCTCATCTTCAACACCTCCTTCATGATACTCTATCAAATTTGAAATGTTAAACACTGGTGAAATATTCAGCTCAGTAGGCAATTCTACCTCATATGCATTTTCTGAATCATCTTTCTTTAGTATCTTACATGGCCCAAACTTCTTCATTTTCAACTTGTTATATGTACCAACTGGAAACCACTCCTTCCGCAAATGAACCATGACTTCATCTCCAACCTAAAATTCCTTATGCCTCCTTTTCTCATCTGCCTTAGTCTTATATTGCACATTCATCTTGGTAATATGCTTCCTCACCTCCTCATGGATGTTCTTCAAATGTTCTACAAAATCCCCAGCTTCAGCACTACTTATTTCTCCTTTATCTATCTTCCTCAATTCAGATGCATTTCTCAGACTACTTCCATATACAATCTGGAATGGTGATTTACCAGTGCTTCTATTGATAGAATTATTGTATGCAAATTCCACCTATGGTAAAATCCAATCCCATCCTGTTGGCTTATCTAAAACCAAACATCTCAGCAAATTTCTCAAACTTCTATTCACCACCTCTGTCTGTCCATCAGTTTGTGGATGATGTGATGAATTGAACTTCAAATCTGTCTTCAACTTCTTCCATAATGTACGCTAGAAATATCCAACAAACTTAGTGTCTCTATCTGAAACTATGGTCTTTGGCAAACCATGTAGTCTCACTACTTCTCTGAAAAACAATTCTGCTACATGAACAACATCATTAGTCTTCTTGCAAGGAATGAAATGTGCCATCTTCGAGAATCTGTCAACTACCACAAAAATTGAATCGTGTCCCTGCTGAGTCCTCGATAAACCAAGAACAAAGTCCATACTAATATCCTCCCAAGGCTTCTCTGGTATAGGTAATGGCTGATACAACCCTATATTTTGCTTCACTCCTTTTTCCATCTGACATACTCTGTAACTCTGTACAAACTTCTTCACATCTTGCTGCATTTGTGGCCAATAATAATTCTCACCAACTAAAGTAAGGGTTTTATCATGACCAAAATGCCCAGCCAATCCTCCACTATGCTTCTCCTTGATGAGATTCTCCCTCGTAGAACTTCGTGGAATGCACAAATGACTCCCTCTGAATAGCATATCATCTTGGATGATAAAATCTAGCCATTCCATCCTGTCTAGAGTAACAGGTTCTGTACAAGCTTTCCAAGCTTTACCAAAATCAGGATCCTCTGGATACAAATTCTTGAGTTCCTTGAACCCAACCACTTCAATCTACATTTTTGTCAGCAATAGTTTCCTTCTACTAAGAGCATCTGCAACCCTATTAGACTTTCCACTCCTGTGTTTCAAAACAAATGTATAACTCTGCAAAAACTCAACCCATTTCAAATGTTTTTGATTCAATTTTCCTTGACTATTCAAATATTGCAAAGCTTGATGATCAGTATACAAAACAAAATCCTTAGGAAGCAGATAGTGCCTCCACTTTTTCAATGCCTGAACTATAGCATAAAATTCCTAATCATAAACAGAATATTTTCTCTTGGCATCATTTAATTTCTCACTGAAATAAGCAATAGGTTTACCTTCTTGGCTCATAACAGCTCCTATTGCAGTACCACTAGCATCACAATCTACTTGAAACACCTTATTAAAATCTGGAAGTGCTAAAACTGGTTGTTCTGTAACTTTTTGTTTCAACAATTGAAAACTCTTTTCTGCCCCATTAGTCCACTTAAACTCTTTTCTATCCCCTCTCATTATTTCAGTCAAGGGTCCACAAATACTGCTAAAATTTTTGATAAACTTTCTGTAAAAGCTAGCCAAACCATGAAAAGATCTTACCTCAGTAGCACTCCTTGGATTAGGCCATTCAAGGATAGCCTGTACCTTCTTTGGGTCCATTTTTAGACCTTCTCCTGAAACTACAAACCCCAAATACACCAACTCTTTCTTCACAAAACTACACTTCTTCAAATTAATCAGCAATTTCTCTTCTCTCAACTTCTCAAATACCACACGAATATGCATCATGTGCTCATCCAATGTCTTACTAAAGATCAAAATATCATCTAGGTAAACAATGACAAACTTACCCAGAAATTCTTTTAGAACCTCGTTTATGAGCCGCATGAAAGTGCTCAGTGCATTGGTTAGCCCAAAAGGCATGACTAACCACTCATACAGTCCTTCCTTTGTCTTGAAGGCAATCTTCCATTCATCTCCTTCTCTGATCCAAATCTGGTGATATCCACTCTTCAGATCTATCTTTGAGAAATACACAGCTCCACTCAAACAGTCCATAATATCATCCATTCGTGGCAATGGAAACCTGTACTTGATTGTGATCTTGTTTATTGCCCTAGAATCTGTACACATCCTCCATTCGCCATTCTTCTTTGGTGCTAATACCGCTGGTACAGCACAGGGACTCAAACTCTCTCGAATCAACCCCTTCTACAATAACTCATGTACTTGTCTGTTCAACTCTTCACTTTCTGCTGGTGTCATTCTATGTGCTGCCTTGTTTGGCAAACTGGCTCCTGGAATCAAATCCATCTGATGATTGATCTTCCTTACCGGTGGTAATCCATTAGGTACATTATCAGATACAATATCTTGAAACTCATTCAACAAATCTGCAACCTCTACCGGTACATCCTCTACTTCTTCTTTACCAACTTTTGGAATTAAAGCAAAACACACATGCTCATGCCTCATACCATCTAAAAATTTTCTTCCATCAACAAATGTTATTTTTGCATTACCACATACCTTTTCTTCGGTCTCCTTCAATGGCTTTAGCTTGTGTCGCACTCCATCCTTTGTCAGGGAATAGGTATTCGCACGACCATCGTGTACAGCACATCTATCAAACTGCCATGGTCTACCCAATAACATATGACATGCATCCGTAGAGAAGATATCACATAGTACCTCATCTTGGTACCCACCGATCTTGAACTTTACTAGGCACTGTTCACTAACCATGACCTTGTGGTCATCCTGCACCCAGGCAATCCGATATGGATGTGAGTGTTTCTGTCTCTTGAGCTTCAACTTTGTCACCATCTCTTTTGACACCAAATTGTCAGTGCTTCCACTATCGATAATCACATCACAACATTTACCCTCACACTTGCATCGAGTGCGAAACAGGCTCCTCCTTTGCTCAGGTTCATTCTCACCACTCAACAGGACTCTTCTGTTAATCAACATTTCTCCTCTTTTAGCATCTTTAGAATTTGATGATCTGGCATCTTCATCTACATGTGCAACTCTGGCCTGGCCTTCATTTCTCCTGTCTATTCTACCTTAGCGCTGAGGACATTCAAATGCCCTATGACCTTCTTCTCCACAGTGAAAACATGTTCCACGGAAGCCACCTCTTCCAGATCCTTGTCCTCTTCCTCTTCCTCTCTGATCTCTATTATTCTGATCCTGGAAGTGATTGGAATTATTTCCTCGCTGATTCTGACTGCTACTGGCCTCATCCTCTTTTTTCAGATCTTCATTTCAGCCAACATATGACCGTCCACCAGATCATCCATTGTGACCTCTTCCGTTTTGTCTGCTCTCAAACTTCTTGTTCAACTTTTCCTCTACTTTTAGGGCAAACTGGTATGCCTCTTCAATACTGTTCATTCGAACCAGATTCAGCTCCTCCTGAATGCTTGGCCTTAACCCATTAAGGTATCGGGCAACTTTCTCCTTATCAGCTTCTGCATGGCCTGTTCTGATGAGAAGTTGATAGAACTCCTCTGTATACTCCTGAACAGATCTTCCTACTTGCTTCAAACTTTGCATTTTCTTCAGTAGGTCAAGCTCATAATCAATAGGAATGAACTGTCACTTCAATTTATCCACCATCCGATCCCATCTTGTGATTTTATCTTTCCCTCTTCTATTTCACTCCAATTGAATTTCTTGCCACCAGATTCTCACATGACCTTTCAGTCTGGCCTTCGCAAATTTGACCCTATCCAGATCCTCAACATCTTCATACTTAAAATATTCCTCACATTCATTGATCCAGTCGATCAATTCCTCTGGGTTAAGATTTCCAGAAAATGTAGGAACCTCAATCTTTGGTCTTTTCCCAATCTTGAAAATTGTCCGAAAAAGTCTTTCTTCCTCCTGGTTCACAATTTCAGCTTCTCCTTCTTGATATTCTTCTTCGCCTTCATCCTCAGTTTCATCTCTGACATTAAGATTCATTCCTCTACGAATCTGTTCTTGCAATGCTCGTACTTGTCTTTGCAGCTCTCTAACCCTAGGTGTCACAGCACCAGCTCTTCCGCCACGTTCTCTTCATGGAGGCATTTTTGAAACCCTAACCACGGTCCTGGTGCAAACTGCCTCATAGTCGGTGATCTATTTACACACTCAAGAACTCCCGCTTTGATACCACTTGATGAAGGGTAATCCCCTTAATACCACAAACACATAACAAAAATAGAGAAATAACAACAATATGCAAGAATAGAAAATTGGCTTCTTATTATCTCCACAAATGTGGAATTACAAACTTTCAAAATTACAATATGCAAAGCCCCATGGGCATTCCCTTACAATATTCTATAGGACAAAGCCTTGAATTATTGCCCAGATCTACTACCCAGAACTATTCTGAACCCCTAAGATAATAATACAGCCTTCCTTATATAGGCAATTTTTCCACCGCTTGGGAAGGTTCTAGAATTTTAGCCAATAAGGCCGACCAAACTTAGAATTATTTTATCTTATATTTTATTACATCATAGTCGGCTCAAGATAAGCTTTGAAACCCGAATAGAAATTTTGAAGAAAATTATTTTTCGCCGTTTCAGGTGGCCCAACTTCTGAAGACCATAAGTCATCACCAGTTGACCCGATCGGCTATTATAACCCCATTTTGAAAATGCCACGAAGCGCTCTACAGGCTTGACCCGCGCAAGCACCTATCACCCAAATTTTTGACCTCATCTGGGGCCTCTAAAGCCTTCAAAACTTAGTTTAAAGTTTTTGTACCCTGCTGCCAATACCGAAAGTCTTCAATATCTTCCAATATACACTTGATCTGGTATGAAACTTTACTGGCAGACTTATATGACCAAAATGAACCTCCAAGAAAGAAATCAGATCATTCTGAGCACATACGAAATTACAAAAAATAGTAACTTTCCATAAATAGCAGCTCTGCACAAGATAGCCCTTATTGAATTCAAAAATAAAAATATTTTTGGGTGATGCAAGATTGCTCTTACACCCAGGATGCTCCTGCATCAGACACCTAGGGTAAATTGAGAAGTGACCCTATCACGACTCAAGTGTGCAGAGGAAAACCAAGACGGTTAACCTCCTCTTTTGTTAGCCATGATGAATCTTCAATAGGTCATCCTTTCCATTTGACCAATTACTCTTCATATGTCCTGTTCCTTGTGCTTCTGTCAACATGACTGTCCAGTATGTCTTCAATCTCTTTGATATCTGAACTGGTTGCTGGAATATTCCACTGTGCTGCTACAACCTCATCTTCAACACCTCCTTCATGATACACTGTCAAATCTGAAATGTTAAACACTGGTGAAATATTCAGCTTAGTAGGCAATTCTACCTCATATGCATTTCCTGAATCATGTTTCTTCAGTATCTTACATGGCCCAAACTTCTTCATTTTCAACTTGTTATATGTACCAACTAAAAACCGCTCCTTCCGCAAATGAACCATGACTTCATCTCCAACCTGAAATTCCTTATACCTCCTTTTCTCATCTGCCTTAGTCTTATATTGCACATTCATCTTGGTAATATGCTTCCTCACCTCCTCATGGATGTTCTTCAAATGTTCTGCAAAATCCCCAGCTTAGGCACTACTTATTTCTCCTTTATCTATCTTCCTCAATTCAGATGCATTTCTCGGACTACTTCCATATATAATCTGGAATGGTGATTTACAAGTGCTTCTGTTGACAGAATTATTGTATGCAAATTCCGCCTATGGTAAAATCAAATCCCATCCTATTGGCTTATCTCCAACCAAATATCTCAGCAAATTTCTCAAACTTCTATTCACCACCTCTTTCTGTCCATCAGTCTGTGGATGATGTGATGAACTGAACTTCAAATCTATCTTCAACTTCTTCCATAATGTACACCAGAAATGTTCAACAAACTTAGTGTCTCTATCTAAAACTATGGTCTTTGGCAAACCATGTAGTCTCACTACTTCTCTGAAAAATAATTTTGCTACATGAACAGCATCATTAGTCTTCTTGCAGGGAATGAAATGTGCCATCTTCGAGAATCTGTCAACTACCACAAAAATTGAATCGTGTCCCCACTGAGTCCTCGGTAAACCAAGAACAAAATCCATACTAATATCCTCCCAAGGCTTCTCTGGTATAGGTAATGGCTAATACTACCCTATATTCTGCTTCACTCCTTTCACCATCTGAAATACTCTGCAACTCTGTACAAACTTCTTCACATCTTGCTACAATTGTAACCAATAATAATTCTCACCAACCAAAGCAAGGGTTTTATCATGACCAAAATGCCCAGCCAATCCTCCACTATGCTTCTCCTTGATGAGATTCTCCCTCATAGAACTTCGTGGAATGCACAACTAACTCCCTCTGAATAGCATATCATCTTGGATGATAAAATCTAGCCATTTCATCCTATCTAGAGTAACAGGTTCTGTACAAGCTTTCCAAGCTTCACCAAAATCAGGATCCTCTGGATACAAATTCTTGAGTTCCTTGAACCCAACCACTTCAATCTGCATTTCTGTCAGCAATAGTTCCCTTCTGCTAAGAGCATCTGCAACCCTATTAGACTTTCCACTCCTGTGTTTCAAAACAAATGTATAACTTTACAAAAACTCAACCCATTTCAAATGTCTTTGATTCAATTTTTCTTGACTATTACAATATTGCAAAGCTTGATGATCTGTATACAAAAAAAACTCTTTAGGAAGCAGATAGTGCCTCCACTTTTTCAATGCCTGAACTATAGCATAAAATTCATGATCATAAACAGAATATTTTCTCTTGGCATCATTTAATTTCTCACTGAAATAAGCAACAGGTTTACCTTCTTGGCTCATAACAGCTCCTATTGCAGTACCACTAGCATCACAATCTACTTGAAACACCTTATTAAAATCTGGAAATGCTAAAACTAGTTGTTCTGTAACTTTTTGTTTCAACAATTGAAAACTTTTTTCTGCCCCATTAGTCCACTTAAACTCTTTTCTATCCCCTCTCATTGTTTCAGTCAAGGGTCCACAAATACTGCTAAAATTTCTGATAAACTTTCTGTAAAAGCTAGCCAAACCATGAAAAAATCTTACCTCAGTAGCACTCCTTGGAGTAGGCCATTCAAGGATAGCTTGTACCTTCTCTGGGTCCATTTTTAGACCTTCTCCTAAAGCTACAAACCCCAAATACACCAACTCTTTCTTCACAAAACTACACTTCTTTAAATTAATCAGCAATTTCTCTTCTCTCAACTTCTCAAATACCACACGAATATGCATCATATGCTCATCCAATGTCTTACTAAAGATCAAAATATCATCTAGGTAAACAATGACAAACTTACCTAGAAATTCTTTTAGAACCTCGTTCATGAGCCGCATGAAAGTACTCGGTGCATTGGTTAGCCCAAAAGGCATGACTAACCACTCATACAGTCCTTCCTTTGTCTTGAAGACAATCTTCCATTCATCTCCTTCTCTGATCCGAATCTGGTGATATCCACTCTTCAGATCTATCTTTGAGAAATACACAGCTCCACTCAAACAGTCCATAATATCATCCATTCGTGGCAATGGAAACCTGTACTTGATTGTGATCTTGTTTATTGCCCTAGAATCTTTACACATCCTCCATTCACCATTCTTCTTTGGTGCTAATACCATTGGTACAGCAGAGGGACTCAGACTCTCTCGAATCAACCCCTTCTGCAATAACTCATGTACTTGTCTGTTCAACTCTTCACTTTTTGCTGGTGTCATTCTATGTGCTGCCTTGTTTGGAAAACTAGCTCTTGGAATCAAATCTATCTGATGACTGATCTTCATTACCGGTGGTAATCCATCAGGTACATTATCAGATACAATATCCTGAAACTCATTCAACAAATCTGCAACCTCTACCGGTACATCCTCTACTTCTTCTTTACCAACTTTTGAAATTAAAGAAAAACACACATGCTCATGCCTCATACCATCTAAGAATTTTCTTCCATCAACAAATGTTATTCTTGCATTACCACATACCTTTTTTTCGGTCTCCTTCAATGGCTTTATCTTGTGTCGCACTCCATCCTTTGTCAGGGAATAGGTATTCGCATGACCATCGTGTACAGCACATCTGTCAAACTGCCACGGTCTACCCAATAACATATGACATGCATCCATAGAGATGATATCACATAGTACCTCATCTTGGTACCCACCGATCTTGAACTTTACCAAGCACTGTTCACTGACCATGACCTTGTGGTCATCCTACACCCAGGCAATCTGATATGGATGTGGGTGTTTTTGTCTCTTGAGCTTCAACTTTGTCACCATCTCTTCTGACACCAAATTTTCAGTGCTTCCACTATCGATAATCACATCACAGCATTTACCCTCACACTTGCATCAACTGCGAAACAGGCTTCTCCTTTGCTCAAGTTTATTCTCACCACTCAACAGGACTCTTTTGTTAATCAACGTTTCTCCTCTTTCAACATCTTTAGAATTTGATGATTTGGCATCTTCATCTACATGTGCAACTCTAGCCTAGCCTTCATTTCTTCTGTCTGTTCTACCTTGGCACTGAGGACATTCAAATGCCCTATGACCTTCTTCTCCACAGTGAAAACATGTTCCACAGAAGCCACCTCTTCTAGATCCTTGTCCTCTTCCTCTTCCTCTCTGATCTCTATTATTCTGATCCTGGAAGCGATTGGAATTATTTTCTCACTGATTCTGACTGCTACTGGCCTCATCCTTCTTTTTCAGATCTTCATTTTGGCCACCATATGACCGTCCACCAGATCGTCCATCGCGACCTCTTCCATTTTGTTTGCTCTCAAACTTCTTGTTCAGCTTTTCCTCTACTTTTAGGGCAAACTGGTATGCCTCTTTAATACTGTTCATTCGAACTAGATTCAGCTCCTCCTGAATGCTTGGCCTTAACCCATTAAGGTATCGGGAAAATTTCTCCTTATCAGCTTCTGCATGGCCTATTCTGATGAGAAGTCGATAGAACTCCTCTATATACTCCTAAACAGATCTTCCTACTTGCTTCAAACTCTGCATTTTCTTCAGTAGGTCAAGCTCATAATCAATAGGAATGAACTGTCACTTCAATTTATCCACCATCCGATCCCATCTTGTGATTTTATCTTTCCCTCTTCTATTTCACTCCAATTGAATTTCTTGCCACCAGATCTTCGCATGACCTTTCAGTCTGGCCTTCGCAAATTTGACCCTATCAGGATCCTCAACATCTTCGTACTCAAAATATTCCTCACATTCATTGATCCAGTCGATCAATTCCTCTGGGTTAAGATTTCCAGAAAATGTAGGAACCTCAATCTTTGGTCTTTTCCCAATCTTGGAAATTGCCTGAAAAAGTCTTTCTTCCTCCTGGTTCACAATTTCAGCTTCTCCTTCTTGATATTCTTCTTTGGCTTCATCCTCAATTTCATCTCTGACATTAAGATTCATTCCTTTTTGAATCTCTTCTTGGAATGCTCGCACTTGTCTTTGCAGCTCTCTAACCTCAAGTGTCACAGCACCATCTCTTCCGCCACGTTCTCTTCGTGGAGGCATTTTTGAAACCCTAACCACAGTCCTGGTGCAAACTGCCTCACATTCGGTGATCTGTTTACACACTCAAGAGCTCTTGCTCTGATACCACTTGATGAAGGGTGCTCCCTTTAATACCACAAACACATAACAGAAATAGAGAAACAACAACAATATGCAAGAATAGAAAATTGGCTTCTTATTATCTCCACAAATGTGGAATTACAAACTTTCAAAATTACAATATGCAAAGCCCCATGGGCATTCCCTTACAATATTCTGTAGGACAAAGCCTCGAATTATTTCCCAGATCTACCACCCAGAACTATTCTGAACCCCTAAGACAATAATACAGCCTTCCTTATATAGGCAATTTTTCCACCGCCTGGGAAGGTTCCAGAATTTTAGCCAATAAGGCCGACCAAACTTAGAATTATTTTATCTTACATTTTATTACATCATAGTCAACTCAAGATAAGCTTTGAAACCCGAACAGAAATTTTGAAGAAAATTATTTTTCGCCGTTTCAGGTGGCCCAACTTTCGAAGACCATAAGTCATCACCAGTTGACCCGATCGGCTATTATAACCCCATTTCGGAAATGCCACGAAGCACTCTATAGGCTTGACCCACACAAACATCCATCACCCAAATTTTTGACCTCATCCGGGGCCTCTAAAGCCTTCAAAACTAAGTTCAAAGTTTCTGTACCGTGCTGCCAATATCAAAAATTTTCAATATTTTCCAATATACACTTGATGTGGCAATGAAACTTTACTGGCAGACTTATATGACCAAAATGAACCTCCAAGAAAGAAATCAGATCATTCTGAGCACATACGAAAATTACCAAAAATAGTAACTTTCCATAAATAGCAGCTCTACACAAGATAGCCCTTATTGAATTCAAAAACAGAAATATTTTTGGTTGATGCAAGATTGCTCTTACACCCAGGATGCTCCTGCATCAATAACCTAGTTTTTAAAGAGATTGTAGACAAGCTATGTTTGAAGAGGAGTAAGCATCCTTGTCCATATAAAGTCAAGCATTATTTCAAAGGGAACATGAAATTATTGTAAGTGAGAAATTTTTTATTATTTTTCAATTTGGTTTCTCTAAGGATGACGTGTTGTCTTATATAAATTGCCTATGATTTTTTTTCATGTGTTATTGGGAAGGCTATGGCAATTTGATAGGAAGGACATTTATAATGGTTGTAAGAATGTGTACACCATCTAAAAAGATGGTCAAAGCTATAGGTTCAATCCGCTAAGGGAGAAGAAGAAGAAGCAAGAAAAGGAATAAAGTTCCATAGTTTATTATAGTATTGGAAGACAACAAATAGAGGAAGAGAAATGGGATGAACATTGTGATCTACAACCATTCAAGAGGAAGGCTTTGAAAGGAAAGGAAAAATTGGAATCCATTTTTTTTGTTGCAATACCATAAAGGAATGGAGAATAGAATCCCAAAAAGGAATGGTAGTCACAAATGTGGGGCTGTGGAAGGTAGTCACACAGAATCAGGAAACCACACCATTAGAAGTGGCATGTGTATCAAGGTGGGACAAAAAAATGGAAAGGAGAGAGCTCTTGTAGCTGAAGAGAATAAGTGGATCAAAAATAAATATGGGATTACCATCCCATGCATTCCTAAATGTTCTTGAGTTTATCAACTTGAACAAGGAACATTTTATTTACTAGGTGTGTCTAGTGTAGGAGCACGTGCAAGTAGATGAATAATCAACACCACCTAAAAACATTTCTAATTCCATTTTTTAAAGTTTAGTTTCTAATTTTGATTTCTTTCAAAATCTCTCATTTAGCTTGCTAAAACTATGTTAGTTGAGGGTAAAAGGGAAATTTTAAAATATGGAAGGTAACAAATGTTTCACAATTTTCTTATATTAAATAATTGCCAATGGATGGTATAATGCCAAATTCTACAACCTTTCTAGCAATCAGAGTCTGAAAATGAGGTATGAATAGTAGTGTCCACCCATAGTTTGGTGTCAATTTTATATTGCCAAACTCTTTTAGGCCACTATTATGTGTGCATTGATATTTCAGTTATATTATGGTTTTGGATGTATGACACTATATGGTGATTTTAATAAATGTATGTTTATGATTATTATATTGATGCAATTAGATGATGTTAGTTATGATGATGATTTACATATTTTAAAATGATGCTTATGATTACATGATTATACTTACCCCATACTTGCATGTGTATGGTGATTATATATGCTTTTATTTTTCTTATATGATGTGTTTGATATGGTTGAGGGACAGAGTCGTAGTTACCTACTTGCGAGATCTACATGATGTCCTGATCCCCACCATATATATATATATATATATATATATATATATATATATATATATATATATATATATATATATATATATATATACACACACACACACACACATACATACATGCGGGTCTTGTATGCAAGTTTGTAGGTACCGGGCATTGACTTCCCTAAATTATCAAGATGATTGTGCCCTATCACTAGTCTCAATGGTAAAAGAGGAGCGATAATATTCAGATCCAAATGCTAACCTAACCTATACTATTGCCCTAAAATAGTGGACAAGATTATGATATTCTACCCTTTTTAAACGTTAATTGTGTTTATTGATTTGATTTCTATAATAGATAATTTCTTTAGATTAATTGTGTAATTTAAATAAATTAGATTTTACTATTTTTAGCTATTTAAATGTGAGATTATTTCATTAATTAAAAGCAATTATTAAATTTAATATTCTATTAAAAGACTTATTGTAAAAATAGAATTATTTAATTAATAGGAATAAATTAAATACAATCACTTTAGATTTATTTAATTGTAAATTTAACCTTTTCAATTAAAAGGTATTTATTAATTTAGAAATTAAATTATCATGTGAAAATTAAAGTAGGCTAAATTTTATTATTTAAAATTAATTAGAATGCATTAAGTTGTACAATCAAAATAGAGTAAATTAAAAATTAAAAGAATTAGTCAATTTTGAGTTAAGAGCTTTCAACAAGAGTAATTAGAAAATTAGACTTGAGTCAGAACTGAAATTAGGAATTGATTAAAACAAAGCTCTCTATGGAGTTGAGTTCCAACCCTTGCATGTGGAATTAAATTTCTTACATGGTGAGGGTTTGGCCATTATTCCCAACACATAGGTTTTGAAGA